>VXBH01007004.1:0-150843 GCA_013400035.1 Rynchops niger | reverse complement strand
AATCTAAATCTCCCCTCCTTCAGTTTGAAACCGTTGCCCCTCATTCTGTCACAACGCTCCCTGATCAAGAGTCCCTCTCCGTCTTTCCTGTAGGCCCCCTTTAGGTACTGGAAGGCTGCTATGGCCTTGTCCTGGTTTGGGTGGAGCAGGGCCAACTTTGCGTTCAGTGAGAGGCTCTTGCGGATACTCGTTGCCACGGCAACCGGGAGCGGCTGACGGGGCTGTTTACCCTGCGGAGGAGTCACACCTATGGGGAGCCATGGACAGGTCAGGTGACCCAAACTGACCAGTAGGGTGTTCCAGCCCATCTGCCATGCTCAGTATAAAAGCTGAGGGAGCACAGGGTGCGGGCCTTTTCTGCAGTGGCTCTCTTTCTTCGGTGGCCGATGTATGAGGAAGGCCCTGTCTGCTCGTCTGCCTTTGATCAGCGTGTTCTGGAATTTGTCGCTGAGTCCAGTCTGGAACTTCCCCAGTACCTGCTTGTGACATCTCCCTGGAGCTTGATACAGTTTTGTATACATTGTATCTATTTTATTATTTTCCTTTTTATTTTTAGTATTTTATTAAAGTAGTTTAGTTTTTTTCTGACCTCATAACTCTCTCTATCTCTCTCTATTCCTCTCCTTGGAGCAAGACGTGGGGAGAGCATCTGTTGCCTTGTCGTTGGCCAGCCCAGCCCAAACCACGACAGGGTTTTCCCTGGAGCCTTCTCTTCTCCAGGCTGAACGACCCCAGCTCTCTCAGCCTGTCCTCGTAGGAGAGGTGCTCCAGCCCTTTGATCGCCTTTGTGGCCTCCTCGNACATCTCCCTGGAGCTTGATACAGTTTTGTATACATTGTATCTATTTTATTATTTTCCTTTTTATTTTTAGTATTTTATTAAAGTAGTTTAGTTTTTTTCTGACCTCATAACTCTCTCTATCTCTCTCTATTCCTCTCCTTGGAGCAAGACGTGGGGAGAGCATCTGTTGCCTTGTCGTTGGCCAGCCCAGCCCAAACCACGACAGGGTTTTCCCTGGAGCCTTCTCTTCTCCAGGCTGAACGACCCCAGCTCTCTCAGCCTGTCCTCGTAGGAGAGGTGCTCCAGCCCTTTGATCATCACCTTTGTGGCCTCCTCTGGACTTGTTCCAACAGGTCCATGTCCTTCGTATGTTGGGGGCTCCAGAGCTGGATGCAGTACTCCAGGTGGGGTCTCATGAGAGCAAAGTAGAGGGGCAGAGTCGCCTCCCCCGACCTGCTGGCCATATTTCTTTTGATGCAGCCCAGGATGCCGTTGGCTTTGCGGGCTGCAAATGCACATTGCTGGCTCATATTGAGCTTCTCATCAACCAGCGCCCCCAAGTCCTTCTCCTCAGGGCTGCTCTCAATCCATTCTCTGCCCAGCCTGTATTTGTGTTTGCGATTGCCCCGACCTATATGCAGGACCTTTTACTTGGCCTTGTTGACCTTCATGAGGTTCAAACAGGCCCACCTCTCAAGCTTGTCCGGGTCCCTCTGGATGCCATCCCTTCCCTCCAGTGTGTCAATCACACCACACAGCTTGATGTCAGCAGCAAACTGGCTGAGGGTGCACTCAATCCCACTGTCCATGTCTCCGACAAAGATGTTAAACAGCACTGGTCCCAGTACTGACCCCCGAGGAACGCCACATACAGCATTTCACATATTTATTTGCAAGTCCATTTGTTAAAGGCTAAGGAAAATAATTAAAAAGGTAACTTAACAATGTTAAACTCACAGCAGATAATTCTCAAGTAGTATAAGTTTAACTAAGCTCCCTTTGAATAAGAATAATGTTTTTACATAATGTTTTAATATGTCTTTGTAATGTAACACAGGCAAAGCAGTTTAACACATGATGCCTAGAGACAGCTTTGCATAATTATTTAGTTACCAGACTTTTTTCTGATGGAAGATAGGCATTTAAATGCTTTTGAAGATGTTGACCTTAAGACTATCTAAGAGGGTCTAGTTGTTGTACAAACTTGCTGTTTTCTACCATTCAAATAAGCCATCTGGATAAAGGTTACGGATTTTTTCCCAGCCCTTTCAGTGGAATTGCACAAAGAGATCAGATCGAAGGAAAAGAAGAACTAAAGGAAGAGGGTTCAGAAACAATGGGCAGCAAAACGGAGACCATTCAGGGCACAGTTTTACTTCAGTGATGCCTGTTAATTGTGTGCATTGGACTTTGCTGTGCCTTGCTGTACCTTGTCTGGTTTTGGTGAAGAAAGACATTTTGATTTCTTGGATATGCCAGGTATTATATATTTCATTATATCTACATGAAGGTAATTGAACATGAAATGAATAAGTGCCAGATGTTTGTTTTATAATTTGAGAGAGGTATTCAGAAATTAAACTGAAAAATATACAGGAATACTCAGGGATCCTGATGTGTGTTTGTTTCCTTGTTTGAGGGCAACTCTCATGAAATAGCTGAGTAATGCAATACGTGTGATGTGTAATATTGCTAACCAGTATTTCTGCTCCTGGGAGAGTTGCAGCTCGGGTAAATTTATTTGACAACGCCTCATTTTCTTTGCTGGGCAGTTAAGGCCAATGGGTGCTTCACAGCAAGTCTTTTCATGTGGTTTGGTGCTTCGTTAGGTTGTCGGGAAGGATGTATAATTAAAAAGCAAAGAAAAAATAGTCAAAAAAGAAAGTTGAGATCCAGAAGCAAGAAAGGTAGCAGCTAAAGGGAGATATGGCATTGGAAGAGATCTCTGAAGATCTCCGAACATAGATACAGTAAACTTGCTTTGCTGCCAGGGGAATGAAGGGAGTGGGTGGTTGTTTCCATATCAGAGAGGCTCTTGTTTGTGATTATAAGCAGCTTTTCTTCCAGTTCCTCTGTCCTTTCGAGGAGGAGTCAGGACTTACAGAAAGGCAGGATTTTCAACAGCAGTAGAGAGTGCTGTCCTCTGGCTCATCACTGCTGGAAAGTCCCTGGGAGGTCTTAAATCACGGTGTCATCATGCTGTCTTGAAAGTATGCAAGTAATTGAATAAAATTCTCTAGAAGTCCTTTTAAGAACTATTGAACAGAGCTAATTTACAAATGGGATCAAAATATGCTTATTTGCTTGTATGCTTGGAATTTATACAGTTTGGGTATTCACTTCTGCAGTTTTGCTTACTCTTGGCTTGTTAGAGTGCACGTGCAATGAGACCACTAAAGTAATCATGGAAATTGCTGAAATTGCTTCCCCCCACCCCCACCCCACCTGTGGTTGACTCTCTGCTGTTTTGTTTTCCCTTTCTTTGTATAAGCTTCTGAATTTTAAAAGAGGTGGATTTATGAAGAGCAGTCTTTTGCAATTTGATTGGTGTTTGACAGGATTCCTTTGTTTTAAGCAGCACCTCAAGAAGCATAGTTAAAGGAACTGGTCAGGCTGGGAGAACTGCGTTAGAAAGAAGGATCTGATTCAGGTTCTAGTTAACCCAAGAATTTCTGGATCAGCCTTCAAGTGAGAAGTTAAGACAATGTTTATGAAAAAATGTCCCCCACAAGCAAACTCTTTGCATCTTTTGTCAGGTTGGACTTGATTAATTTATTGTAGATTATATTAAAAAATTCAATTTGAAGCTACATGAGTGATATTGAACAGGTAACAGAACTTCATCCAGAAAGGTGAGGGGAAAAAGGAATACAAAGGTTAGAAAGGTGGCCACTGGAGTTTGACTCCAAAGCCTGACTAATTTAAATGCAAATATCCTGCATCCTTTATGCATTTGTATCCCATTGAACACTCTGCCCCCTTTTCCCCTTCCACCCTTTTAATTATTCAGGGACCCTGGGAAGAGTTGAGCTCCTGCTCCTGACTTTGCCTTTGTTCAAGGGTTCCCATGGCAGGTCCGTTGAATTTTGTGGTGTTCCCTCAGCTATGAATTTTGCTGGGGATATAGTTTTTTGCCAATGTAGCGAGGTGTGCTGGTATTGATGAGGAAAAGCATTATGCAAACCTCAAATATTCTTATTAACTGAATTGCTAACTCAGCTTGGCCCGTTATAATGTGAACAATGCTCTGGAGAAATTTCTTACCTGAATCGGTTGTGTCCTGGTCTATGGTGATGGCAATATCTTCATCATGCTTGTTTTCAACTTCTTTTGAGATACTACACCATAAGAACTGATCCCAGCTTGAACATAGCTGTGGAAAAACAAGTGTCTTAAAACCTAGCTCATAAATCAGGAAAACTGTAATGAATGAAGATGTGGTTTTGCTGGTTTTGTTTATGCCTTGCAGTGGGGCTGCGGTCTGCGTTCTTGTATCAGCCACGTCAGACATGGCGCCTCTTGGCAGAAGCCTTTGCGGCAGAGGCCAAGGGACTTTACAGCTCCTTTTTCATTACTGCCAGTTATTAAAATTTCAAATTAATAGGTATGTGGATGTACGCAGTTTCAGCAATTGTGCACAGATACCAGAGCTGCATTTACCTGAAGAGATTTAGAGTTATATTAATGGCTGTCTCTGGTAACTAATGCTGGAAAGGCTGCTGGGAGTGCTACCTTCTGCCGTGTAGAGCTCCATGCTGAAATGGAGAGAGGAGTGCTTAGAGGTTGTTTTAAAGCTGACGTGATACCACTGGTTGCAACCAAATGGTTATCACCAATTACCTCGGGTCCAAAGAGAATTTGGTACAACATTTTTTATGTATTTCCCTGCAGTTTTCTTCCTGTATCAAGTACAGCAGTGTGAAAGAACAGCATCGTGTCCTTAGAACTTACCAGTAAAGAGAAAGTATTTACAACGTGTCTCTGAACAGCACTGCACGGATGATGGAACACTTCTAAAAGAGTATCTGTGAAGGAAATAAACCCATTAATTGAACAGAATTATTGCACACCAAAGCTACATGTTTGAGAGGTCTCTACAGTATTCAAATAACTATTGAACCGTTTGGCACATCCCTAATAAAAACCTTTATCCATTAGCCCCATTGGTGCATGCTTAGGCAAATTAACTCTTTTATATGTAGATCTAAAGAAAATGGTGTGTTATAATTAAATGATTCTTTTGGGGGCAGTAAACCTCTCTTCAAACAGCTTGAATATTAGTGCAGTCGTTTTTCTTTCAGCCCTACTAATCACAGCAAATTTAGCTTGCACAGCCAGAGTCAGGGTGCATGTTACAGGACATTCTGGCGATGGCGATGAACAAATCCCGTAAGTACTGGTGTTTGGTTTATAAAAGGATTTTATCTGAAGTTAATGTAAATTTATCTGGATTCTTGCTGTTTGTGAAATCGTGTTGCTCTTTTAAGATGCCTGGTACTTAAGATACGTGTAGGTTGAAGCCCACCTGATTGAAGCCCGTCATATGATTGATTTTGGATTTGAATGGGAAATCTAGAGGATACATGGCAATCGTAGTCATCGCATTTTAAAGAACCCACCAACCCCAAGTCACTAAAGTTTTTCTCACCAGTTTGAAAATCATTTGAAATTTATTTGACTTAGGTGAGATTTTTGAAGGCTCCTTATACTGGATGGAAAATGCACCAGGTACTGACTCATAACGGAACAGACCCATAGTTGCCTAGAAGAATGTTTAGGCCAGGATTTCCTGACACGACTACCAATTGCTGGGATCTGATACTTTGAACTATGCCTTGTTTACTGAAAGTGCTGAATACCTGTTTTCTGAAAACTGGGCTCTATGGACATGACCTGTTCTGACTTGTAGTTGTAAAGCTAAATGTGCCACATTTAAATGCTGTAATCTCCTGAGACTGCACAAAGCTGCTTCCTTAGATTTTTGTTTAGTACATAGAAGGTAGTCTTTATATTGTTACCAAATTTAGCCTCAGATTTCCACAGATATTGACTGGAATTAACAGGATGAAAGATGTATTCATACCTCCTTTTCTTTACTGTCTATGTATCCTATTGTCAGTCTTGTGGGCGTGCTCCTGCTGAGTGGGGCAGATGACTGCTCTCAAGCAGTTGTCTGTTGGCAACTACATCATGTTATTGGCAACGATGNCCAGGAAAAGAGCTTACAGGGACTGCAAATGCTCTGGTTTGCCTTAAGACCTAGCTCTGACTGCGTTTTTGTATTCGTCTAGAGAATGGTGGGCTACCACGTGAGCCAGTGTCATCACCCAAATCTCCTTTTCTCCTGGGCTTTCTGAACTACCTGGTAAGTGTCTTGGAGTTTTCAGCTATGTAATGACTTTAGTATCTGACATCTGAGGTCAGGCAACTTGGCTATTATCAAAGTAGGATCATTTAAATAGGCCTCCTGATAGTAGGGAACGTAAGAAAGATTAGGAGCAGGATGTGATTAAAATATCCAACTCGTTATGGACACTGCAGTTTTGAATTACAGTAAGCAAAGCAGATTGCTTTTTCAAATTATATGCTGCAGGATACGAAAGAGCAAGCGGTTTATCTCACAGGACCATGAGTTGCCTTCAGTTCACACATGCTGCTTAGATCGGTGGGAGCCCCAGCGTGTTCCGAGGGCATGATATTCATTCCAAACCTGACAAACCTCTTAAGGGGAACAGTGTTCAAAAATGAGCCATCCATTTTGTTTGGCACTGCTTTAAGTTGGAAATTAGCCTGCTTAAAATGGCTAAATTCAGCGTGCATGTGGATCTCAAGCTGCTGGTTTGGATTCTGGAATACAATAGGAATACTTCCTGTTATTGGTGGTCCCATTGTGCTTAAATAAAAAGATCAGTTACAGTGCCCTGGCTGGTCACTTGCAGAGCGTCTGAGTGTGTCTGTTCTTTGCTTTAAGGTATCATATTAGTCACCCCTAAGGCTCGTAGAGTACAGGTTTACTGAGAAGTAGAAAAGTCACCCCTGTGATTATGGCATTGTGGCTGGCACTAACTTACGGGTGAGCAGTGAAGTGTGGTGGGAGCATAAAGGGTGGCTGAGGTGGACCCCTACTTCCACAGAAGTCAGTGAAATTCCAGTGGTTTATGTCATGTATGATTTGGTCCCTAATTTAATACACCTTCTTTCTAAGCTCTTTATGTGTAAGTCACACTGATGTTTCTGGTGTGCATTCACATTTCTGCCACCTTAGACTTTCAGGTTTTTTATTCCCACCTGAGAAGGATGGTGTTCTCTTTGCTCCTTGTTAGGCACTGATTAACACTGTGCACTGATTTTAATTAACATGCCTAGTCTTTCCAGAGGTGGTTGGTAAGAGACATAACTTCCAAGAAATCTTAGGAGGTGGTTCCTTGTTCATTGATTTCATCACGAGAGGAAAATTTATCCATTATGGATTTGGTGAAGGTTAGGAATTGCAGAGACGTTATTATTACTCAGTAATTGATTTATTTTGGTGTGTTTGTGAGGGTCATCAGTTGACTTCTGGGGAAGTGCAGCTTATCTCCCCCTGTAATTCATAACCATTGCTTCAACTCTGAGCATCAGCGGGTTGTTTAACCTTGAGGCTACTTGCTGTAGCAGTGGTGGTGCCTAATGTGCAAATGTGCTATTTTGTAATGCAGAGGTTGTACCTCAAGTGTCCTACCTTACAGACTACATTAAGTTTTCTAGAAGGTGAAGCATTATTTTCCACAGCTCTCCTGGGATGTATAGAAAGCCTACTGAATTCCTTAAAGACTTGGTATTTAGTTTGCTTACCAATCTCTCGCTATTATCAGATACCAATGAAAATACATAATGTAATGCACAAAAAAGAAATGATTTTTCAGCATTATGTAAAAATTGCTGTTTCACTTACTTTGAGATGTTATTTGAATGCCAAAACCAGTCCTTTGGCATCTTATGTAAGTCTTACTTATTTCCACATCCAGAAATATTTCCTGGTAATGGGCAGACCAGACACTGTCAGGAATCACAGGTGTCGGGGTGTGGGGTGACAGGTCTGACTTGAGAATGTGTCATTTCAGACGCAAAGGAGGCTAGAAACACCTGGGATATTCAGAAGCAGAAAATAAATTATTTTCTTTTGTTCTTTCCCTCATCCCCTAAAAGAAATAGTCACCAAGTTCTCATGGAAGTTTGCAGCTCAGACTCCGGCAGTGGCCAGGTTTCACCACTTCACAGTTCACATTGCAGCAGCTGATGATGAAGAGCCAGAGCAGTTTTAACCCTAAGAAAAGTGACTTTATATTCTACCTAAAAAGCAAGAAGCAGGTACTGTTAAACTGGCTGGAAATTTTCTGAAGGCCCGTGTCTCTATTTAAAATGAAGGTTTGTTGAAACTGAAGCATGTGGAAACTGGCTGATTCTTTGACAAATTTTTCCGCATGATATGAAGGTAGATTTTAGGGTACTTGAAGCTGTTAGATTCCCTGCCATCTAGTTCCCAGCTCTCTAGTTTCCTAGCCCCGTTGATGCCTGCTGGGGGAATAATTGTTGCAGTGGTGGGGAAAGAGGGACCTAACTCTGCAGTTCTGCTCTTTGGAAAGTAGTTCATATTCTGTCTTCACCTTGACACCCAAGAAATTTTACACACAATTTATTTTAAATGTGAAATTTTCCACGTGGGGGGTAATTTTGGCACAACTTTAACTTTCTGCACTAATTACAAAATGACTTTGTTAGCTTCCCATAAACTTTTTACTTATAAGCATTTCTCAGGTTAATTAAACTGTTTAAGTAATTCAGCTGATACTGTACATAGTCTTATTTACAATGTAATTAGGACCACTACAGGAGGAGTGCAAGCAATTAGTGATTTAATCCTAGCAGAGAATGTTTTAAGTTTTAGGTTTGGAATGTTTTCAGTTTTAGATTTGGGGTTTTGTGCTTTTAATCCCTCCATGGCTCCGTCTGTAATAATGAAGGTAAAGGAACACACAGTGTGTTTAAGATTATTTCAAGGGGAGAATCACAGTTCGGGGAGCAGAATTGATTTATATTTGTAGAGGTTGCAAACGGAATAATTTTTGTTCCACACTGAGCAGTGTCACCTTGTCTTTCAACAGCTACTTGGGATTCCTGGTTTCCTCTTCTAGCTTAGACATTGATTCACCGTCTGGCCTTAGGTAATCTGTTATGACCCTTTCAAATTTATGTGCCTGTAGCTACGTTCAGATATTTAAATAAGTGACTTGAGGACTGTTAAAAAGCAAGTAATTTATGTAATTGTGTAACTATGGAGCACAACCCCAGTTCTGCAAAAGCTAAGGGTAGCTAATTTTACACTGATTAGTGCTGTTCACTTAAACATTTGCATAACTCTTAGTAGGAAGGGGAACTGGGTGTCTAATTTGAAGTAGTAAAATTTGAATGTCTTTCTCTAAGCATGACAGTTTACTTGTGTGTAAAATATTTTCATTTCTACTATACCTCTGATTCTAAAAAGATTGTGGGGTTTTTTTCTGTATTAGCCCAGTCACCATCAATTACAATGTCTGTCGAATGTGTGTAAGTAGAGAAAAGTTGATTAGCTAATGATATGATGCTATGACAGCTATTGGTAAGAAAAAATAAACAATGGCTTATGAAAGATTCCTCAGTGAAAAATGTATGAATATTTAGGTAGCAGCTACTTCTCTTTAGCGAACAACCTTTTGGAAAAAAGCCAGCTGCATTAAGTACTGAACTCCACAGCTCCCTTGCTCTCACCCTAACAAAAAGTATATAGTGACATGTCAAAAAACTCTCCCAGGCTAAGAAAAAAAACACTGTGGACATGTCTTACGTTTCCATAGCGCAGGAGAGGGCTTAGAATATATATACACCTTCATATCTATGTAGATAATCTTGCAAGTGATTTTGGTTTTATCCTCAAGGTAAATAAGTTCTAGAGACCAAAGGTGCAGGGGTAGACAGGCAGGATAAGCTTCTGAAGCAAGTATTTCTGGGACGGAAATAATGACCATCCCTGTGTGAACAACTTCCAGCCATTCCATCCATTATGTACCTATTACAGTACATGCAGCTTTGACTGCAAATTACATATATGCTCTGCTGTAGTCTACATCCCCTTTGCTCCCTTGGTTCATTTTCAAGAATAGCTCAGATTTTTCCAGGCTTAAGTAAAGAATTAATTTATACTTTGAAATGATCTGAACTTTTCTCTTAAAAATACATGACTTGATTTAATGCTATGTTTTGTGAAGTAAGTTAAATGTGGTTTCCTGCATGTTTAAAATTATGACCCTTTCTTTTAAATTGCTTATGATGTTTAATCAGCAAATCAAGACATACTTCAACTGTAATTAAAGCTCAATGGAAGCGCAGAAGGGTAATGGACGTAGGACAGGCAATCATCTGAAAATTGAAAAAGTAGTACATTACAGAAAATGTTTATGGCACATTTGCATTTTCAGAAGGCAGATACAGTTGCTACTGCTGCATCAGTTATCAGGAGTTTTAATAATTAGCTGCAGTATAATTAACCATTAAATCAAGGAAGTTGTAGTCTTGTTTCCTTGATAAGAGGTTTCAATATTTCTGTATTCACAGTATGAAACTGCTATATCTTTGTTTTAAATTATTCTAGTAGAGCTTATTTACATTCCCAAGCATGAGTAAATTTTACAGCCCTCAATATTACACTCTTGCTGTTTCATATGGTCTTCATTCCAGTTTAAGTCAATGAAAACTCTTAGGTTGTGGTCAGAGTCATGTTCGGTCTTCGTACCTTTGGACAGGCCGACCTGGCTAGAAGCCATCTGGCTTCATGTAAGTTGTGTCATTCACAGTAGCTATGTGTCAGGCCCCCTCTATCTCTCAAGTCTCTTTAAATGTGTTTTTTTGGCAGTTCTAGCTGTGTCTGAATCTGGGAGTTGCTGCTGCTTGTTCCCTTGAATGTGCTGTGCATCTTCTTCCCCCCCCGCCCCCTAATTTTTTCATTGACTGTGTGATTACAGTAGCAAACATGATGAACTATAATAAACTGGATTTCTTGCTGGTGTAGCTTCAATAACTTAGTTTTTTGTGAATTTGACACATGATGCAGGAAGATTATATGGTGATTAAAGGAGTAGTAGAGAAAGGTTCTTTTTCTACACACATATGCTTACATTTAATAAAGATCCTATGGGATGGGTATGGATTGTTAGGCAAAAACCCCAGAATTTTATTTTATAAGTTATCACAACTGATCTGCATGTATGGTATAGGTGAAACAAGTATTGCAGCCTCTGTCCAAATAAATTTTTTTTCCATAATACTTTTTCTTTTGGACTGGTAGTGATAATATATTGTTTCTGCTCAACAATGACTTCTTCCTCCTACTCTCCCGCACTTCCCTTAGGAAAATGTTGACAAAATCCTTTTGGCTTGTGCAGAAACAAAGAAAACCAAAAATTTCTCATTTATCGCCCGTGTGTTGCATGCGCAAAAGAAAAGGCAACCACTGCATTTAGTCTGCAGATTGAGTGCATTGAGTTTTGAAGTGAATCATAGTGAGACCTGAGGAGACAGGGCTCTGCTGTTGAGTGCTTCACTGGCTCTTCCTGGTTGAGTGGTGAAGTTCAGAACTGGTGCAAATAGCTGCCAAGAAGTCTACTCATGCAAGGTTTGATTCTTCCCAATGCCGATGTTGGGCCAAGTGCACGAAGTCCTAAAATATATGATGTGTTTTAGAAAAATGTTATTTTCTTGATTTATGAGATAATGAGGTTTTTATGATAGGCTTCTGCATTTAAATTAGCACTACTCTCACGAAATTTTCTCTTGGTGTAAGATCCTTGCAGCGCCATTCCATTGATCAGCTTTTGATTCTGGCCATATCTAGAAGCTTGACAGATGCGCTGCCTGGCGCACAGGGCGCTTGCACAAGCACACAGGAGATTATAGTCTAGTTTCAAGCTCAGTTTCTGATTTATTAGATGATTTGAAATTTGCCATTTCTGGTTGCCCCTTTAGTGAAGTAGAGAGGCTGCTGCTATGAACTGACTTTGTGAATAGTTACGGTTATCTGTAGACAAATAGTACAACTTCCTAGCCATTTGTTATGGCTTTCAGGGTTAGGTAAGCCTGGCAGAAGGGGACGAGTAGCCAAATACTGCCAGTGAGAGGACCTCTTGCCCAGAAAAGAGATTGCATGCCAAGTCTTTTTAGTATATTAGAATTAGCATAAAAGGAGATACAAATAAGATTTCAGAGACATTTTGATTTCTAAAGATCTTGCCCAGTTTAGACTTTCTGAATTTCTCCAATAAAATAAAACATGTTCTCTGCATGCTGCTGGAGATTCGGCGGTTTGTGTTGGTGGGGTTTCTTGTTTGGGTTGTTTTTTTTTTTTTTTTGGTTGGTTTCTTTTTTTGTCTTAAAACCAGATCCTCTGATCTGCAGTTTCACCATCTACAATAGGTATACATTGCAATGAATAACAGGAATAGTTTTGCGAGAGATATGTGTGTCTACATCTAAAACAAGAATTACCTAGCGCTTCCTATTCATGAGTATGGTTCCAAAGAAGATCTTTATATCTTATTAAGGGGGAGGGGAGATAACCCACCCAGTTTTTAAGCAATGAAAAGCAGGAATTTCTTGAGAAATGAAACATCCATATTTTTCTCAGCTCTTAAAAATTACATGATTAACAAGAAAAAAGCATTTATTGACTAATTAAAAATATTAATGAATAATAACGTGAAATTCATTATTGAAATAATTTGAGTCTTATTTTACCCATTGTAATAACTGAATTTCTTGTCAAACCATCCAAATTCAAGGAGGACCTGACAGTGAAATTGGTGTTAAAATAAATAGGAGGAAGTAATGTGTGACGCATATAAATGCAATTCTGAGTGATTTCCTTTTGTTGAAGTCAGTTCACAGGGAATTTTGCGGAATTCAGGATTGATGCTTTCAGTTTGACTTACGTTGCAGAAAAGTTGTATTTAGCAGATGGAAGGGCTCTGATGAATGCAGCACTTGGTTTGTCTGCTATCCAATAAAACTGGAATGACACTGTGTGAATCTAGGAGCTCTTGTAATCTGTGAGAAGTCAGGAGAAATTGTATTGCGGTAATTGACTTCAGTAGGATCGAGACTTTCTTTAACAATTCCATGGGGCTTTAAGAATTTTTGCCGTCTATTTTAAGGCATGCACACTGGTGGAAGTAGTGCTTCTAATCAAAATGGGCTATATTTTATTCAGACCTTGGAGACCAAGTAGGTAGAGCTAATTGGCTTATAACTGACCTGCTTAAAGGATGTCAAAATTGGCTGTTGGCTGTTCCTTTATAACATCAGCTTGATTGACTAAGTGTCTGGCAGCAAGATATGAAATATTATGAACCCAATTCATTAAAATTGTCCCCATTTTAGATCATTACATATTTTCAGAACAAATGGAACATACTTGCAGTATAAAAGAAATATAGATATGTAAATTACTAACCCATCAGCTGCCACCTTCTCCTTCTGTTCCCCTTCCTGGAATAAAAACCTCCAGTTGATCATATGAAAATAAGGGGGGAGCAGTGGGACACAATTTTTTCCCATGGTACTATGCAAAATAAGTGTCTTAAAAAAACAAACAAAAAAAAGAACAACAAAAAAACCCAATGCAACCCCAACCTTTAAAGAGGACTATGATGGGCTTGACTTCCATTATTTACTTCCAAGTTACCTGGTTGTAACCTGTTCCTGTCTGCCATGCAAGGACTCAATGCAAGAGCAATGTGCATATAGATCTATCATTACATCAGAATTCTGCCTCTCTTGCTTTTTAGGGTGGGATTTTGTTTATTTGGATAAGAGCCTTATTACACCTTTTTAAAATTGTTGACTTGCTCTGCTAGGCATATAGCTGCCCTTTCTCAGACGACTGAGTGTTGGTTCTCTGAATGCAGAAGGAGGTGCGATTTTGGTAGTTCTTCGTCTTTTCAGGTGGTGTTTAGGCTGGGGACCATCTCACTGAAGTTTGCTTAGGGCCCCATTCCAACTGCTGCATTTTCCAATGTCCTTGGCTCTATCCTTTGCAAACAGGATCACTCAACTCTATTGAAAAACAGCCACAGTCCTCCAGATGCCCCTGGTTTGGGTGGCACTGCTATTGCTGTGTTACGCCTTGTTTTACAAGGGTATTCTCAATATACATTATTCGTATACTTTACACCTACCAGTTCCCAGGAAGCACAATCTAGGAACTAGTGGAAATGTATCTACTCATAGGGTCGTCTTGCAAGTTGTACAAAGCAGGCGGTGTTCTCTGAAAGGTGTTTTACATGCCCTCTCTCCCTGCTTGGGGAAGCCGCAGCCGTGCTGCTGCCTCTCCCCAGTTGCAGGAGGAGCAGTAGGCTGCTTGCTACAGGGGCTTTAAGGGACTGCTGCAGGTGTAGAAATATGTCCTTTGGCCAAAGGCTTCTGTTTTTTTAGTGCAGAATTGTGGCACAGACACAGCTCAAATGGCATTAAAGCACATCTGTTGGCCACCTAAAATTGTGTTGCACACAAGACGTATGGTTACAGTGATACCATTCCATGTGCATTTGAGCTATGCGTCTTATCCAAGCCTTTGGAGTTGCTCATTAATGTATATTGTTGTTTGTTCATCTTGGAAAATTCCAGAAAATCCTACAGGGGACAAACCTAGCTGAAATCCTCATTAGCTCTAATAGCAAATGATGCATTCAGCATCTTTAAGCTGAAAAACTTAAACCCTTTTTCTTTCTTTGCACATTAAATAGCTTTTTCGGGTTCTGCATTTAAGCTCAGAATGCACAATATAATGAGTACCGGTCTTCTGAAAGAGGCAATGTGCTGGGGAGGATTTGCCTTTTGTGTTTTTGTTGGATTTTTTTAACTTATGTTACACTGAATTCCAAACGTAGCGAGTTTCAGAGATTTTGCTAGATGCTTATGTTCATCTGTGTGTTCCTTAGCAAATGCTTTGACAGTTGTTAAAGTGAGAATATCATTCTTCCGTCGTTATGTGCTTCCTCCACATCGTTTACGCCACCATGCAAAGTCAGTCACAGTCACGCTTCATTCCCATTCTTCACATTTTAACTCTCTGTTGGGTTGTAGGTAGCTCAGGTAGAATCATAGAGTTATAGAATGGTTTGGGTTGGAAGGGACCTTAAAGATCATCTAGTTGAGCCCACCCTGCCCTGGGCAGGGACACCTCCCACTAGACCAGATTACTCAAAGCCCCGTCCAGCCTGGCCTTGAACACACCTCCATCATTTACAGGAGCCTCAGAAACATTACGGGGGGGAAATAATAATATGATTAAAATAATGGTGTCTCTTGGTAATCTAAATTTAACCTGTGATAATGACCCAAAAGTTGTGTCTTGTGGTCCATATTCTGTCTTGAAAGGTTTTCCTATTGTTCTCTTCTGCAGTGATCAGGTAACAAATTTTAGAACAAAGTCAGAGCAGCCAGCATTAAGTAGTGTTTCTTTTAAAGGAGGAATCATCTCTTGCCCTTCCCAGCAAACATTCACAGCACGGTGAGGCCTTCATTTTCCCTGACTTTGGCTGAAGATACACTTAGTTCTGCAATGAGTCTTGCAGCCAGGCTCTGAGTGACAAGGGAGATTTGAGGCTTGGGGAGATGCAGGTTAGCAGGCGTTTCAAACTGCCCGTTCTGGTGCCTAAACGAGTTGCAATTATGACAGCATTGTAGTTCAGAGGAGCAATGCATGTTTCAGACCATCTGCTATGTGCAACTACTGGACTTTCTTGTATGTAAATAAAAATACTGTTAATGGGTAGAAGTAACCCATAACTTCACAACCAAGGGATGAGGGTTTCTTATGAGCACGGAAGTGTATGCGTGCATACAATGTATAAAGGAAATTCACAGTAAAAATCAAGGCTTACACGGATTTTGTGAATTGGTTCAATCATTTTGCAAGAATAATGTATTAGAGACAGGAAGTTCTCAGTTCTATTTAGTGCATTCTGTAAAGAAAGGTGAACCATTTACGTCTCTGCATCTCATCCAACCTTTCCAGCGCTTTCTTTTGCTGGTGAAGATTTAGATTCTTTTTTTCATTCTAGTGTACGAAATGTTCCTTTTCTCACTTTGTTAACGGTGTAGGACCATTGGATAGATCGAAGAAAGCACAATGATTTGTCTCCAGTTTTTCTTCTGTCCATCTGAAATACTAGTGCACAGCCTGCTTCTCTCTGTCAAATTCATGGTGGTTTCCATGACTTACACAGTGAGGACCAAAAATCAGATAAATTTCACCTATTTGCATTTCATGCTCCCTTGAGCTTGTCTTGCTGTTTTGAGGCCCTGATATTAATCATTATCTCTCAGTATTTCTCCTGTCTAGCTAGCATTTTCCCTTTCAAATTCTGCTGAAAACTCATTTAGTTTTTTTCTTACCATCTTTTCTCCAGCACTCTGCACATCCTGCCTGAACCAGACTGTCTTTTTTTCATTTGTCTTATGTATTTATGGATAGGAATATGTCCTTTCCTGTACATTAAATCCTTCGGTGCTCCCTAGCCAGCCTTGGCTGCGTGAATTTAATGAGGGTTGTGTAGTGGTTGGTGTCGTAAGTTATCTTAAGCTGTTTTTTTCAACTGTCTGCTGTTGGGCTAGTTTATCACTTTCCTGATGCGACATACATAAGGGTGCCCCAAAGGCCGCTATTTAGAGCAGCGATCTCGTTCTCTGAAGTCTATGGCTCATCCAGATGCAGGGCTGCAGCTGCTTTCCTTTTAGGTATGCATCTCTGTTACAGGGTGGGACATAATGTAGTGGAAAGAAAAAGTTGAGGGAAGGCTTGTATCTCCTGAGCATCTCCAGAGCGCAAGGAGAAGCATCCACTAGCAGAATGATACTAGAAGCATATTTTAGAGCTTCAAGCGGTCTAGCCCATTTGGAGACTAAAGAGAGGTTACGAACAGGGATGACTACGATCCCGACAGTTCCTGTATGGCTGCTTTCAGCGTGGGGCATGAGTAGCATTGCTTTTCTACTCCTGTTCTTCTACACTCATGGAAATTGTTCCTGCTTACAAAATATGGAGGAAGATCAGAGCTGAAATTTGAAATTTTGTTAATCATTAGGTAATCAAACCTAAATCGGAAAGCTCCAAAAGTTCAGTCAGGCATAGCAAGAATCTAATTACACGTCTTCTCACAACGAAGAATACAATCCCTGTGGGATAATTGCACTTTTTTCATAACCTGTACGCGTTCTTAATTTCATCTAAACTGATAACATATCAAAGCAAGTTCTTGCTGGTGTTCTACTTGAGTCCTTGACTGTCCCTTGTAAAACATGCCACGCAGCTGTGGCACAAACCATTTCCAACATGCTCTATGACACCGCCCGCATCTTGAAGGTAAGTCAGGAGACTTCTGTAGGGTAATGAGCTACAGTATCTCACCTTCAGCCATCTCATTGTCAGAATGACATCTGGTTTTAGTAACTGATAGTAAGAGATGATGTAAGGCACTGTACAGCTTGCTCCTGACTGTTTGCAGGCATATTTATCAAGAAAACTGTGTACAGCTCCCAGATTTATAGTGGAGCTGTAATCAGATAATTTACAACAAAAAGCGGTGTCCTTTCGTGTATGTTTTCCTTCTTTGTTCTCTAAAGCTACCTTGTGAGGCTGTAGTTAGAGTAACTATAGTCTTTTTAAAGCTTTGTTTATGCTTAGTTGTGGTATGTAACACAGTAGCGGGTTACCAGTTTACAATATTATTAAGCAGCTTAGATCTGGTTATGGAGCTGAAACCAAATTTAACAAAAACATTGGTGCAATTTGGGTGACTGTCATGCAGTTACAGAGCTAATATGAAAACTAGCTGGTCTCCATGTGCTTTTTTGGGTGCAACTGATAGACTGAGACTTCAGATTTTTTGGAAAAAAACGGTTTTATCTTGAGATACCTTTCATAGATGCCTATGATTGCATAAACGGGTGGTGGTTCACTGGGGACTCCTAGCTGTCATCGGAGTTTTATGGGATCAACATTTCAGCAAAAAGTGTGCGCAGTGTCCCTGAGAAGTGCCGTGGCGTGGGAGTCCAGGGTCCGTACCTCACCCTGCCGTTGGCCTGCACTGCAGATTCACACAAATTGCTTCACCTGGCAGCGTGTCACCGCCTGCTGAATAAAGGCAGGACACACGCCTTCCCAGGGACGCACTTTGTGACCTCTTGTGGTAGAGTAGTTTGTCAAATGGTCACTAAAGATCTGCGAGTTCAGACAATTAATAATGACTTTCTCTTGAATCTCAATTTCGTTTTTGTCTCTTTTGAAGTCTGTTTTCTTTGTTTCTTAAGCCGTACACTATGTTGCAGTTCCCTTTCTGGGCATTTCCTTTTCTCTTCTTATCTGATAGGAGTGATATCTGGAAGGCATTTTTATCTGCCACACAGTACTTTGTCTAATGACCTGAGCAATCAACAGAAGAAATAGTTAGATACTTAAAGTGATTCTTGGAATTTTCTAAAGATAAAATACTGCATTTGTGATTTCTGGGTTTGTATGGCAAATTTTTGGGTCCTTCTGTGCCCATTCTCCCTTTCCTCTCAGTTTTTTGCATGCTTCTTGTAAAAATAAAGTTATTTCAAAAAGTAGTAACATAAGCTGTCCTTCACTTTTATTCAATGAGTGCGTAGTGCTAGTTGTTCAGTCCCTTAGTGTGGAAGTTGTTTGTTGGTTTGGGGTTTCTTTTTTCTCTGCTTTTATGTGCACTCATCCAGGTGAGATTTGGATACTTTGATCTTGATAAAGCCTGTGGGTTGGATTTTTGTTTGTGTAGGACATTTTGTTGTCAGTTGTGTTTTCTTTTCCCTCTTATTCTACTGAAAGCGTTTGTTCAGAAAGATGGCTTTGCTTTAGGGAGCTTTCCTAGCAACTGGAATTCTCAGCCGCCAAGTTGACTGCTGCTGTCAAAAGATGTTAAGGCAGGAATGGCTCTGCTTTTCCACTCATTGCTGATCCCAGACCCACTGGGGAAGTGACAATGCTGAATATCTTCATCTTTGGCAGGCTGAAAAGCTGGTTCACTTGAGTCCAAATCTGTTCCAAAGCAGCTTGACCTGAGCTTACTTGGAGCTGTAATATGAACTTTTGCAAGTAAATGTGTATAACTTTTAATAAATCAAAGCACTTGTAAACCAAAAAGCCCCAGGGATTTACAGATCTTTGTGGAAAAATTTTGTTGGGGGTTTTTTTAAGACATCTTGTTCTTTTTACTCTCTTCTAAGGTTATCTGGACAGTCTCATGATAATTACGTTCAACAGAGGTGGAGGTAGGCGAAAGGGGCACCTATACTGCTTTTACTTTCAGGATGGTAACTTGTCTTATTTTATGTCAGTGAGCCAAGCTCTGTTCTTGACAAAATGAAACCCCAAGGTCAATCGAATGTGGATTTACAGTGTCAAGCATCGGGTGCAGCACTGCAGTGGGTGCTTTCTAGAATCCATATGGCATTATGAGAACATTTCACTGAAGCTGTGTTCATTATGTGTGGTGTGGACACAGAGATTTTGATAAACTCAAATGACAGATGCCCTTCTAAAATAATCTGGCGTGCCAACCTGCTTAGCATAAAACCAGTAGAATTTGATAAATTGCCCTTTCATCAAACCCATAATTTTTAATTGAGCTAGAAAAGAAGATTTTCAAGACATCAAATGATGAAGCAGCCCTGTATGCCCAATTTAATAGTTAATTATCCATACAAAATAAGTATTCTTTACATCTAAATGTAAAAGGCTTATGTTTTCAAAACCTGAATTTTCTTCTGACTTTGCCTAAACAACTCTTTATGATCAGGAATCCACTCACCTCTCACTTTTATCTTATATATGATACTGCGGAAGAACTTTCCTTAATTTTTCCAATTTGTCAGAAAAATTTGTATAAGCTGGATAGAGTGCTTCAGGAATAGTGTCTTTATCTTAAGGGTAGACTGGTACCTTTGTGTTTCCATTGCTGCACCATGCTTACATATCCACTTTCACCTCTCAAGACAATCTATTTTACAGGCACTTAAGTGGCTTAAAATATTTTGGGAAAAAAAAAATGAGTATAAAACGCCTGGTGGAAAATTCTGATGGAGTTATTGCCGCTTCACTGCTGAAGCCAAAATACTGTTTCAGACAGGTTTGAAATGAGCAGTAGTGTGCGTTTTCACTAGCTAGCTGTAGAACGGTGCTATGTGTAAAATCCTCACTCCAGTGTTGGGTATGGCTTGGCAAGATCAAGACTTGACAGTCTTGGGTGCAATAGTTTTCTCAGGAGATGTTGGTATAACATAGAGCAGCCCCAGACCTCTTCCCCTGACACATCAGAGGCAAAAGCAGGCAGAGGTGTGGAACATTCTGTGGTTGTATTTGCAATGCTCATCTTAGCGGCAGTCAGCTTTATTTTCAGGATCTGTCCCACTAGCTTCAGGGTCAGATGAAGACTAACGAGTTAAATTGCTTTGATGAAGCATGTACGATAAGAACGCTCAGCTGTCCTAACAAAATTTGTAAGGTGCTTTTTCTTTCCATTAACCATTTACTGAGAATTAATTTTGTTTGATAATTACCATGTGTTGAATATACCAATAGGGATATTTTATTCTATTACAGGTGTTATCTCTGCTTCCCTTTGCTTCACCTTTAAATATCTATAATTAGATTTGAGAGTCTTTCATTCTTAAACTTATTTAAAAAATGGCATTTTGCTGTACTTCATAGAATAGTTAGACCAATTAAATTCTTCAAGATAATGGTGTTCTGAACTTGCATCTATTTTTGGAACATTAATGATATTTTGCAATGCTTCCTGTGAAAAATCAGAGACAGATACAAGCATTAGTATGTGTTAATTAAATCTAGGTTAATATTATATTTTTGGTCAGAGCTCTGCAGTATATGTATGGTTGTGTTTGCTGGTTAATATTTTTTGGTACTATTTAGCCTAGTTGTATTTCCTTATTAATGAAATGGATTATATTAATTTTTGTACATAGCAGATAGAATTTGGTTCAGTCAGGTCACAGTTCGCTTCTGTCCATGTTATTCAAGATCAATCTCTGCTTTACACAGAGCAGAAAAAATGTGTAGGGCCACTACTTAAGACAGGCTGTTTGTCAGAAATGCTACACTGAAAGTCCTGTTGGTTAATTGTTTTTCCACAATTTTTCCTAGGTTTTCATGTAAAACTGGATACGCTGAAGGTGGGGTTTTTTTTAAATATTGCTGAGATTCTTTGTCTTCATTTTCTTTTGTAAACTTAATTCACAGGTAGGTTTTCTTATGCAGCACTTTGACCAAGTGTGTCCACGAGGCTTTATGTTTGTGCTCTACATTTCCTGTTTTTATAAGGACATCATGGAAACTATAGTGTCAGCTTGAAAGCTGAGCATATAGACGAGATTGTGTGCATGAAATATTCATGCTACAGTTCCCTGAAAGTGTTGCAGTGAAGTAGAAGGGCTAGTTTTCTTTCCCTTTCCTTCATCCCCTAGTATTTTACATTGAAAAATTGGCATTATCAAAAGAAAAAGTGGATCGGAAAGGCCCAGAACGTGTGATTCTTCCTATTGTGCAGCGGGGCGCTGCTTCTAGCTGCTATGGGAAGAGAAACTCAGGAGAAACTTTTTGACCAATCTTATGCCCCTCTCTCATCAGGAGAAAACATAACCTTTGCTTTTCATCTCCTTGTTTCATCTTCTACATATTTTCATACGGAAATCTATTTTTAATTTCTCTTGAAATGCACTGGTGCAATTGACTGCGAAAAGGTTTCAGTTCAGATTTTTTTATGATGTTCAATCATTTCAATCTGGAATTCTCATGAAAATTTTAATTCTTCTCGCAAATTGTTCCTACAGAAATATTGTGAGGTGCTAGACAATTTGAAATGTTTTTATTTTCTTTTTAATTTTAAGGATAAACTTATTAAATTTTTGAGAAGTGAACCAGTTTTGAACCCAATGGCTCTCCATTTAGAAAATGTAATAATGAAAATATTTGAATTTTGGCACTCTCTTGATATTCTTTAAAAAGTGCAATATGCTTGGTAACTAAACTGTGAATGTGTGTTGAAACATTATTTTCCACTGGAAATAAATTAGTTAGAAAGTTTTTACCAAGTTTATTTCCTTATGAATTCTTGTATGCATAATCTGGAACTCCAACCCTAATTTACTTCTATTATTACAGACAGTGACAGGAAATATTTTTGTTTATAACTTAAAAATTCATTCAAATTTCCATTATTTGAGAAAAATGTCACTGTTGTCTGAGAATGCAAGTCATATACTGTCTGAAAGACCTCCAGATCTAATTGCTGTAGGCAATTAAACTTTTTAAGCTGTTCTTCTAAATAAGCGAGCAAGGTTTTCATTTAGTGGTACTGTGTTGAATGAAAATAAAGAACAAATATAATTATGTAATTTAGAATAATTAAGTAATTAATGGGTAAATGGAGGTGCGGGTATAGAAATTTTTGTTGGAATTTGAAAAAGAACCTGGATCTCCTTGTGACCTATCTGCCCTTTTCCTCTTGCGTTAGTAAGATGTTAGCAATCGTTATTTATGAATATGTGGAGCTATGCCCCTGAGTTACACAACCTCTTAGCAGAATTAGTCCAGAATTTTCCATTGTTTGTTTTTTCACCATAAAACTTGGGAATTAAAATTAGATATGTCACATAGTGTGTTTTCTAAGAAGTAAACTCATTCTAAGATTTAGAGGAAGAACTTTTTCACACCTGGGAGTTGGGACTATGTGAACTTTTTCCTACATAGGAGTTGCAGACTGAGTGCTGCAGCTTTCGTTGCCCTCCTCAGCCAAGGAACCTTTTCCCTGCTGCATTACTGGGATTTACGAAGAGACAAGGTGGTCCCACCTTTCAGGGGATGGAGAGATGCCTAAACATTCAGTCTGGTAAAGCGTGGAGGGACGTGGAGTCCTGTGAGGATGAGCAGTGACATTTGTGCATCACTGTGAGAGATGTGAAAAAACTTTTGGATTTCTGGTATTTGTTGACGAATCAAAATTTGTAAAGGAGTAAGAAACAAGTTTTCTACAGTTTCAACCATTCCCTTATTTTCCTGTTATATTTGTGCCTTGTTTGATATTTGTCTGTTTACAAGAAGAGAATATCACTTAAACTGTTGGCTGTTACTGCTGAATATTCCTATTTTGAAAGTCTGCTTTACTCTTAAAAGGAAAGACCTATGTTAGTTTACTCATGTTGTGGTCCTAATGCTAATTTGTTAGATCTTACGCCCTGTTTCAAGAATAATGAGTCTTGCATGGATTTTGCGTGGGCGGGTTTGAAAAGCATCTGTCAGTGACAAAGTAATCAAATATTCCTCACGTCAGACTTTAGCAAAGCAGAGGAAGATAATCTGTACAAACCGCAGTTGCTGATTGCCATCCCCTCCCCTCCAAATAATAAATAATTTACGGCTATCACATGTTCCTTCTACAGTTAAGTATATAGGCAAAAAAGGAAACTATCTCCATTTCATCATTAGCTTAATCAAGCCAGTGTATCAGTAACCTGCCGTGAAACTGATTGCTGAAGAGCAGGAAGAGTTGATGCCTGTGTAACAAATGAGTTTGAACCTTAAAGTTTTTGAATTTTATTCAATTTTAACTGAAGTTTCTAAAACCTCTTTTCTATGAGAAGGGGTAGTATTTTGAACAGACTGTTTAGGAACAAATTTCAAAAATACTCAAATACCAAAATTCCCCTCTTCTTTTTTCTTGTTTGTTTCCAAATGAAACAGGAGTCCTTGATCCTTGGAGGAAAAGGGTATCCTGAAAATCCAGCAACCTTGACTGAAGCAGGGGCTGCATACCCCAAAGGTATGCTCTTGGCTGCAATTCTGGAGTGCTGCTTCTTGTAACAAAGTTCTCTGGGTTTTCCAGCTTCTTACCATGGAGCTGAGAGCCAAAATCCGACATCTGGGTAAAACTAGGGCTTCTGGATTTCCGGCTAAAACGGAGAAGTGTGAGCCAGGGAACCCAGACCCAGAGTCCCAGTGAGACAGATTCTGAAAACACGGGGATGTGGGACCCGGTTCAGGTAAGCCCCCTAACTAGGTAGGTGGGTATGGCTGTTCTTGCATAACTATCCACTTGTATGAAAAACATCCCCGTCCTGCTTTGGACTATGAGAACTATTTTTAGACCTGTTCAATTTTAAATAATTGTTTTAGTGCTTATGTAGTGGGAATATGGGCTGTAAGCAGGAAAGCTAAAGACTACCACAGGCCAGTTTGAAAATGTGAATGATTAGATTTTTTTATTTGGAAGCTGTATAGATACTTGTGGTTTGGAGGCACAGAAGACGGAATACCAGAAAGACCTTAGGCATCTGTGACATGTATTCACTATCCAAGCAACTTCAGAGTCATGGTTTGTCTGAAGTTTGCCCTGAAGTACTTTGGTTTTGGATGATGAAGACGGTAAGTAGCGGCACACTTCTCCTGGAATTATCACCGTTCTCTTTCTTCTATAGCTGTCTTTTTTTTCTCCACCTTCCTCAAGACACCCTGTGGCCTCTTTTGTTCCTCTGTCTATCTCCAGATTTTTTATTTTTTCCTTTCTGGAGTTTTAAAGCCCTCAGGTTAAAAAGGATGAAGGCGGCAGATGTGAAATGCTAAAGAGAGTTCACATCCTGTAAAAACAGGAGCAAATGTCAAATGGGAAAAAAATTACGGAAAACCACAATGCATAGGACCTAAAGGTTTAAAGAAGGCTTGAAGAGAGACCTTCAAAAACAAATTTTCCCTTTGAGAAATGTTCCATCAAAATATTCTTTCAGCTTCTTTTATCTCTGGTGTCTTCAATGACTTATATTTTAAGACTGAAATGCTCCCTTGAGGAGACGTAAGATCAGAAATGAATTAGGGGCTAACTAGAGATGCAGAATTCTACTTTATACCCTCGATACGCTGCTTTTTTTTTTTTCTTTTCTCTTTTTCCCCCAACTGAGCTAGATATGCTGGATTTTTCTAGTTCAGGGATACAGGGAATTCTGGAGTACTGGGTAACAGCTTTTATTTTTCATGACAGAGTTAAGTCCTTGCACATGCTCTGATGCTTTTAGGCTTTTCTCGGTATCGAGTCACAACAATTTGCCTCATGTTTTATAAAACCCATAGCATAAGATGCAAGAGTGCGTCAAGATAATGACAGTATAATAGTGTCAAAACAGCTAAGGCATTTTGGGGAGAAGCTGCTAGAAATGACAATGACAAACTCTAAAATGATGAATGAAAATTACAGGAATATAAAATATATTGACTGAACATAAGCATGTTTACAGTGCTATGAGAGAGAGAGACTAGTCAGGTGCGAGTTCTGGGCTGCTTTACTTTTCATATGATCGCACTAGGGCAGATTCTGACCTGGATCAGATAAATACAAAATCAGAGTAAATAGGCAGAAATGAACCAGTTATAGCCATTGAAAGACAGAATCAAAGATGCTGCCACTGTAGCTGCATCTGATACAACTCATTTCAGACTAAATAAAACATTAAATACCTTTGTGCTTCCCTGTGATGTATGGAATGCTCTAGTTATGAGTTTGAGTATCCCCAGGAATGTTTCGGTGCAGAAATGTATTTGGAAAAGGGCCCGCTGAGGATTCTCTGCTACGTTATCTAACAAAAAATAATTTAAAATGAGTCAGTGTCTCTCATACGTTAGTGCCTTGCTGAACCTGCTACTGTATTTGGTGAGGTTTGAGCAAAGACTTCATTTATATAGGTAATCTTGTTTAATAGCAGTATGAAAACATTGGAAAAGGACTGGTGCTGGTGGATAGGCTGATGCAAACTCGTGGTGTGAGAAGACAAGTGGGCACTCAGTATCTTTTTATCATAGGAGTAGGGATGCTCTACCTGTGTTGGGAGGGTTTAGTCTGAAAACCGGATCTCTGTGGTTTTGGACCTTGCCAAATGTTCTCAGTATTTTTGTGTTCACAGAAGTGATTTATGATTGTTTTTATTGCTGGTTGGATTGTAGCTAATTTAAAAGTCCTGCACCAACATAGAGGTTCAGAATGGGCAATTAATTGTCTGGTATGCAAATGACGGCTGGATAAGCCTTCACTTCAGAGTTGGTCCCGCAAATAAGCCCAGGTAAGATTTTATTTAAAAAATAAATGTATTGTTCTAAAAGAACAAGAATTTTTTTCTTATTTTCTTTTTTACTTAAGGAGACAGTAAAATAAAAAGGCAGTGGTAAAATCCTGTGATTGAAGAAATGCCAAGGAGATAAATGAATGATCCTGACAAATCCCCCTTTCTAGCTGCTGGATAGATGATGTTTGCTAGACACAGCCTCAGTTAATGGGATAGGAAGCACTGGATTCCTCAGCGTGTAGGAAATGGGAAATCACAAATATTTATTGGGTCAAACGCTTGATTTGCATTCAAATAGGGGTGAAAGAAACCCCATTGGTTTGAGTGGCTAACTTATGGAAGCCTAGGGTTTTTATTTATGAAAGTTTCTAAAGCTCTCAGCATCACTCTCATCCATCTGAGCAGCCGGTGAGTGTTGCTGAGGGCAGGATGCCGTGCTCTCCTTTCTCGTTCAGGTAGAGGTGCAGCTGCCCGCACCCTGAGCTGTGCTGCTGCAGGGTGCCTGGGCAGGCTGGGTACCGCAGAGCCCTCTGGCAACGCAGAATACAGCGTCAGCGGTCTCGGTCTCAGCGTTACCATCAAGATCTCGTCAGCTGTGTGTGCAAGTAGAAATTCTGGGTGGAAAACAGAACAGAATAGGTTCTCTTCACAAATTTCTCTTTTCTCTGAAACACTCTCACGTTGCATTTAAATTCCTGCTAACAGTTTTTTTTCAGAATTTCTTCCCCAAAATGATGTATGTGTACCTTTTTTTAGTATTTCCAAAAGGAGACTTTGCTGCACAGGGCACTCAGAGGAGATGGGCAGACAAATTTCCTTGGTGTGTAAATGAAACCTTCAAGCCAGTAGATGTCTTTTGTTCTAGTGAGGGAGTCATTTTCCCACTCCTTTAAGCACACGAGCCCTGGAGCTGACATCGCCTTAGTTCTGGCAGTGAAGATCAGCTCTGTAAGTTAAACAAAGAATCCCTGACAGTTATGTACCCAATATTACCTTAAAGTGTTACAGTTTAAAGCCACATTGTTCAGGGCGGTCGAATTGAAATGCTTTTCTGCAATATTACATTGATTCTCCACGCTACATCCTGATGAACTTCAATCATTTTTTCCCCTCAAGTGATCACTGATTAATCTAAGAACTGTGAAATTAAGTTGTTTGAACCAGGAATTAAAAATTTCCAGCAAATAAAAACAAAGAAACAAACCAAAACAGCCACCAGCATTAGAAAGTGATTAAACATGACAACAACTGAGATGCTGAAATTAGTTGTCCTCGTTCCAAAGGTTTCGTAACTACTATGATGTTTGTGAAGCTATTAAATGATAGTTAAGCTGTGTTATTATTTGTAAAGCAGCTACTTTTGTATCCCGGGCCCACCGAGTGAATGTCTTGCACAGCAGGAGACTGGAAGATAGCAAGCCTAATCATTGTCATTTTACTGTACAAGAGGCAATTTTAGAAAATGATTCCTTAAATTATAAGATCCAAACAAAGACAAGGCTCTGCAGCTGGGAACTTTGTTCTTTTCTGACATTGAAACGTGTCTTTCTTTTAGATCCTGTGAACTGGGGCCGGTTTCACTATTACTGTCTAAATATAGTAAAGGAAATTTAAAATTTTGCATATTTAATAATCTTTCTACTAGTTAATGTAAGTATGGGGATTTGATGCTCTTGTCTAGCTTTGAGTTGTCTGTAGAAAGGGTACTGTGCAAACGATGAGCCTGATTCTCTCCTGAATTGCTCTGGCTTCGCTCCAGTACAATTGTGCTGCAGTCGATAACATGACACTGCTGTAAATTTAAAATAACGTAGAAAAGAATCAGATGTGATGAATCCAACATTTTGGATAAGAGTTTGCTGATAGCTTATATACATCTAGTCGTCTAGACTTTAATTGTTGCCCCGGGTTATGCAGATGGAATCTGTTTTACTTCTGCTACATAGCGTTTGGAAGGTTTTAGTGTACTACATGCAGTTTGGAAGCTTTTAGGGTCCTGCCAACCATAACCTCCTCGTCTTCCCATTCAGCGTTTTGCAGCATGTGCCCTTATAGAGAATATATTCCATTTTTGTGTGCTTTGCTCCACTCCCAGTGCCTTACATTTTTTTTCCCTATATGATTTGCGTAAACTATTCATTAAGCTCCTAGCTCATCCAGATAATTTTAAATATTTTGTCACCCTCCCTTGTAATGACTTGCGCTCTTAGCAAAACGTCACCTCCGGCTGGATGTTTTGGCTTTTCTAGCTTACAAAAAATGCGTTCAAAATACGTGCTAGTTCTGAGGTCCCTTCGTATCCTGTTCCTTTGGCATTTTTCCCTCTCTGCAGTGGATGTAAATACATTACTCATTTTTATGTGATAGCATTTTACACCCACGTTGCACAGATGCCGATTACTAATGCAAGGTGCAAGGCAGCAAGAATTAGGCCTACAATACACTGGGAGTCTCATGACAGGCGGGAGTTGATGAAATCTGGATTCTGCCCCATCTCATTAACTCACTTTGCGCAGGGCATTCCTTTCAAATGCTGTTGGTGTGAGAGAGATCTGTCCTATTCACAGAGGCAGCATCTCTCCCTGTCAGCAAGCGAAACTCAATTGAAATCCAAGGAGTCACGTGAGGAACATGGACAAATAATTTAGCCTGCTATTTAACTTCAAGATTTTCCCTTTTCTTCCATTCTGACTTCCACTTGGTCATCAACGTTCTCTTAAAGCGATCACTGCTGCTGTTACCAGTAGGCGTGTGTGAAACTGCTCTTTGTCTTCAGATCATGCGTTCTGCGTGCTGTATCACTGAGGATTTATACACCCAGCAGGTGACAGATTTGAGAAAAGGCTGCGTGCAGAACACTGCAGCTGTGCACAGGGAAGAGTTTGACAGAGAAGCAGGAAGGATCAAAGAACTACTAGAGTTGCTAGAGGGGAAAGTTTAATGACAAGTTACTGTGACATTTATGACCAGATTGATTATGAAGACTGAATAAATCTATGGTATATTTCAAGAGCGTTACTGTACGACTATCTGATATAGGGGTTGCCATGGTAAGTACAGATTTTCTATTAACCAGAAAGGTGAATTGTCTCATAAAACCCATGCAACTTGTTAGTGAATAAATTACATATGAGAAGCCCCTCTCTTGACCCCTATGGAAATTTAATATTTTCAAACAATGCTGTAAAGTCTTTTCCTTGGTTATTTTTAAAAAACCAGTCTGTGGTGCTGTCAAATCAAAATGTACCATTTCTGGTATTCCCATGTCTTGGATGACAACTTAGACAGACTGGAAAATTATCACTGAGCTAAAAATACTAGTGTGGAGGCAGCAGGGTAAGAAAGTGAGTTGCTGAATATTGTTAAATAGGACTTGCTCTACAGCTTCGATACTTGATGAGGTTAAGATCTTCAGCAATACAAGCTGAGAATTAAAAAAAAAGGAATATTTATGGACTGTTTATTACTTGATTATGTAACTTCTGAGAAATATTAAAAGAGACCGGTATAAACAAGGAAAAAGCATTATTGTTAATGCAGCCTGAAGAAACTGAGCAGAGAAAATCTCATCAAGCATTAAATGACAGTTTGTGCACGTTTCATTCCCTCCCTCCCTATGCTGTATGTAGACAGAAAACAGTTCCCCTGGCTTATATATTGTAACCCCACAGAAAGAATGCAAAGGTAGAAGGGAGGGTAAAACTATGTGGGGTCTTGCTTGGGCCCAGACATGCAGTGACATCCAACTTGATGTGATGTGCTGGTTGAAGCAGTGTGGTGGGAACATCGCTGTGCTGTTGCCATCTTACGCATAATGCAGTACTGCTTTCTTCTACAGCAGTTTTGGTTCACCTAAGAACCATAAATTTACTTCTAAAAGCTATGATTTTATTGTTTCTCACAGGGTGTAAATTGGTCAGTAGTTGATGATCTTGGGAAAGCCCAGTGGAATACAGAAAATGCATTGGTATTTCACTGGGCAATGGTCTTGATTGGTGGCAAGAATTTCTGCAGAGGGTCAGGTCAGCTGCTGACAGTCTAGAGGGGAGCGTGCTGAAGCTATGGGTGCATTGGCTGATTTGACAGTGTATGTTCTTTACAGCAAAGGAAGACAAAATCCTCCGTTGTGTCCCCCTGTTCCTCTTTCTCATTCATACCAGAGGATGACTGCTTTGACTTCTCTCTCCCTGTCTTTGATACTGGCGGCTCTGTCTCACTGGCCACTCAGCGTGTTGCAAGTGCGATTGCTCAGGCAGAATAATAACTACTTGGAGACAACACCGTGTAGTAGTGACCACGAAGCATTCGGTGAGGTCTGACTGTCCAGCAGCATGAATCCAAAGGACTGGAGTCACAGTTTTGTCTTATCTACAGCAGGTAATTTCTTATTCATTACATCAGGTGTATTTCTCTTAGCAATCATCTTCAGTCTTCTACATTCTTCTTGGTTATTTATTTAATCCATATGCTAAGTGCCTGCTCTAATAATTAGCATTGCCGTTTATTCAGTTCATCCCATATCTTTTTAAATGCTGTATGTTCGTCCACGCACCTTCCTCTGAGCAATACCACAGGTGTTTCGTTTAGGCCTCTGTTAGTCCTTTGAACTACAGAGGTTCAGCTTGTTAGCCTGCTGTCTCACTTCTTATCAGTCACACTTGCTTCTCATTACTCCGGTTGCACAGCTACCATAATTAGATTTTATATTTTTAGGCATTCATAACACTGCTTTAGTGTACGCTGTGCTATCAGAAGCATTTTAGACAAGCCATAAGACCAAACTAATTAAAATGTTCCACAGAGACTTTTTAAAGCAGAGTTATTGTTACTGCTTAAATTGGTAAATTCATGCACACACAGATGTTAAGGCCAGAGAAGGCTGATAGGACAGGTTAGTCGGTTCTCCTGCGTACTGGAGGTTGCAGGACCTCATGCCGTAAAATTTGCTTTCAGTCCAGTAAGTCTGATGTCTTTTAGGAGAAGATAAGCCAGGTTTGGCTTTAAAGAGTTGGATTTTTTCGCCTCCCTGGTATAAGCTTCCCTTTTCACTCCTGGAATTTCTTCCCTCTCGCCAAAGGCTATCCAGTGATCTCGAGCTTCTAACTTTGTTCATCAGTACCAGGTAATCCAAACGCGTCTCAGAAACTGCAAACAGGGTTACCCACCATACTCACACATCGCGTTTGCTAATCATTATGGGTTTGGTTAAATATTTGTAAGTATTATTTAATCTAAATTTGCACAGTTTGGGTTCTACTAACTTCATTTCATTGTGTTTTCTATTACTAGTGGTCTCCTGCTAGGGATTTGCTTACCAGAGGTATAATCCCTGCCTTTATTTCCTTTCCTTAGCAGTTGCATTTTGCTCCTGCTATGAGTGACTGTTGTCTTGTTCCTCTCCTCCGCGGAGAGGAAAGTCTTGGTAAATGATGGGCTAAGGCTCTTTTCACTCTGTGTAGAAGATGCCTATAGATAGATTGCGTTACGGTATGGTCCTTTGTGACAGCTAAGGGAAGCGGGTCTGGGAGGCACCCTGCGAGGTTGTGCATACCTGCAAGATATTTATAGAATTATTGCTGCTTCTGTTTTATAATGTGGCTCTGTGCGGGAGCGTTTGCCACATAGTCAGCAGTGGCTTTTGAGATGCAACTTATCTTGGTGTACGGTCTCTGTATGGAATGGGTGATTTTTAGATGAGAGGAAGTTTGTATACAGGAAGCTTTAAGTTTAGTTTACTCACTGAAACAATTTCTGTTTCTGTGTTGAATATAATCGGAGCTATTGAAATTCATTGGCTCCTAAAATAATTTGCACAGAATGTATTTATATTTATTTTGTAACTTGCATAATTTGTATTTATAACTACATATTTTGTAAACATTCCATCTGAAACAAGGACAGTGACCTGGTATTGTGGTAGGATGCTCATTTCCCTGGAAACCCAGCTTCTACAATGAAGCTTACTTGGAAATTAGTTACAACAGGTGTAAGCACTCTCTATCCTTTCATCTCATTTATTTAGTCTCTGCTAGCACTATAAATTGCTGCTTTGGGGAATCAAACAGTGCATTCTACCAGCGTAAGCAGATTCCTCTGTCATTCATTCACCTATGTTGGAGTTAACAAAAAGTGTTAAAAGTATATTTTACACAAAGAACTCAATGAGTGAGATCTCTAAAGGCAGCAAGTAGCAGTAAATATGGGACAAGTGTACAAAATATTAAAAAACAATAACTGCAGTGCAAATTTACCTAAATAACTATTGTTCTTTCAGAATTCCATTTCCCTTTCCCCTGCGGTTGGATTTCCATAACTATCAACTGCAGTTTGGGTAGGACAAGCGTTTACTTCTGATTTGGAGATAACTCTTTGAAACCTTAATCCCTTTTACTACACCATGTTTTGGCAATGGAATTTTCAAGACCATCTGCATAAGTGAGTTAGAAGCCACAGATTCACTGAGGGCCATTGTTTTTGGTTTTTTAAGTGGAATAGGAACTCCAGACTCAAGGGCTTTGGGCTATCACGCCTTGATAAATATACATATGAACTGCAGTATTGTTTTCACGTGGTGAAGTACTCTGTATCCTTGAGCACACACAATGAAGGTTTCTACAAAGTGTATTTTTCATATTGGGTTTATATAAGTAGGATTTTGTCCACAGGAATCTTTCTGGAAAGAGAGGTTCTTTGTCAGCTGATGCTCCTTGTGCTGAATCCATCATTTGTGCCTCATGCGTCTCTGGAAAAACAGAGAAGTGGACTGTAGCCACGTCTGTAGATGCACCAGAGGAGTCTCTTCTTTTACGCCCCATAAAGAGATTGATGTTCTTCTCACTGTAGCAACACACATATTGTTTGTGGATAAACAGGTGGGTCATACTGCAGTGTGTGAAGAGCACTCCCAAGGGTTCCCATTGACTGTGCTTTTCCCGTATTTTCGTGGGGTAGCATTTAGAGAAACCCTGAGTCTCTCTCTATGTTTTTTATATGCTTAAAGCAGTAAGTAAATTGATGCAGCTTTTTGTTGGCTACTTAATGGGCTGAAGTACTCCATCCACGCACCGTCCTCCCAGGAGCTGTCGACAGAGCAGATGGATGAGACAACACCGTCTGTCAGCTTGGAGACTATCCCACACAAGATCAAGACAGGTAAATGCCTTGCTCCGGCTGCAGATTGAACACTTTAAAGAGGATTTAAAAATGGCAAAACAGCACTTATTTGACTTAATACCTCAAACGCAAAGCACAGGCAGTGACAGAAACATAGGCTGGAGGAACTCAAGCAGTGTCCCTTGCCAAAGCAGACCTCTAGCCCCAACTGCAGTTAGAGAAGAACAAGCAGATGTCATGTGAAAATTGTCATAGCTGGTCTCTACCTCTCAGTTTGGTGGAACAGCACAGGGGACCAAACCCGTTCAGCTTTCTTGTAGAAATTGGTGATGTGCAAGCCTGTGGTGTTAGCGTTTTCCTTGAAAAAGAAAAAATGTGTTGGGGAAGATTTGCAGAATTCTGGCTTATGAAGCTGACCTACAGCTAAGAGAGGCTTCTTCCAATGTAATCATGAAAGATTTACAAAAGCACGAATGTTTAAACACTAAGAGAAATGAAAGCAACTGACATCTTGGTTTCAGAATTTGAGTACAAAACTTTTCCTCCCTGAAGATAGGAAGTTTGAGGGAAAGGATGCCCTAGGTAACATTAAACAATTTGGTCAAAAAGTCACTCAAAGGGAAATGATTAAGGAAACTTTATCTTTTCAGACTGCCTTTTGCTTCTCTTAGTTAGCAATTGGAATATGTATTTCATGCTCTTCTATTTGTTCTGCATTGTGGATCAAACGTATTGTCACTGTGGACTCTTACAATTCAACCTGTTTGTCCTGTAGTTTTAAATTGAGAAAAGACCCCGTGTTCTGTAATGCTCAGTAGTATTTTGTGTTCAGATGGGGCTACACCACATCCTGTGCACATGTTCTGGGCTCTCAGACAAGTTGCATTTGCTTCTTTCTCTCGGTGTCCTCTCTTCATATAAAGTGAGGGTGACTTTTCCTACAAACGAATGGTTTGCTTTGTCTAGCAAAAGTAGGAGCTTCCATTGTTATTTCTGCCTTAACAGCTCAGCAGAGGTTTCAGTCTATTTAAAGATTCTTGTAATCATTTCAGTGATTTTTATGTGTATACAGGGGGGATTTATTGATGTATGAAAGGCAAGATTAAGTGTCAAAGACAAGAAGTAAGAAATGTGCCCGTGTATGTGGGCTTTCTGTATAAACCCTACAACCCCTAATCAATTGTTAATGATGTTGATTTTTTGGTTTCTCCCCTGCTGTAAGAAGTATTTCTAAGAGGCTTTACAGCCTCGTTGAGTCCAGCTGGGTCTTCTGCACGCTTTGTCCATGGCCTGGTGATGACAGGAGCTGTCATTTGTCAATGCCGCAAGAGTTTGGGTCAGAGTCTGTGTGCTGGTTCTGGTTCTTCATTTGAGTTCCTCTCAAGTGTCTTCTGTTTTTTACAGGCTTCTCTCCCTGTATCAGCTGCCAGGTCTTCATTTATACTGAAACCGTTGCCTTTTCTAAAGCATTTGTCTCTAAAAATCTGCGGCTTCCTGAAGCTTCATAGTTCCCAAGTCCTCACTGGGAACCAGCTTCCGTCCTGCTGAGGAGGTGTGATCTGGGACAAGCAGGAAAAATACAATAACAAGGCAAATTAGGGTAGTATAAACAGGCAATACAGTAATTATGTCCACCTTGATAATTGGCATTATCAACATAGCCTAATAAGAGGAAGTGTCTTTTGGTAGCATTTTTGTTTACCTTTGAAGCGCTGGTCCAGCAGTTTGCTGGTGTATGGTGTGTCTTGCTTAGCCCACAAGAAAGGAGGTGTTATCACAACATGCCTTATAGAAGGCTGTAATTTGGACTTCAGATTAGAAAATGGAGTTGTAGCTGGCATGTTCAGGGCAATTAAGATATGTGGCTCCTCCTTTACATCCCTCAGGAAAAGCAATTCTGCATTTTCATCTCTGAATTTTGAAGGAGAAGGTGGGAATGAAATCTCTTATCCTTCTGAGAAGAATGTTTCTCATTCTCTGGAAGTACAGTCATCCTTTCTGATGCAAGGAAAAGTTATTGGTGAACTGCAAATAAACCTTAACAAGAAACATCCTTTGAAGGATAAGAGAAAATAGAGAGCTTAAAGGGTCTGGGATGAACACATGCTTTTCTCTTCAAGCAGATTAAAATCACTGAAAGAAAGATTCTCTCTAATATTGGCATATAAGCCTTTTAACTAACGAGGCATTGTATTCGTTTTTTCTTTCTTATGTGGGGAAAAAGAAGTGGGGAAAAAAACTTACGGGCAGCTCTGCCCTCTGACTTCATAAATGCTGGTTGAGGTTCAGCAGACTCAATAGGTTATTCTCTCCCCAATGCTCAGCATAAATCCCGACTGTCTGCCATGTTGCATCTAGATCAAATAGGTGCAGGCCCCATACTTGGCTTGTTCAGATTTGGCACCTGTTCCTTTTAATTTAACCACCTTTGTAGTTCACAGACAGAATTTGTCCCCCCAAAAAACAACGTACTGCAGAGAGTGATGCAGTATTGGATCCCACGCTGGGGCAGTGGTAGCTGTGGTGCATGTTCAGACTCTTCAGCCTGGAGGTGCTTGCTCCCATGGCCGTCGGCTCATACCTAACCTTAGAGGCTATGATTTTCAATGCAGCACAACACTCCTATTGAAATGTTGCGGGAAATAAACAAGAAAGGAGAATAATTCAATGTTATCCTTCTCCGTTTCCAGTGTATTAAATTCAGACTGAGTCCCTGTCATTGAGTCAACATACTAGTCAGGGGTTTCCGAGGCTGCATCAAGCCAGGCTTAATAAACAGTCTTATCAAAGTAACAATTCTCTTTCCTTTTCTCAAGGCAGTTAATTGTACTCACTGTCAGAGCAGTTAAGGACATATCTGTTTATCTTACTAATGGGCCTGTCACAGCTATCATTCAGCAGTTGCTGAAAATCTTTGGAAAATAGTACCTATGTAACAGGCGTATAAATTTAACAGTTTACTAAGACTCCCCTTTAAAAGTTTTGGCCTATGTTTTGTCCCATTTCTTGCAGACATGTTTTGGAGTGTGACATCATGCAGAAAATCTTTTCATGGGTTCCCTGTTCTAGGTCAACAGTGCTACAAAGACCCTTCTTAGCTCTAAACCATTTATAATATGTCAAATATGTCTCAGTTCTATAGACAGAAAATAGCTTGTTTTCATAGTAGTTTCTGAAAACATACTGAAAATTCACTTGGAGAATTAATTAAGCTAGAATACTTGCATACAAAGAGATATGCTTCCTTCTCAGCACTACAAGAAAGCAATTAGTAAACACTGGAGGGCGAAGGCTTTTGCTAATGAAAAGAACCGAGCTTCACTTATGTCTGCTTAAGCAATTCTGTTATGGAAGAAAGGGGAAAACCAGCCAAACTACTGGACTACCAATTAAAATGAAAACATGCAATGAAACACAATTAATCCTGTTAAAAGCAATAATTTTCCATTCATAGTGCAAATGTGTTTGGAAAATGATGTGGCTACTCATCAGTCTTTGAATGATGAATTATATGAATGGCTTTTTAAAATTCAACCATGCAAGTTTACATCTCTTGATATTGTATCTTTTATTCAAATTCTTATAGATCATTGTTACTACATTTTCACCACCCTTTTTAATTTTGATCTTACTGTTGACAGTGTCTTCCACCTTGGTTTCATCATCACGTATTCTTTATCTTCCATAAGTGAGACTTGGTGAACTTTAAACAGATCCCTTAGGGAGAAAAAGTCTTTTTCTCTTCTCGCAGGATTTGACTGAATTAACTTTTCATTTTTCTTTTTTTCCCCTCTTTTTTTACCTCTTTATTGTAGTGAGTTTATGGGATGTAATGGAAGTCCAAATTAATTTAATATTCTTAATCTTTTAAAATATAGTTAGCTTTTTTCATGTTGCAGACAGCAGTGACCACAGCTTGCCTTGATAGATGTATTTCCAGCCATAATCGCTCTGATTTAGTCTTTATATGAAGCATCCCTACACAGGACTTTCTATTATTCATTTATACACCAGTATTAAGGAAGTCCCTGTCCTGGAACTTGGTGAAATCTGAGTTGAATTCTTGATTTTGCCACAGATTCCGTGTTTGTTCATGTGAAATTCCTAAATTTACATGGCTGAGATGCGCCCTTTGGCAGAGTCCTGTTTTCACTCAGCCTTTTCTCCCTGGTCTTGATTGTAAACTGCAAGCACTGAGGATTGTCTTGTTTGCAGTATGTTGTTATTGTTTGAGATCAACTTCTTGTTTCTGGAACACAAATGTAATATTCATTATTGTAGACTTATTTCTGTCAGAACAGTCAAAACCCCAAGCCAGAGATTGCATGTTTAATGTAATCAGAGTCTTATGATAGAGCACTCATCTGCTGTTGAATACAGAGGTCTCTGAAGTTTGGCACATACACTTTAAAGACAGTTGAGTGTTCTTCGTCTTCACCAGTGAGAGCTCACCATTATATAGACAGACTAGTAAAAAGATGGCATTCAGTGATCAATCTAGTCTTGGGACAAAGAGATGAACTGAAAGAATTCTTGTGATCCTTTCCTGTCCTTTGCCTATCTGCGTCTAAAATAACCTATCATAATCTTTTCCAATGTTTTTCATAAAAAGAGGAAGATGGAGCCTCCAAAACCTTCTAACTTCTTTTCCTATACTCTCCACACTGAGACTGTTGATTAGAGAGAAAATATGTGTAATCTAATGTTTTGCCTAAGATGTGATGTCTGCTTCCTAGATTATCAAAATGTCAATGGAATATTTTTCAATCTGTTTTCTCTTTCTAATCAAGTTCCCTATCTCCCTGCCAACCTTCCATCCCCACTATCTTTTTTATTCACCTTCCTCTCAAAAGTACAAAAGGACCTGGCCAGCTTTCTTCCTGCTGTGAGTGACAAAAACTCGAGATAGCGTTAAGCTGACATGGACTCTGCCGCTTTGCCAGGCTCTGAAATGTCATTGCCTGAGCAGCCTGCTGGGCTCAGCGAGGGTCATGGTGCCAAGATTGCTAATAAAGAAAAGAATAAAGGTTAATGACGGAACAGGGTCTTTTTGTTATCCAAAATAAAGTTGCCTGCTTTTTGTCTGTAAGGTTTGCTCAGGCATAAGGTTTTGTTTTTTAATTCTTTATTTTTCCCCTTTGCGGTGTTTTGTATTTAGTTTGTAGGCTAAATCACAGTGGATGCACAGGACCCGCTCTAGTGTCTTGCTTTCAACCTGCTCTGCTTGTTTTCTCTAGCAGCCCTTGAAGGAGGAGAGTACTAATGGACATGAGTGAGTTATCCTCATCTGACCCGGCATGATTGCAAGGCAGAAAGTAACCTCCTTTATGGCTACAGAGTCCCTGTTTCAAGAAGCAAAAAGCTAAGCATGCCCAGAGCCCCACTCTGTTAGTGGAGCTGCTTCTTGCCCCGCCCAGTATAAAGTGTTGGGAAAGACACAGATGTTCCTGTGCAGTGGTTCTGTGTTGCTGTTTGGTGGCACGTCTAATCATAGCAGTGTCACTTCTCTATTGGTGAGTTTATATAGGTGGGGGTTTTTTAACCTGCTGAGCTACAGCAGAAGGATGTGCTGCCACGAATAGCATGTGTGAAATACAGGGATTGATTGGAAGAAGGAGGTAAGGCAAAGACACACTTTTTTTCCCTCTTGTCTATCTGTGAGCAGTAGCTGTATTTCAGCTCTAAGCCACCTAGACGCTGCTCCCACCTCCATTCATCAGTGCAAAGACCATCTGTTACTGAGCCTCTCCCTCCTGCCACGACCTTGCGAATTGTCAGATCCTGGTGGTTTATTTTTTCCCATACCGCTGGTCATATACAATTCTGCCATACAAATACATCCTCTTTGTACAAAACAACGTGATGCTCTGAGGTTAGACTGCAGCTGGTTCGTTCTTCTGGCTTTTGTCTCTGATAGCAGCTCGGTCCTTCTGATCACAGGCAGCAGATCTACCCTTACTCTCCACCCTCTGTATTTGCTTTTGTCACTGCAGTCACAGCTGGCTCGTCACCACCAAAGAAATGCGTATATCGGGATTTTTGTGAGTCTTTGCAATGTGTAGGGTATTGCTGGCACCCAACTGCATAATTTTCAACAGCAGTTGAGATGGAGACAATTGTTTCTGAGGGCGAATTTTTATTTTAAAATTATGAGAAATAACCTGTTTTACAAAGGCAAGGCTCTGTTTTACCTCCCATTCCACCTTCCTTTAGTAGCCCCCCTGAAAAACTCACTGGGGGCCTGACAGAAAACTCTCCACAGTAGCAAATACCAAGTTGAAGTCTGACAGCTAGAAAATGTTCTTAGCTGTAAGTCATGCTTATAGTAGGGGAGAAATCTGAAAGAAGTCGGCTTTTTGATTTGTTAAAAAGGTGGTCCCAACTGAGGTGATTACGGTACTTATTGCATCTTCTTTTATTGTAAAGTATTTAGGCAAATATTTTTTCATTGCTTTTTTGAACAAGTGAAAAGCAGTAATAGCGCAATTTCGACCGTTTCAATTTGTGTGAGGCTAGGATAAAAATGTATAAATGGATGTGCATATAAATATGACAGTGCATGCGCACCCCCATCGGTGCACACATACAGATACACAGATTTTTCTACGTACACGCATTACATAGTGATCAAAAGCTCCAGGCTTTGATTGTCAATGATTATTAAACTGGAGGTCTCCAAAATTAAAAACAAGAGCTATCACAGCTTGGAACTAACTAAATGGTTCCCAGAATTTGCTGTGCTGGGATGTTATCCTTTGTTACTTGAAAAATGGCAGAAATTTACTATTGTTGCTACCTGACTAGAAAATGAGTGGGAGGGTAGCGGGAGGAAAGGAGGCTAGTTGTTTTTAATCCTCCCTTGCCATCAGTACAACATAAACAGCAGAGCAAGTAAACCTATTCTTTTAAAAAAGAAAAATTACACCTTACTTGAAGAATAGAGGGAGTTTGTTTGTGGGGGGTGGGGTTTTTTTGTGTGTGGTTTGGTTTTTTTTCTCTTTTTTTTAAATGAAATTCTGTCGAGTTGGGTAGAATATCAAAGTAAAGCTCATACCCAGCAGTAAAAGGCATTATCCAGCTCTCAGTTAAGTCACTGGAAATCCTCCCGCTGACAACCCCTGTGCCTTGCACAGTGCTGAAGGCTGAATACAAAATGAGAGAGAAAACGTAATCTAAGCATTACATGCGGATACACCCAAGTGTTGTAAAAAATGATTTTGTAGAGTGTTATATGTTCTAGTAAAAATGAATGGCAGCAAATTATAACCGGGATTACTGTGTAGCTACACTCTAGAAACAGAAGTTTAAAGCGGGGTAAAAGAAATAAAAACAGGTACTATTAAGGAGAATGTAGAATGTGGCAGTGAGGAGGAAAAGACCATACTAAGATGGAGTTTTGGTTGAAAATAATTTAATATAGAGCTTTATATTTTCGCTTTTACAAGGGCACTGTTTTAGAGCCTTCTTCAAAGAACACGCTTTTGAGACTAACACAGAGGAACTTTGAAAGAGAAGAGCAAACCTCCCTTGAAAGCAGGGAGCAAGAGCTCTAATTTGCTTTGGAGAAGCTGAATGAACACAGTTCTTGCAGAGGTCTCCCCTTAATTTTTATAGAGATTTTTCACAGTCTGCTCAGAAGGTGACACTCCCTAGGGTATAACATTCCAACCCCCATTGTCAGCATGACGAGGTTAAATGTTGTCCCTGCTTAGGGAAGGGTAATTTGTCAAAGATGGGAGCGTGGCCACTCAGGTGTGCGGAGATAAGTGTGTCCTGATGCCACATCCTGCTTGCCAGATCAGGCATTTAATTGTTCTGATTGTGCTTTTATAAACTCTTCACAGCCTGTTCAATAATTGTTCCTCTCGTTTACATAAGCACTAGAAATTTGCTTGGGCTGGCGCTGTATCCTGATTGCTGCTGCCTGGGCTGATAAATTAAAGGTGGGAGAAAACATTCCCTTCTCCTCTCTGAGACCCATCCATGAGGCCAGTAGTTTCTCCAGAGGCCGTTATGTTTTGTCAGACCTGGAAAAGGGACGTAGACGTGGTCCTGTGTCACCTCAGGCAGGGTATAAGAGAATGAGGTGTATGGCTCAGGGCAGTGTTTCCTCTGATTTCCATTTTTTAATCTAGCCCTTTTGAGGGGTGGGTGAGATAGTGGTGCGAGAGGGCATCAGGTCTCCTTACTTTTTGATCAGGTCTAAGGGGCAAACTCAGTTTTAGGCATCTCTGTAAAATACAGATTCTGCTTGCTTTATTAGAACTCTCTAGAAAAGCAAAGAAGAAAAATGATGTTACGCTGATGTCCAGTGTCTCTAATTGTAATTAAATTTCTGGCAGTGAAGCACCGAGTCTGTACTAAGGATTAAAGAAAAAGTTTGCTGTTTAAGCTGCCTGTTGTTCATGAACTTGACTGAATCTGCACTTAGAATGAGGGACGTCACAGAGGGAAAAAACTTCTACGTATGTGAAGTAAGTCTTGATTTCTTTTAACTATTATTTAATGAGTTAGACCCTTCTGGCCATATCCATCCCTGCTCTCACTCTAACCGGTGGTTTCAAAAAGTGAGTGAATGAATACAGTCCCTTGTCTTTATGAACTCTAGTTAAAAAACACTAGTTTTCTTTAGAGAGTGCTTTTTGAAGCTATTCGTGAATTGCTACTTTTTTTCCTGAGTTACAGAAACCACTGAATTAATCCAGTAAATCAGGGCCCGCGTCCATTTGTATCACCATTGCTGGTTTTGCTTGAGTTTAATACTTTCCTTGTCAGCCTTTTTTGTCTATTTTAACGTGAGTTTTGATTTTCTCTGTAGAGGCAAATACCCAGAACACCTAAATTTGGTTGGAACTGTACCATCTGTGATCTTCATATGTGTGGGACATGTGGCTGGTAAATCCATGCGTAACACTCTTCTGTTTTGCTGTGGCAGCAGATGGGAATTCCTTTTTGATGATGAGCAGCTGATTTTCTCAAGGTCCTGTAGGATCCTAGCGCTGCAGGGTAGACTTGGCGTCTTCCAAATATGAGGCTTAATATATGACCCTGACTCAAGGCAGCTTTCTAAGATTATCTTTTTCCCTCCATTTTAAAGGGAACTGAACAGCACATATGAAAAAGTTTAGGAGTCATTTCCTAACCTTTATCCCAGTTGCAGTCCAATACCTACTACTTCACTGGCAAGAAAAATTGCAAATTATATTCCTAGAAGGGATGATATATCTCTTTCTTTATGTGAGGCTAAAGGTCAGGAGCAAAACAGATTTTGTTACACGTCATGCATGTATTGTAATTGTGGATGGATCTGAGCTGTCTCTGAGTGTGCAGAGGCTGGAACCAGAACTACAGGAAAATCCTAGGCACAGACGCTGGAATTTACTGTATGTGGGCCAGGTTGGGTACACATACTGTCACATCACCTAGCATTTATCCCAAACTCTTGCCGCTTTTTTGCATATCGGTGAGCACAAATCACATGAATTTTGTTAATATATTACCTAAGAGCAGACCAGATCCTAGTACTTTGTGTGTAGGTACCTAGTACCCCATTTCTGAGACTGTCAAGCCAAAATTGGAGCTGGGAATTACACTTTTTTTAGGCAGAATTGGCAATAATTCTGGAGAATTTAAGTGCATCTTCACTTCTGCTGCTTGTTGGGGGCATTGTTCACCTGCTGAGTGAAAGCAGGTGTATTTAACCTAAATTCTGTAGTGTTTTGCCCTAGTATTCTTGGTTGTAGTATCAAAACTGGCTATATGTGGGTAAAAGTAAGGAAAACATAAGGAATTTTTAAAGCTGCAAAGGAAGCATTCCAAATGTTCTCACAAACTATTAAAAAAAAAAGAAATAATTATTAGCAAAGGGAGGATTGTGGAGAGCAAACTCTGCGATAGACTCCTGAATACTTAGGGGTTTTTTTTGGAATGTGTGTATTAGCTCAAAATCCTTTAACTGAATTCATATCGGAAGACCATATCATGCACTGGAGAGAAAAATTAACTAAGACCCAGTCTGGATTAGCATACTGATGTTCTAATATGCAATTACCAAGACAAAGATTTGTAGTTGATAGAGCAATAGAAAATAAAAGCATATTCCAGGAGCAAGATAGAAATCAATGGTCTTCCTCCTGGAAAATACTGGTACTAAAGTGCAGATTTATGGTGTTCATGGGGTTCAAAAGCATAGGATAGATCCCTTTGGGTACCAGTGGTTATCTGCGGAAAAAGGAACCACCTTACCATCCACTGAGAGGAATGTGAAGGAACCAGAACTCTGAGATCACAGCCTGTATAACCAGCACCTTCAAAATAAGAATTGGTATGGGTATTTTAATTAACGCTATAGAATTAACATCCGTCATATTGAATATACACATTCTTGGTCAGGGAAGGGAACCTGCGAAGGAGAAAAGTGCAAATATCAATCCAAAGATCCTAATTTTGCATTTTAAAAGTGTCGGTTTTTTTTTTTTTTTTTTTTTTTTTCCCAAGGGTTCTGTGAAGTTTGACGTACAGTCTTATTAGGTTAGCACAATTATCCTGAAACCACTTATGGACATCGCTGACAAATGCGGCTCTTGGGAGCGTGATTGTGAGAAGACGTTCAGTGTTTCTGAAGTGCCTTCTTCAGTAGTACTTGAGCAATTGACATTGTAGAGTAATAAGACATCATCTCCAGACTATCAAGAATTAGCCAAGTAATTATTTTTTCAGCTCTATTTCTGTACAAATATTTAGGGGCTTTTGTAGTGCAGTCACATTTTTGATTGTACGGAATATGCCATCATTGTAACTGCTCAGCAATGGCTGCATTTCTGTGGGGTTTTTCAGGCAGATGTTGGAGCACTTTGCCAGGCAGATGTGATGTTTATTCGGCTGAAGTGCCAAGCTGGCCAGGAGCCCTGTGGCTGCAGCAGTACCGTTCGGAGCTCAAGGTAATATACTCTGCCTTTCGGCAGGCCTTATTAGTTTGGGCTCTGTGCCATGCTGACTGTGGCCCTGCTCCGGAGCTGACTGGTGCCCAGCTGGCTGGGAGTGTGATGAGAGTTTACATCAAACACAATGTAGACTTATCCAGTAGACTTATCCACTATCTCTTTCTCTCCCCAACAGTCTCATCCAAATCCTAGTGAAGTCAAACGAATGGTTCCCTATTACTTCATTAGTCTTTTGATCAGGCCCTGATACAACTTTGCATTGCCCCAGTACCAGAGTACGCTGCTGCAGGCATTCACAAGACTGAGTTTAGGATGAGTTTATCCTTACTGTGTCACACTTCTCCGACGTTTTCTTCCTAGCTATAATACTTTCTCTTTTTCCTGCGATTACAGCAACTGCAATTATGACCCCACTTGATGTATTTCACCCATGACTATTTTTAATCTGTTTTAACCTCCTTGCCTACCTATGGCAATAAATTCTGATTCTGCAGCCAATTTTTACCAAATCTAACATAGGAGAGATGATCTCGAAGTTACTGAGTTGCGAAGACATTTAAGAAAATGGGCAGCCATTGTCGAGGTGGGGAAGAGAACATGTAAACTTAGCGCTTGTCAGTGAAGAAATAGCAGCAATAGGAGCTCAGATTCTTGTGATTAGAGCATCAAGATGAAGATACTAATAGGGGGAAAAAAAAAAAGAACTGATGAGGATTTATTCTACCTGGAGTAATCCAAAAAGACAAATAATAATAATAAAAAAAAGGCGAATTTTGTAATTTCTGCTTTACCCAAGCCACTAGCAGTTGTAAATTCTCAGGAGCCTGGAGGCTGACTTTTACAGGAAATTAACATGGAATAGGGTGCAGTTTGGGCTTTTTGCCTTATTTAATACATTTTCTGAAACATCTACGTATTTCATCATGGAGATTCTTCTGGTAACTTTAGTAGCTATGGGAATAATGAAAATTAGGACAGTGAGCAATCAAAACCAATTATATTGTGTCCAAACTTCTAGAAGATTCACCTACTATTGTTCTATTAACTTTATTGTATGCTGAAGCTGGTAAGGATTAACAATGTGATTATTTTGCCTTTAAGTTTTAATTTTGCAAATTTTATTGCTTAGTAGAGTGTGTCCTGTGTAGTCTTGCCACTCACAAGACATGGTTGATATCATAATAACATAATAATGTAGATCAAGGTGCTCTGTACCTAACATTTAGGCAAAACTGGCATTTGTAAAATCCCTACCAAAATCTACAATATCTCGGTGCACGCTTGGTCCAGGCGCACGCAGCTCCAGGAGGGTAAGGCTGCAGTTCATCACAGCAACCTGTTGTGATTTCTAGTCATCTCAGCATAGCCCGAGTGTGAATTGGCAACCTGGAAGGGGTACCACAGCACTAACCACACGAGCCAACTAGTGCTCTGAATCGAGAGCCACGAGTACAGTATGACAAACTCTCGCCTGGAGTTAATGTTTATGGCCAGTTTTATAAGCTGCTGAAAAGCAGGACATATTGCTACGCCCTGAAATATAATGGTGTCAGTGACTGCTGGTAGAATAAACTGCAGAGCCTCCTCCCAACCTTTTGGATTAAGTAATAAAAGGAAATGATTAAGAGGGCAATTCCATCATTTTTCTTTTGTTGAATAAAACACTTTTTTTCCTTCCCGACTCGCTAACAGAGACAGCCATGAAAATGAATCATTTGACTTCACCCAAAATGATGGATAATCCTGCTAGAAGAGCATGACAATGATAGACAGACATCTTCTGAAGGAAAAGGTAATAGAAAAGACTGACACTTTGATAGGCGCCATGATGAACAAGCCCTCAGGGGCTGTGAGTTAATAGGTTAATAGAAGTGTTCTAGCTCTCCCAGCCCCTTCTATCGCTGCACTCCTTTTAGAGCTCCTTCAGCGTCAAGAGAAATAACGTTATGAACAGAGGACAGATACATTTTGTAATGCAGCAATGTGCTTTTTTGTGTATTTCTTAACATTGTAGTGAAGCACAGAATGAAACTACTTTAAGTGAGGTGTAGTGAATGCCCACTCTGCTCAGCCCTTATTAGAGCCTTTTTTTTCTCTTCCATCTCTTAGACGTTGCTCGCAGGTAATATCATCTCCTAAGGATATCACACACGTTGAGTTTAGTCACCTGTGAAATAGAGAGTCCTGCCGAAGTTGATGGTGGGCCACGTTCTGAGGTTGACTAAACCAGAAGATAGCCCAAGTAGTTTCATTGACATCAACAAAATATGTGGCTGATTTCTTGGTCGGCTGCTGACAGAAATATTTCAACATTATGAAAATAAGAAGTTAAGATTTATTCAAATAATTTTTAATCAGTTATAGCTTTTCTTTTTTTTTTCCTCCTAATTTAATTTCCTTGTAAGCCTGTAGTATTTTTTCTGATAACACCAAGTCACTGTATGAATGTGTATTTTATTGTTTGTTGTATGCATTGGTGGTTTTCCTTATTAACGTCTGTTAAGAGGTTATGATTTTATAAGCCTTAACCATCTTGGCTTAGCATTTAAGCTAACATACACTCTACTAGTTTTTTATGTCGTTTGCATTATGGAGTGTTTCGATTTGAACGCATATTTTCTTTCCCAGTTTTCAAAACCAACTGCAGGGGTAGGTTTTGACAGGAAGGATTTGGTACAATGAGGTTGAACAATTTTATAGTAAAATTATTAATGTAAGTCAAACTAACATGAAAAATAGTAACATAAGTAAATGAATAATGAGGTAAATAAGTAAACAGGAGATCTCTGATGTCAGTTGAGCATGCTTTACAACGAAAAGAAAGAAAGCTAATATATTTCAGATTAAAAGAACTCAGAGTTGGCAAAGTTTCTCTGAGTCTGTAATGAAAAGTCATAACGATATACTTGTTTGTGGTGTTAGTAGTAAGAGATAATGTGTGGTTCACTGTACAGGATAGTGGAAGACACATCAGCTCCCTTACATACAAATCTTTCTCTGTACTTATCTTTTCCCTTACTTATTTATTTTTAATGCCCCCAGACATGGGTTGTCAATATGTCTCTGCCTACACATGCCACGTTTCTGTATAATCTTAAAAAGCTTTAGTGTAATCCAAAGAAGCTTGGGGGGTGTGTTTTGTAAACAGATGACAAATGCATTTATTGATAGATTTCTAGTCTAGCTTCAGGATACAGTCAAGTTAATATAAAATATTGAGTTTGTATAGGAAATAAGTATACTTGAATTTAATTAGTATAACTAAACTCTGTATTTGAATGGGAAAAAGTTTGCCTCAACTATTAGTTTTTCTGTTGGCTTGTTCATTTTAATAAAATGAATTCATTAAGTGTATCTATTACTTCCTTATCATGTACAAGAGTATTTCTGATTTTCAGTAGAACATGACAGGGCTGTTAGGCTGTTATTTAAAAGCATACGTAGCTATCACACCAATACATTTAACTCCAGAATTAGGGCAGATCAAGTTGGTTTATCATAGAATCACAGAATGTGTTGAGTTGGAAGGGACCTTTAAAGGTCGTCTAGTCACATCACTCTTGGCTATTACTAGACTTTCTAGCATATGACTGCAGGTTGCCAAGCAGGAGCATTGTGAAACTGATTCGTACTATAGAATAAGATCCTTTAAGAATTACAAACCCCATTACCGTGGCGGCCTTCAACCTCACCCTTCTACACTAAGCAGCAGGTTATAGGTATGTTGAAACTAAGTCAAAACACTGTCAGATCAAAATACTTCACGGCACAAAGTGTGTTCTTGCGTGGAGAACGTGAGGACACAATACAGACTGGAAAGGCTGCCAAATTGCTTCCTGTGCTTTTGGGAGTTATTTACGTCCCAGACAATGACAATTAAGAACATGCAGATTATGAAGTTCAGTCTGCTTTATTTCTTCTCTCAGGATATTGCATATATTTTTTAATCTGTGATTCTCTACGAATTAATTGCTAATTACTGTGGATGGTACCACGCTTCACAGCCCCTCTTCCAGGCAGCATACACACTGCATCGAATAGCACACCATAAACAGAGCATGCAACAAAGTGCCATACAGATACACTGATTGGAGGAAGAAAATCCAGAACTAAATCTCATGGGTATCATACCCGCTTCATTTTCTGTCTAGCAATGAACCGGTTAATTCTGTCTTTCACTGGTAGAATCTAGAAATGCTTGTGTCAAGGGGCTATGCAAACCAGTATTATATTAGCTAATGGTCTATTAAAAAGAATAAACAGTTATTCTTCTGGAGCAAGCCACTGCATGGCTTTGTGCCTTGGTTCTCCCATCCATAAAATAAAAAGAATGATTCTGAGTGTCCTTTGTAAAATGCCTAAAAAATGCAGAGCAAGAGGGAGATGCTGCGCTTGTGGAGTGTTAGCATAGGTGCCCTGGTATGTGGGTCACTGCTGGGGTGCAAGGGAAATGAAGAAATAATAGATTGCAGTTCTTTGCCGGTACAGCACGTGCTGGCTGCGTGGCAGAGACAGTCCTGGCAGGCTCGTTTCAGTCCCCATCCCACTGGCAAAGGAAAGGAAATGGAGGGGGTGAACCAGCTCTCTGATTTACTGCTGCCAGAAAATGTGGAGCTTAGCGGTACTTTTGGCTTTGCGCAGGTTTTCAGGGCTGTGGTGAATTATCCACGTACGCTTCAAATGCAGACTTATTTAGAGCTGGTGCTTTTTGTGTGATGTTCAGCCTAATAGGCTCGTGGCTGGGACTTGTAGCTATAAAGAGAATTCATGTAATAATAGCACGAGTTGTAGATATCTGTGTTTTTACAACACACTGGCATACATGCAACCCATTGATACTTGAAAACAAAAATGCTTTTGAAATAAAACCCACTACACCTTTAGTCCAGCACACTTCCCAGATCACAGATTGTCCATTTCTTTCATTTGGAATATGCCCTCAATACCAATTACCTTTGTAGCTTACTGTTCTTTCCTACAGAAAAAGGCAGTTGACATTAAGATATGTTCTAAAAGAATAGGCTGATCTGAATGTTAAATTCATATGTATGTATGCATGCACATATATCTCTATTTTAACTGCGAGGCAGATATTTCAGATGTGTCGGAGGATTTTGTCATTTACGTATGAAAATTAATTCATAAATCTTTTTTGTATTTACAGCAGTCCTGACAGAATTTATCAAAAACGAGTTGCCTTACGGAACTATCAATGGATTAATAGAAAGAATCTGATCTAATATTCATGACACAGGAGACAAATGTAAACGGCCAGGCAACTTCATCTTTTTATTGTTAGAGAAATGTTGTTTTTTTCATAACTTTTCCTTGTAGATTTTGTTTTCTCATTTCATAACTGCTTTAACAAAAGAACTGTGCCATCAATTTTGCTATATTGCATTATTCATGTGGAAGTATACACACCAAATTCAATGCACAAAGGAAAGAAATACAGCAGAACGTACTATATTATTATTCATATAAAAACAAGAAAGCTTTCAAAATGACACTGTCGTGTTATATTTATGACCCAATAATGTTCTTCAACTGTGCAGGTCTTAATGTCCAAACGCATCCTGCCGCCCTGTTGCTCACAGGAAATCTTAGTATCTAATTGCTTATCCCAATTACCTCTATGGCTTGATTTTGCTCTGAGACCTAAGCAGCCAATAACTAATTTGGGGAAAGGATCATTCTTACACTCAGGTCTGCTACGTGAACTGCTAGTTGCAATGGAAGTGATTAGCTTATTGTGGAGCAGTATGCAAATAAAATAATGCTTTGTTAAGGGAGCGATTATACTCGTGCTGGACTCAAGATTCTCTTTGAAAGCCGTTTCTATGCTGATGGTATTGGCTTTAGGCTGAAGTTGGAAGCTCAGCCCCAGAAGCGCTCCTGTCTGAGCCAAAGGCTGTGCTCAGCATCCTGCCCTCGTTTACCTGCCAGCCTGCTCCTTTCCTACCGCTGAGAGAGCAAGCGCTAGCGGACCCAAAGTATTTCTGAGAAACCTCGCAATCTCACCTAGATGGGTACTTGGAAGTTGATTGAAGTCTGTGTTTTGCTATTACATAATGTTCATGGTGGTGCTAAATAATATCCCTGGGCCAGATTCTCATTTGGTGAAAAATGGCGTGGATGCAAGGTAGGCAGCTTTACTGCACGTGGAGTTCCTGCCCCAGAGCGGCCATCTTAGAGTCGGTGTTGCTGTTAGACTGGAAGAGATGCAACATTAAGCTTTTCCAGTCATGGCTATAAAGTGGTCTGCTCGGGTAGTGTTATCTTCCATTCAAAAGTAATTAGTGTCCTCAATATTGCAGACATACCATTTACTTACTTTCTAATTTAGTGCTACGCTAAGGACAAATTACTTTCCAACAGAAAATGTCAATGGTTTCATAGCAACCAGAAGTACCTGAGAGCTTTCCTTTCATGTTAAATCCCACCATAAGAGCGTCAAGCCTGGTGCTTGCTGGCTCGTGTTGGTGCTGGGGACCGACTGCTGCATCCAGGCAGGTCTCTGAAATCTACTTCTTGTTGTGCGTGCTAGAACCAGAATTGGAGAGGTCGCCGACTTACTCTGTCAAAAGTTGCGTGGTTTATTTGAATTAATTTCAAGAGTTGCTTGTATAAGACAGAAGGCTGTTTTAAGTGGGTTTTATCGTCAGATCTTTTCTTTTGTGTAATGGTTTGATTTCATGCTCAGAAACTGTGAAATGAGAAGTTAGTGAAAAAAATCAGTCAATATTAACTCCCTTCCAACTGTGTTCTTACAGAAACCCAATGGTAACCAATACCGCAGTCTGATTCAATACGTACAATTTGAAATGCAAATTAAAACATTTAATTATTGCTTTTTACAGTTGTTGGAGGTATTGCACCCTATTGATGTCTCTTTTAGCCATAAACTGATCAAAGACGAGCTGCGTTGTTTATAAACCAGAGGACTCCCAGGGAAAAAAACAAGCTCCTGTGTGACCAGCCTTAACTCAGGGCTGCCAGTGGTGCAGAAGGGGAAAGGACAACGAGGTGGGAACCCATGGCACTGTGAGCCAGTGGCAGGTGATTCCTTTTGCTGTTACAGTACTTGGGATGTACGATGATACAAGGCTATATTTGCCTTGCCTGTTGCCTAAAGGCAAACATTAATTGCCAGTGGTTTCTCCATCTTTATAGTTCAGAGCCATGGGCCTCCAACTGTTGAGTGCAGGTTACTCGGAGCTGATAGCTCCACCATTATGTGAATACATACTTTATTGCCCAGAAATACGAATGCATGCGGGAAAGCTTTTCCCTGACCAAGCGCAGAAGCTCACCTCAGCATTCGAATACTCTCTGTGGCTGCGCAAACAAAAACAAAAGCAGAGGAGCTTGCTGATGCTTTGTATTGGTGGTTTTGAATTGTATGCTTTTTTTTCTCAGTACTTAATAGAAATTAACTGTTTAGTTCAGGTTTTATTGACTGAATCCTTACAAGCTGTTATAGTGCTTAGGCAGTTTTGGAGGTCAATTTAATGAAGAAAAAAGGTAAAAAAAAAAAGGGGGGGGGGGAGGACACGACTTGCTGACATACCCTACTTCTCTTTTCACTTCTTTTCTCGGAGGAGACACAAGGTCTCAATACACAAATCAGAACACAAAATAAGAATTTTGTCTTTGTTAGGCTTTGTATGTGGACAGAAATAAGCTTCAACTGAGGTGGGATTTGGTAAAATTAAAGATGCCCACTGGGGAAAGCTGTTATTGGATTTCATGAGAAAAGATTGATTTCAAAAAGCTCGGTCTGTCATATGAACAATCACTAAAATCAGTATTTTCATACAGCAAAGGCATAAAAATTCCAATGACAAAGTGAGTCACGGTTTCATGGAAACAGGTTTCCAAAGCACCCTGAGAAGAATGCGACAGTTGCCCTAGGGTTGGCATGGTGATGATCCTTTCTTTTACTGTACACCTGAACAAATGAACACATTAAATTTGCACATCACTTGACATTGCCAGAGCTTCTGTTGCCTTTTTAGCCATCTTTTTTTCAGTACGGCTTTTTTCTGAACATGATTTTATTATCTTAAATGAAAGGGTATGTTTCATACTGTATCTGTGCTATTGCTTAGACTTCCATTTCCTCACCTTCAGCTTCTCCCAGTTGTTACTGGCTCATAAAAGATGCTTGGGCTACCCTCATGTGTACTCTCTGTATTTGGGTGTGCAGAAAACTATTTTCACCAAATAAAGCCTCTCATGGCAGCAGACTGGCTGTGAGGGAATGTTGTTTGAACTTTGATTGTGTTCTGCGTGCAGCCTGAAGTGATACCGAATTCCTACGGTTTTGTTCTGTTGGGTTTTTTTGTTTGTTTAATCTGAGTCAGATTTGGGGAGGTGGTAGATTTAGCCCAGTTTGCTTTCACCTAAACCATTCTCTTGTTGGCCCTGCTAGGAATAAAAACAAGCATTGAAGTCTTTGACTGGCAGCTGTGCTTAGCTGTAAGTGCAGTTCTAGGTTATAAAAGTAGTCCAAAGATCTTTTTAAAATATTTTATAAGTAAGTGACATGTTTGCATGTCGCACATCACTTTAGTTTTTTATAACCTCAGAATTAAAATTTTGGGCTGTGACTGATAATCCATAGGAAATACATAGAGATATTTAAGATTTCTAACAGAATTGAAGCATGGAAGTTGCAGAACTAAAACTGATTCTTGTAAGAATAATAAACCCATGGAAATAATGGAAACACAGATCGTGGCACAGATAGAGGCCAATATAACAAAGCATTGAGCATAAGGATGCTCTAGGAAGAAGGTGATTATGAAAAATAAAGGAAAACTTCTGCTAGTATAAATTCATAAGGAGGAGGACAAGAGAATGTAAGTATGAAAATTAACTTGAATATCAGTACTTTTACAGAAAAAAGTAATTCCCTCAGGCTGTTGTCCATCTGGTGCCCAGTTTGTGTCATACAAACCAAGGTCGTCTCAACAAAAGTGTAAGCATATTCATAGCTAACAAGATTTGTAACCCGCATTGTTTTCTGTGTTTATATGATGTTTATTTAATTGGCTGCATTCCATTAAAATTCAGCTGTGCTTTCATAAGCTTCTGAATTTGTTCCACTTCTATGAATTCCCTACCTTTCCTTCCAGTAATTTTATATTTTAACCATTTATGGTGACTAGCAGGAGGAAAAGCTGAACTGTTTTTAATTGTGATTAATTGACTGTCAGTACTCTGGTCACCCTCAAAGTCTACTTTAGGCTGTTGGGGAACAGTATATTTATTTAGTCATCTATCCAACGCTTGGGATATTAGAAAGATACCATTTTACCGTAATAGCAAATGCAAAACCAAAGCTCCATCATTGCTGTAATATAACTTATTCAACTTGTAAGTTGAAGCTGTCTTTTTCTTCCTCCCTTTCTAGATCTTTCCAAAATATGAATTGTTGGAAATCTGTGCATGTTTTTTTATGTATGAAGTCAGTGCTTTTTTCCAGTACTATGGAAAAAAATTGTAAGGTGTGGGTTGCTTATACGGCTCACTCTGTCGGTTATCCTGTTCAGCTCTAAATCTAACCTATTATTTTTGCTTCCTTCTATACATTTGCTTGCATTTAATGCCTCATCTCTTTTCCTCCATGATTTCAATGGTAAAATTTGCTCGGTTTTCATTATGGTAATGATTCCACTAAAGTCCTGGATAGAAACAGAATTTCAAGTAGTATGGTGATTTTAAAGTCCCTAACTGTTACAGATGAGTAGTAGAATATTGGGAATATTGCTGCTATCTGTGCTTCAGAAAAAAACCGGGATGTGTACACAGTGAGGTACAAGAAGGTTTTGGAGGGCAGAGAAAATACGTTCCAGTGGGAGATTTCTGCTGAGCTCATAAAAAAGAAAGTTAAGCCTGGATAAACACCTTTCTGTGAAGAAAATATGAAATACTAGAGTGTTCCAAAGAAACATATAGCAAGAACCAGTAGCTGGGAGCTAAAGCAAGGCAATTTCAAATTAGAAATAACGCACATGCTGTTGTTTTTTTCTCTCTGTTTCACAGAGATGGTAATTAAACTTCGGGACAGGCTACATTGCAGTGGAAAATGGTAGACGTCATCTCAGGAGGCTTTCAGATACAGTCTATCTACTTTATGAAAGTTACTTTTTGGCTGAACACAAGTTATGGGGGCTCAATACCAGAGGTAATTGGATGGAATGTAAGTATCTGTGAAACAAAAACTCAGTGTAGATGAACTAATCTCTTCTCCTGGCCTTAAATGTATGAAAATATAGATTACATTACTGGAATGTGTTTGTTTCCTGTACCTAATTGGTTTTCTTTCAGGGCTCAAAAAACTTTAGTTACTGCACTGCTTGCATCACTAACCTTTAAGAATTCAAAACAATGTTCTTTACTGCTTGCTGAATTGTCACATACTATATGTCTCTAAATCCATCTGAATGTGCAATTTCCAATTCCTTATTAGCACCAGGAGCCCAGTCAAGGATGACAGAACAGCATCCAATTTTGTTGATCTCTATTACAATTACAACAGTCAAAAGCTGCATAAGTGCCATCCTACTGCTTAAATCTCTTGAGGAAAGACTGCTTGAAAACATGCTATGTCGCAGGGATTATTGATGGAAATAGGATGATTGCCGGAAAATTTTAGAAAGAAAACCTTCCTAGGATGCATTACGGCACAAAGGTGTAATCCACCAAGAATGGACTGTCTTTAGTGTGAATCTCCATGGGTGGATTCCCCACAAAGCGCTGGGTAGAAGGTACCACCAGATAGTTGCAATAGCTCCACTCCGGGAGCAAGGTGCTTCCTTGATTCCAAGGACACTGTGCATATTTTTATTTAAAGTTTCCATATTGTGTCGGAGAAGTCAGAAATTGCACAGAGATTGTATTATACGTATGACAGGGAGAGTGCTCGGGAGAACTGGTGGGGTGGGGTTAAGCCACGTCCCAAATGTGCCCTATCAAGGAACTTCGAGATTATTTTCTGAGAGGACTGTCGGCTACTGTTGCATCACTGGTTTAGTACAAAAATGTGTGCACCTGCTCTTCCCTAATCCTCACTTTTCCTTATTATGCCTTACCGTGTCCGTCTTCCTCAGCTCTTACGACCAGAGTGCAAGTGATTCCACTCTTTCAAGCACGTTCTGTTTTGATTCACTTTGTCTCATTGGGTATTTACCTTCTTCCTCTTTCTGATTGCTACTGAAGTGCTTTCTCCCCGAAGATATATTCATTCAGTTGTGTTTTTTTCAGATTTTATTAATACCAGGTTGGCAGAAAAATATAATAAACAACCATGGCTGTAGACTGTTCACTGGAATAAATTGTTAAAGATCTTTAAGAAAATTATGCTGTCTTCTACGCCATGGTCTTTGTAAACAAATGAAGTGTGCCAGGAGACAACTCTCCTGTCTAAGCTATTATGATGTGTTGGTAACGCAACTCTTTGGGTACTCCAAACTTGAACACGGGCAGATTGTTGACAATTGGGTTTTCCCGACTCCTGTCTCTCTGTAAAGACCTTTTCATGGTCATTATTGCTATCAGCCCTACTTCCGTGCACTCATTGCTTCTGATCTAGATTTTGTTGCAGCCAGGAGTGATTTCCCACAGAAAAACCAGCAGTGCTTTTACTTCCCCAAAAAAACTTCCCCTTGGAAGGCAGAGTTGTAAGAAAAAAAAAAAAAAAAAAATCGACCTATCAGTCCTGACTGATCTAAACCTTAAAGCCCAACTCAATCCGTTTTGCAGGTTTGACCTGACAGCTAGTTGGATGCCTGAAGTTCAGTGAAGTCACAATGTCATCAGGTCCCAGTCAGTTAGCACGTTTGAATCTGGGGGTAGGTAGCCCACCTGAGAGTGCAGTTAACTTTTTAATTCTTCATGAATTTGAATCCTGGCTTGTACATCTTGTTGAAATTGAATTGATTATCTCCTCTTTCCACCACATCCTATTATATAGGTACTTCTTGGGTAAGAAATTGTCTCTATTAGCATTTCTGTCATGCAGAACAAGCATTCCGTCGGTCTTGGCAGCTCTTTTTTTACTACAGGTCTCTAATGTGAATTGAATTTTATACGAATTTCATGCTGTGACTTAAATTGTCTCCCTTGAAGAATGACTACTTGTAACACTCCTTTTAGCGGAAAGTCCTCAAAGAATCCCAACTATGGGACTCAGTGGTGGAGTTAAAAATCAAGAAGCAGGTTTTAGGTGAAAGAACATTTCATCCAAAGCATTTTGTCACAGTAATTTTGGCTGTTTCCTTCTTAGGGAGGAAGGCTAGCTGTGATTTTTTTAGAGTGCTGGGTATTTCTGATGAGCTACATTCCTAAATATCAGTTCCCAGGTGTGAAACTTGGAACTAAGTCATTAGAGCATTCTGCTTTTGAAATCATCTTCAAAATATCCTTCACATGTAAGGAAGGATAATTTTGGAAATCCAATCAGCAACACATATGGCGTGCCAGCTGTATTTCCTGTACATCGTATCCCTGTAGAAGACATGGGGAAGCTTGTGGAATTTTTTAATTGATTTTTAGTGCTGTCCAGGATTTCATCCACAGAAGACCAGTGGCATCTCACAACAGATACCCATTAATAGTTTTGTTCCCAGGGAACTCCTCTTTGGAAAACAAACAAGCAACAAAAAAAGCCACACACATGAAAAAGTTCTCATTCAAAGGCAAATAACTTCTCTCTCCTCCTTCCTGTAGAGGAAGGTGTATGCATAAGAAAGTGGTGATAGGAGCATTTTGCAAAACACTTTTAAGAAGAGCTTTTATCATGTTTACCCGTTCACCATCCAGTGCAGAGCTGCAATCATGCTCCCTGTTAAAGAGAATTAAGTTAATTCATTTTCATGTTGTGACCTGCAACAGTTTAATTTACCTTATACTATTCTGCTTGTTAATACAGGCTGGACAAAAACACGATAACTTCGGGTTATGTTAAGTGTCTGATTTGTGATGCAGTCTACCTCTGCAATGACTGCACTGTTCAAATTAATTAATACCAGATCATTATCTTTAGATGGCAGGCAGATGTTGAGGTTACGGTGTTTGTGAACTCTAAGCGCATTTTTTTTTTCCTGCGCAGTTGCTATATAAATTGAGGATCCAAGGTCTAGGCCTTCTGGCAGTCAATTGGTTTTGTAATTATCTTAGTAATAGTTCTCAATTATTATTCAGTAAAGGTCGTCTTTCCTCTGCTAATGGGTCACGGCACCCTCTAGGGGTCCATAGATGGGCCAGTTCTCATTTTTCTCTTGTAAATGACTTGCCATCTGTGTGCCATGCAGGTTCGTCGAAGGCACTTCGGAAAACACTGATTGTTAATATCAAAGTTGCAGGTTCTGACAGGATAGTAGAATTACTTTAAATATTTTAAAAGATGGGCTTTGTTTCCTAAAATTACCAAGACTCTTTGTTAAGTGTTATGGACAGATTAGTGACAATTCTCTTGGAGTACTGCAATGATTAAAAATCTAAACTTTTTTTTTTTTTTTTGAACTAGATCATATGTATTCAACCTGCTTATCTCTATCGTATATCTTCAATTTAATTCACAAATCATTATGTTTGGAACACATATTGGAAATGCTTTTCCTTTGAAATTAGCTGCAGCCTGTAATGTTAACATTCAGACATTTTACCGATGTACATGGCAAATTTCACAACCTTTGGAATGTTTAATTATTTAAAAGTCCTTTATTTTAAGTAATATTTCAGGCTTTTAGTGTGTGTTTTATGCCAGTCAATATAACTCCTCTATATGTTCGTTCAATGATATTTTGGTTTTCCATAGATACAGTTGAAATGCAAGATCTTCACTGTTACAAGGAAAACTACTTCCCCCCCTCCGAGGAGTAGTGTTCATATATTGCCGACTGTTTCTCTAGAAAAATACAGACTCAGACTTTAATAGAAGCTGTACTGCAATAGAAGGTGGTTATGCTGAATTTTCCTGATGTGAAAGTTATCATGTGTGTCCTTCTGGTTAGCTGTTCCCATAGTCTGAGAATTTTGTATTTCTGTTGATAGCACAAGCTCAAACCAGCTCTGAATCAACAAGCTTAAAAGATCCACGCTTTCGCTGCCCTACACCCCCTGGCAGCGCTGTCTGGATCACGTGCTGTGGGAGGTGTGAGGCTGTGGACATGCACACCTCCAGCCACACCCCTGTTAAATCCAGCCCTGGCATTACCCAAGTGATCGGATCCTATGGAGGGATCCTGCCCTGCTCTGTCCCTCTATCGTCATGGCTGCGTTTCTCTGTGGTGATGCTCTTCTGCCTCTCCATCCCTTCAGTGGCACTTTTAACGAGCATTTATAGTTAGAATCAGAGAATCGCCTGGGTTGGGAGGGACCTTTCAGATCATCGAGTCCAACCATCGACCTGACTCTGACAAAAACCATCACTAACCCACGTCCCTCAGCACCACGTCTGCCCGGCTTCTAAATACCTCCAGGGATGGTGATTCCACCACTTCCCAGGGCAGCCTGTTCCAATGCTTAATAACCTTTCCAGTCTAAAAATTTTTCCTAATACCCAGTCTAAACCTCCCCTGGTGCAACTTGAGTCCATTCCCTCTTGTCCCTTCGCCTGTTGCCTAGGAGAAGAGACCGACCCCCCCTGGCTACCCCCTCCTTTCAGGGAGCTGCAGAGAGCGAGAAGGTCTCCCCTCAGCCCCCTCTTCTCCAGGCTGAACACCCCCAGCTCCCTCAGCCGCTCCTCACCAGACTCGTGCTCCAGACCCCTCACCAGCTCCGCTGCCCTTCTCTGGACCCGCTCCAGCCCCTCCGTGTCTTTTTTGTGGTGAGGGACCCAAAACTGGACACAGCCCTTGAGGTGGGGCCTCACCAGTGCCCAGTACAGGGGGACGGTCACATCCCCAGCCCTGCTGGCCACACTGTTCCTGATACAGGCCAGGATGCTGGTGGCCAGCTTGGCCACCTGGGCACACTGCTGGCTCGTATTCAGCTGATAATCGAGGCTAACAAACCCCGATACCCTTCTTTCTGCTCCATCCTAATGCTGACCGCCCTGCCTTTATTTCTGCCCCATTGTATTTTTTTCTGACGTGCGATTGCCTGAGGGGAAGTTAGGTTCCTGGCCAAAGTTATTAGACTTGCATAAAACTTCTTTATTCCTTTCACTACATCATGTTTACATTGCAGGCTGTACTAACAATGAATAAAATGAAAAAGTTAGCGAAACTGATAAAGTCATCATTTGCTTCTACTCTATTGTAATAGCCATGCTGTAATTGGCGCTGTTTCATATAAAATTACCATATAAATTGCGCCATCCAAAGCTGCAACAGAAACAGCAACAGTATTTACAATAAATGGCAAATCCCTGTTAATTATTGATAGCCTAATAAACACACCATTATAATTCATTCTTATTATTCATTATTAATAATAACTCTTATTTTGTATTCATTGTGTAAGGATCAACTGTGATTAACTGTTCTAAAAATGAATGGTCCATACGAACGTTTCTATTTTCAGGGCCTTTTCCACTGAAGGAATGGCTTTCCATATTAAAATGGTCTCTGCAGTCAACAGGACAAACCATGACTAAAAAGCCAGTCCAGTGTCTCCTTACCCTGGTGTCCATAAAAATCTGTTACAAGCTCTTTCAGAGGCAGTTAAGGTGATTCCACCACTTCTCTGGGCAGCCTGTTCCAATGCTTAATAACCCTTTCAGTGTAAAAATTTTTCCTAATATCCAGTCTGAACCTCCCCTGGTGCAACTTGAGGCCTTTTTCTCTTGTCCCATCGCCTGTTACCTGGGAGAAGAGACCGACCCCCCCCTTGTCTACCCCCTCCTTTCAGGGAGCTGTAGAGAGCGAGGTCTCCCCTCAGCCTCCTCTTCTCCAGGCTGAACACCCCCAGCTCCCTCAGCCGCTCCTCACAGCACTTGTGCTCCAGACCCCTCACCAGCTCCGTTGCCCTTCTCTGGACCCGCTCCAGCCCCTCCGTGTCTTTTTTCTGGTGAGGGGCCCAAAACTGGACACAGCCCTCGAGGTGGGGCCTCACCAGTGCCCAGTACAGGGGGACGGTCACATCCCCAGCCCTGCTGGCCACACTGTTCCTGATACAGGCCAGGATGCTGTTGGCATCTGGGCACATTGCAATTTACCTTTAATAGTAATGAAGTTTTGCTTTACTGCTTAGCAACATCAAAGAGAGCTCTTTTTAAAATAAACTCAGCCCGAAATTCATTGAGGCATCGTAAATGTTAGTGGCTTCAAACCTTAAGTTTGCTGGTGCAGGAGGCTGAATTCCAGGAGCTATAATAACAATGTGTCCTGGTGTGGATCTGCAGAGTGACTATCAGGCATAGTGCAAAGCTCCAGAAACGATAAATGAATTGATCTTATAATACGTCTTAAATAGAGTCAACCAGCACAGTCTTTCTAGACGGCATTCCTAGAGCATGACTTTTGCCATCTGGAGATGGTCGTGTCACTGCTGGCTATAGGAAGAACAGGACCAGAAGTATTGACAGCCAGCTCTATAGATAGTATTTTCTTTTTTCCATCGCATTTTATGTTTTCAGACCTCTGGTCCAAGTGTGGCTCGGCAGATAATTGTCACTAAGAAATAGCAACAGAGAATACTGATTTCTTACAGTGCAGACATAACACCTACCTTCTTTGCTTCAGCTTTTAAGCTTCCAACCAGATTTTGTCTCATTTTATGCTTTGTCCCTTGTTTCAGGTTTTTGAGGCGCTGGTGACTGCGCTGTGTCTCCTGTTAGATGTTACGTGCTGCAGTTTCCACCTGTTATGAAACGCACTGAGATATCAGTGCCCACCAGTGCGTGTGGACTGTGTCCCTACGTGTGCCGCAAACCTTGGAAGTGCCCTGAAGCTTTCAGAGTGACCTTAGTTGAACAGAGGGCAGAGGTGCGATCACTGCGTGCCGAGGTGAGACCTTTCTTCGGATGTGACTGCATTTCAGACTGCTTTATTAGGGGGAGTTTAAAGTATTCTGTCCGCAGGCAGCATTCTTGAGGTATCCAGAGTCCCTTGGCACAGAGCAATTTCTGCATATGCATTTTTGTTTGACAAGGGTTCTCCCCTGTCTTTCCCTAGTTGCCCACTTCAGCACTTAAAATATCTGATATTCTCTGTGTTTTTCCATGACGTGCCAGTTCTCGCCAGCTGTGGTTTTTCAAACACAGTAATGCACTATAAAGCAGCCAACTGACTTGTAAAAAGACAGGTTTTTGTGCACCAAGGAGAATTTAGCATAATGATTAAACTGCAAATATAAAACGTAATTTCAAAGAAGGAAGGGAAGAAATTCAACATGTATATAAATATGATATATATAAATATTTTGATATTTTAGAAGCCCAAGCTTCATTTTTTCAAATAATGTCTTACTCTGCTGTATATATAGCATCCAAGACATACTAAACATTTTTTAGCACATAAGTAATGATTCATTGAGTCTGAGGACACAAAGTAGTATATAAACTATGTAGCTCAATAAATGCTTTGTTTCCAATTCTTACGTGCATTACACCGTGATACATCTGGAATAATTCCAAAACGTCATTTAAAGGTAGGTCGTGGCAGCAGAACGAAGATACAACAGTTGTCTGAGTAACGCACGGCACCTCCGTCGAGGAGCCCAGGCAGCAGCACGGTGGCCCCAATGCCGCAGTGCAGAGCAGAGGGTGTCATCGCCATGTGCATGCCTCACGCTTCGCACCTTCGGGGAAGTTGTGCAAGGCCATCCCGAAGCGTCACTTCTTAACCGCTGTTTCCATTGCCCGGGGGAGGTGTCTGGCATGCTTGGTTGCACTAAGTCGCACCTTCATATTGAGGTGTTGACACATCTTAAATAAGAACAGGATTTGATCTCTCTTTAGCTGCTCAGTAGCCCTTTACGTGGAGTCGTTAGGCAGTTCTCCCAACTGCCTCATGAGGTAATTAACTATTGATCTTGCCCCTTTTACGGATGATGAAAATACTCGTGCTGTGTTTCAAGAAATGATTACTTTTGCACAGTCTGTTATTTTTCAAGCGAGCAAAATGCACAGCCTTGGAAAAATATTTTTTTAATCTAGTTTCGCCATGCAGAATTCTAAGTGAACCGCCTGAGAGGTTATTCTTGGTCAGGGTTCATGATCAGAAACATCTCTCAGGGCAAAATTTCTTTCTCCCATCTAAAACCCTGTGGTAGACTAAGGACATGCTTTATAAGCCATCTGATCACCCATGGCCTTTGGCTGGTACATAAACGTGTAAATAAACCACCTTTCAGTTGTCATGTACCCAAACTCCACTTCAGTTTCTCCTTCATCAAGAGACTTACTGGGCAATAATAATAATCACTTCTTAATGAGTGGTAGTTTACTTTCAAGTCATTTAAACCCATATGTCCATTGAGAAGAGGAGGCTGAGGGGAGACCTTCTCACCCTCTACAACTCCCTGAAAGGAGGGTGTAGAGAGATGGGGGCTGACCTCTTCTCCTCGGTGACAGGTGATAGGACGGGAGGAAATGGGTTCAAGTTATGTCAGGGGAGGTTTAGATTGGATATTAGGAAACATTTTTTCACTGAAAGGGTTATTAAACATTGGAACAGGCTGCCCGGGGAGGTGGTGGATTCACTGTCCCTGGAGGTGTTTACAAAAAGGGTAGATGGGGTCCTTAGGGACATGGTTTAGAAGTGGCTTTTGTCAGGGTGGGTTAATGGTTGGACTTGATGATCTTAAAGGTCCCTTCCAACCTCAGCAATTCTATGATTCTATGCCAATTGATATAATTTTCTAATTAATTTTTTTATTTGGTTAACCCTTATGAAGTCTTTCTAGGAAAAAAAAAAAACCACTCTAGAAATCCTGTCTAGGAGTGAAACTGTGATCATCTACTATTATTGCGAACAGTCTGTGAAACCATTATGCTATTTTAATTTAATTTTCTAAATGTCAGTGGTATAATAAACACAACTAAGAAGTTACTATTATTACACACGCTTTTATTACGCAGCCTAACTGAAGAGCAATATTTTGCTTAAAAACAAACAAGCAAGTAAAAAATGAAGGATTTTGATCAGAGAGAAATCCGTTTTACTATGTGCTGTACATATTACCGAGGCAGCAGCATGCCTGCTTCTCAGAAGCCAGATAATGAACACAACAAAGTGGGGAATATCATGAATCGTAATTCGCTGCGAATGCAAATTATTCAATATATTTAGTCCTTTCTTTTTTGTTGTTTTTAAGGAAGGAAATATACATATTTTGATCACTTTGCTGGAACCTCAAAACATGGAAATACAGCAACAATGAGACGTGAAAACTACATCAAATGCCTGCTGGAAAGTGTCTTTGTTGCTGGGGCAACTGCAAGAGCTTTCATGATTTTTTCCAACTAACATTTGCAGTATTTCCCACCTACTGCAGGAAATGCTGCCTGTTTGCATAAACATATATTTAAGGCTTAAAAAAGCCAACTTTTGAAGTAGGTCCAACTGTTAGTGTTTATAGAGGAACTAGCGTGTCACAAAAGTGCCGTGGCAAATCTGCCATTGCATTTAGTGAGACAAGAGTTAACCTTTTGCTGCCGTTGCGGGTAATACATCCAGCTCTGGTGCAGCGTGCTCCGTTTCCATCCTCCGCCTTTTCTTTCCCGTGTGGTATAATTACCAGTTTCATTATAATAACTCTTGCATTTAAGTATTATACTTATCTGAAGGCAACCTGGAAGATGTTATATTTGCAAAACCTGTTTCATTCTTCTGTAATAAAACTATATACTGAACATAGGGTGGCACCAGGCAAGTATCAAACTGATATTTATAAAATAAAAGATGAAGATTATGATACACTCTTGTAGATAGAAGATGAAGAGTATGATACGCTCTTGTAGATAAATGAAGACTGGTAAATAAATGAAGACAACTAAACGAGTTAAGCCCAATGCACAATTATTTGACAATTTAATGAGTATCTATTCAATCAATATTTGCTAAATTATCAGATTAAACAATAAGTTAAATTAGTCTTCATAGCATCGGAATGCTAGAAAGGTGGGGTTTTTTAAACTTTACTTTTCTGTTTAAGGCTTTCATATAGGCAGATTTTGATAACCGAGGAAAGTAGAACTGTGCAATTTGTGAATGCCTTGGGAACATAACACCACCAAGGAAGTCAGATTTTAGATTTTTACCATCTAGACAAGTTCAATAACCAGGTCAGCTTTCCTAGGAGAAAAGAAAGCAAATAAACCCAGCCTCCCACCCAAACTTTTGGACATAAGTGTATAAGGAGACAAATAAAAGACAGTTCTTTTCCTTGTGAGATCATTTTTTTTTTATTTATTTCACATTTCTAAGATTTGAAGCCTTCCTGAAAAAGTGGAACTCGAAAATAGGTCTTTGGTTTTAAAATGATGTTTTTCTTTTATTTTTGTGTTCAAATAAAACTTGGGCATATCACATTTTTGTCGTATTTGAGATTACAAAAAAAATATCAGTAACGTTCTGTGCTGTATTACTGTGCCATATAGCAGTTGAATAGCGACCGGAGAAGGTCATTATGCAGGACTTAAGTATAGTTGTTATGTATTTTATGTTGTGGGTTTTTTGTTGTTGGTTTTGTGGTGGTGGTGGTTGGTTTTTTTAAATTCACTGAATGCATTTCAGTAAGGTTTTACTTGGGATCCTTTTCACTGTTGCTTTTAGTCTCCTTTCATTCATGATATATTACGCTATCCACAATTACATTTGCTGCCTTACAGTCTGTAGCTCTAGAAGGTTTCATAGGAGAGTTTTTAGCATGTCTAAGTTAGAGATGTAATTTCAGTACTCCCGGTTTTAATTTTGAATACATGTGACTGATTGACACATCTAGACTAATGCTTTCCAGGCATATCCATACAATTCTAGGTGTATTTGTCTGACTTTCTCCATTCCTACAGCTAAGTGCAAGGCCACTTGTGTGACTTCTACCGAGGTGGATAACGGAGAACATGGTGTCAGGGACACGTGAAAGACAAGAAAGTGCTGAGACTGGAGCGAGTGAGGGGACTGGGCTGAGTGAAGGGAACAGATTACGGGAGTGACGCCTACTACTTCCCAAGCACCTTTTTCTGCAGTTTTTACTGTGAGGTGAAGAACTTCAATGGCAATAGCTCTGCCAGCGGGGGAACCAGGAGCTGTCGTGAGTGGGAAAGAATTGAGGGATCATTTTATTCTTATGAAAACCCAGTTCTTCCATGCACAGAAGGTGCAGTTAGTATCACAATACTTGGAGATACTTTGGTATATTTTTCTCATATTCATAGTGGGAAAGAATCAAATGAATCCCCATTCACTCCTGGCAGTACGGAGGTGCCTCTGGCCGCCAGTGCAAAGGACTGAGTATGAAAACAGTAAAAAAACTCAAAATGCTTACCTAACCCTGTAGTCATAATGAGCTCATCCACTGTCCCCAGCCGTTCTAGGAACACAGGTACAGGCAGCATTCAGCACATTGAGTGGCAGAGTTGGCTGCACTCACTGTGGGGCCTTCATAACACCGACAAATGACCTCAGGGACTTAGTTAACCAAGAGCATGAATGATAACAGAGCTAATGCGTACTTTCTAACACTATATTTTCTTTGCTTTTAATAGTGTAGCCAAAGTGTAAAAACTGATGCAGGGTTTTTAAAACTTCCCAATAAATAGAAAACACTGAAGCTGCAGAAGCTGCATATCCACTGGCAGGGCAACTAATGCAGTTTGCTTTTCCAGTATTGCCCTGAAGTATCTTTAGAGGGTCATATATAAAATGCAAGTACGTAACCTGCTATAAAAGGCCACGGTAGTGCCTTTGGCAAGTTTCCATGGCCTGCAGAGGATAATTACATGTGGAACACACGGACAGCTACAAACCGGACCTGATTAAATGTCCGGCTTCTCATACAAATGCCACGAGAACTGTTCATCCTAGTAAGAGGATCTGTGATATCTTCATGTGGAATTTTGACTTTAAGAGCCTAATCAGGGTTCACTTTGGCAAAGAAAAAAAAAAATCTAAAGGGAGAAGATACTTTTCCCATCAGTTACAAGAAGGATTTAGATATGTACAGAGCACTGTCAGGCCCCACTTCCAGTCTGGTGCTATCCTCCAAGTCAGCAGTGGCAGCTGGAGACGGGAGTGAGCCAGAAGGACGCGTTCTGGATGGAAATGTGTCTATAGCAAAGGCCAGCTTGGCAATACGGCTTTGTGCCTTAGCCACATACCAGGCAGAAATGGTCCCAGCTTAAATGTTACGTTTAGTGAAATGTTGGTTATTCCTCATAGCTAACCACAACTAGCTGCTTAGGAAGGCGTGGCTTTTAATATTTGTTCTTTATAGGTAAAATTGTGAATGTTCCCATGTAGTTCCCATGAATACCATGGTTCCTCTGAGTACCATATATAACAAGAAAAGAGAGACACCTGCATTTTCGAGAAGCTTCCACAATGTTTTAAGATAATTTTGTGATTGGGCAATTTTAAGCATTTACCAGTGCTTTTAATGGAATTACGGGATTTATGCTATTAGATCACCCTATTGGTCTGTCCAAACCAAATGGCCTTTAGTCATGGCTAATACTTGAGCTAGTCAGAAATGCGTAGCAGAAATGGCTTGTACTAGAAGAATTACGATGTTCCCAAATGAGTTATGGAAATACATGAGTTCTGAAAAGAACTTTAAACCAGCTAGATTGCTGCAGTCCAGGATGGACTTTGCTGGGGAATTTGAAAGAGAAGATTATGGAGGAGAGAGAAAAGAGATCCAATAATTAATGAACTCAGATGTGAAGGAACGAGATGCAAGTATCATTTATGCAGACAGAGTTTTGACACATATGCAGGAAAAGAAAATATAATTATACATTACAAAAATTACTGGATAAGAAAATGAGCAATTTGATACAGATCTACTGTGTAAAACTTGGGGTGCAATATTTGTAGTTAAACATTTATATAAATGAAAGCTGTGTGTATGTTTTTGTACAAATGATGAAGGTGACCCTGATTTAAGTCATTCAATAAAAGAACATTTAAATATGTAAATCAGACATGAACTAAGTTTAGGGAGAGTTATCAAAAATGTCTGTTATCTTTGAACATGAACATATGCTCACTATGCTAATTCTGTAGGCTCCTTAGATCAAATGCTGGCATATTTCAGTGTTTTGCATCACTTAAAATTTTAACTTCAGATTTCATCCCCAGTTTTCCTTTTTTGTATGTTTCTTTTTTTTTTTTTCTATTACCAAATGGCAAATTAAGAAGGGCCATCTGAAGTGAAAAATCTTACTGTATTCCTCTGTTAGACTTTAGATGTTGCACCTTGCTGGTTACTGAGCTGAGAACCGTCCAGAAGAATGTGAGACCAGAAATTGGCCGCTCCATAAACTGGTAAGTAAATGTGGTGTACCACAGTGGATAAACCTTATTTAAGTTTTCCTTAAAAATGCATGCCTTAAAAATGGTTAAGATCAGAAGAGCCCCAAATTTTTAAAGACATTGGTGTCTCAGAGTTCTTGGTATCTATATGTATTTGAAGACTAGTCAGTCATTGTTCTAGAAGATGATATTTGTCACAAAAGAAAACAGTGTGATTTCACAGATGGAAACGAATCCCGCAGTTCCTGGTTGTACGAGAAACTTCACTGCAGGTTTCTTCCTCATAACTTACAGAAATAGAATGTATGGAGCAATGAGAAGATGAAGTTTGACTGCTGTTTTATAAATCTCATTACCATTTGGGTTTTTTTTCTTTAAGATGAAGATGATAGCGTGGTGAGCGGTTTATGTTTTCGTTTCTTACACAATCCACAGAACACTTTTCTATTAGTTTAAGCACTTGCATCTCTATCTTTTGTGCCCCCCAAGAGCTCTTTCATTAAGGTGTAAATATGTTCCTAAAATAACGAAAGTGCCATTATCAGCTTTTTATTCATTTGGATGCCCAGGAAGGGAACGGAAAAGGCATTTAGCTAAAAGCATACTTTTAGTATAAAAAGATAACATTAACATAAGAATCTCTGCAGATCATTAGTCTGATTATTCTCCAATGTATACTCCCTTGAGTTTTGTTTGCCAGAATACAGTATGAGATAAATGGCAAGCACATCGGTGAACAGGCACTAGAAGTTTTCATTCATTGCTTCACCTCTGTCTCAGCGCTGGGCTGCTCCAGCAGACTATTCACATCCTTATCTCCAAGCTGACAAATAGCCCCCGTCTGTATCCTTTATGACTGAATCCCTCCAGAAAAGAACAGGTCACTTAGGACTAAATGGATATTGTAAGACTTCTGACTTTTATTTGACGAATAAAAACCACAGGAGACCCTAAACATTGTAGCATGAATCCCCAAATTCTTTATTTTCTACAGAGTAGGCAGCTGCTTTGTTTTACATTGTCCACATTATGTTCCCACATGGCTCCTTCTGGAATGATGTGAGCACGGTACATCATGGGACCTGGTAAAAAGCCTGAAGTAATATTGCAAAAAGATGTCAAAATATTTCACTTACGAAGAAATGTTCTGATTTTTTATTCTTTTTGAGATGACAGTATTTTGACTCCTTGGAAGAAAAGATTTAAAATATTTACTCTCCAAATGAAATGAGTAACCCCTGTAGGGATCTCAGGTGTGTAAGTATGCATTGCTTCCCTAGGTAAATTGTCCTGCTGGCTACCTGTCTGTAATATACTCCTTTGAATTTCAATTTGTCTAGCGTTAGCTTCTAGCCATTGCATGAAATTACACTTTTTCCTGCCCTCTATACCAACCATAAAAATTTACATCAGTCTCTGAAAATTTTACAAGAGGAGTTTGCAAAATCAGCCAGGTAATGGTTATTATACCAGTGCTCAAATCTTAAAGCATTTATGAGTAGTTTTTGATATCAGAGTCAAAGGTAATGGCTATTAGGGGTTACTGTGAAGCTTGCCTTCATAGCCTGGACTCACCGTACAATCTCGTTACCAACCCATGTGCAAATAAAACAAGTAAGCTTCAACGTCTCCAAATAAAAAACTTTAATATTCCGTTGTCCTTGTGCTTTAGAACTAGAACTGGCAATGCCTCTCTAAGACGGGGTTGGATTTTTTGGTCGACTAGCAGCCGGCCGCTGTTCTTGACTAAGGTTGCACTCTAATCTTGGATGCTTTATGAAAGGAAAGAGAGCTAATGAAGATTTGGGGAAAATGGCTTGGCATTTTTCCATTACTGCTAATAGAATTAGAGAGGTGATGAATTGCCCACTGGAGGTTTTGATACCTCTGAATAAAGAAGCCAACGTGCAAGCAACACTTGCAACCCGGCCATTGCCATTTACGGTGCAACACTGTTTGGATGGCAGCGCTGGTGGTTTTTTTCCACCACTCATAATTTCCACTACCGTGTTCACAGACTGATCTGTAGAGGTTAGTCATCATCCTCCCTATATCCAACAGGTGCTTTGCACTATGTCAGGAGTCGGGATCGATGTCCACTTTTTAAAGAAAGGGGGGAAAAAAAGCAAGCAAGAAGGAGAAGCGTCACAGATTTCTTAGCCTAGAAATTGCAGGCTTGTTAAACTGATCAAATTACAGCTTGGTGAACCAGCCCCTGGCACTTGTCCAAATCCTTGCTCTCAAGTAGAGGAACATGTAAGCTAATGTGAGTTTGTGCACTCTTGTGATGAGAAGGTTAAATTGCATTATTTTATTATTTGTGTTTCACAGCGTGTACTAGCTTGTCCCTGGTTTATCCATCGTGTCACACTTAACTAATTTACTAAATAATGTGGCTGTATGTCCAAATTTCTAAAAGTTTCTCATGAAAACAGCATTTCCTGAGACTGGAATAATTTTCCTTATTGTGTTTTGTTCACTGACAATAGGTGTGATGAGAAGGAGGAGATTTATGCCTTTTTTCTGTCTATGAGAAAGGGGTAAATTAATATAGCTATTCTTGGTCAGGACCTTTCTTGGTTAAAATAACAAAGTCTAGCATATTAAAAACCTGACATTTATGAAAAATAGTGTCTTGAAGTTTTTTGATTCAAAAACATTTTGGAAAATCTTTCAAAATTGTCAAGACATTTTATTAGAGAACTTTTTAAAGACATTCCAAAGAATGAATTTTATTTTAATTTTAAGCTACCTAGGTAATACTCTTTATAGGGAGAAATACTCCAATCAACTGAAAGATTCTGAAGTTATTGCAATAAACATAGGTTATTTGACTTCGCATCAGTGTGAGATTGGGAAATTTCTGTCCATTTATTCCCTATTTTTGAAAAGTGATGTGAATGTAGTGATACTAAAATAAGTCAGAGCATTATTTCTTATGCCAGAGAGTATAATTTTCAATGAAGTGCTGAGAAAATGGGTTTTCCCAGGGAAAACAACACAAAACATAACAAAACCCAAACCTTGATATTTGCTAATCTTGTCTTTTCTGAAAATGCTGTCAACACAAATAATTTAGAAATGTTGCAATAGTGTCTGTGTTAGTGGGATTGATGCCTTGGTTCTTGCCTATGGATTCCCTGGTTGGGTTGCAGTTCCCTGGATATTTCACAGTCTCTCCTTTTCCTTATCCCCTGCTATGCATCACAAGAGCCTCTATACTACAAAGGACAGGCAAATTTCCTTTTTGCAGGGAAGGGTAGCATGAACTAAAAGTGGTCTCTTTTCTTTGGCCAAAAAATGAGACTTGAGGTTTTTAAGTTCTAATTCTTTAACTTAAAAGTTGTTTCCCCCTCCAGAGGTAGCTCAAACATCGCACAAAAGTGAAGAAATGCGTGGCACCAAGGAATGTCATCAACAGCCACCACCACGACCACAAGTAAATGTCTCATGAGCTTTGATTTTCTTTCTACCGACCCATCGCTGTTCCTCAGACTTCTCTGGGCAGGCTTAGTTTCCTTATTTTCTTACTCTGATGCACTGGAATTGAGAGGACATTTAAAAACATTTTCATGGAGATCATCAGTTGGTTTTGGTGTTTAAATCACTGTCTAGCACATATCACTGACAGTCCTTCTCCAACTAGCAAGTGGCGTACGTTTAGACATAACCTAACCTATGGAAATAAATCAGCCCAGGTTCATCACGAGCCTTTCAGCCTTAGCCATGTTGAAGTATTCTTTTAAGACCCAAAATTGGGAGCAGCCTCTTAGTCCGTTTAACAGAATAATTTAAAGACATGTAGAGTAGTGAAAATATACCACACAGTACCAGAACAGCAAAGCAGCAGGAGTAATGGTTATATCATTGATTTTTATCCCTTTCAGAGCAGTCTTTCTTAGTACTTTTAATGAAACATTAAATGATTGTAACGTAAACTGTAACAGAATGGCACAGTTTTATACTTTCCTAATTGGATGCTAATATCCATGTCAGTATTTGCATGAAAAATGATGTACTAAGCCAAAATATCAAGGTTTTTAAAACTCATAATCATTCTTCTGCTGATACCATCTGTCAGATTAATCTTCACCTCCCAGAATTCAAGGAAGAGGGTGCCTTCAGGGAAAGGAAAAGGAAAAAAAATAGTGTTATGAAAGTACAGTAAATTGAGTTTAGACCATGGACTTGAAATCCCATTTGATTAGATAGGACTTATTAGTTATTAATTGTCAGAGTTGGAAAATAATTAAGAATTACTGTTGGGGCACTGTCACTCATCCTCCCTGAAGATGCTGTAGGGCTCCCCGGAGAGAGCGATGGAAAGCGGCACACACGCAGAGCCCACACAACGAGCCGCCTGGAGAGGAGTTACGGAGCCTGCTTCGGAGAGCGACTGGCTCGGCTGAAATTCCCTCACCAGCAGCGAAAGTCTGTGTCTCCTCTGTGCTGCCGTGGAGGGCAAGCGAAGGAGTCTGAATCGCATATGCAGCGTGCTTGATTCTTCTTGAGCTTGTCATTTTTACAGCGACCCTGCATATGCATAACCTGCTTACAGCTATTGCTTGGGACAAGCCATTTGGTACTTGTCATGCCTAGGATACACATCCTTCTTCAGTGTACCGTCAGATACCCACTAAGAAAGCCAAATCCTCAGGAAAAAAGGGAGGAGTGGAGCTGGAGAGCACATCACCTGCTGCAGTTTTTATTCTGAAATTAGAACATATGGGCAAAGCAAGCACATATCTTCTCCAAGATTATCTCAAATCTCTGCAATACTGCCGGGGCTACAGGCCAATTCTTTCTTAACAAAAGTAAGAGGGTGCATTTTCAAATATCTCCAGCTGTTAGCAAATCCTTCGACATACAGCTACTTTAGTAGATTGCCCTAAAGAAATTCCAAAGCCATTGTTCTCTGAAAATGTCGCTATTGTTCGAATTTCAAAGGCAAACAGATGCATCGGCTCTTTAATGTTGGTGTTTGTACAGCAGCTGTGTCTCCAGGGCTTCCACGGAGGTGCTCGGCCTCGGCGAAGGCGTAGCTGGAAGTAATCCCTGCCCATGGGACAGCACAGACCTGGCTCCTCTCCAGCGCCAGGGATCGCACTGCAACAGCAGTGACTCTACAGAGCGACCCAGTAGGTGCTGAGGTCTGTGTCCTGCGTGTTTGGGCTTTGCTCTGCGTTAGCTCTGGTCTGAGCGCGTAGACAAAAGATGGCTTAGTGAGCGGAGCGTCTTGTGCCATCTCAGCGCGCGTCCTCCAGTTCAGGCTCATACAAAAGGAATCGGCTTCACACACTTCAGGGGAGTTTTGCCAGCAAGCCCACATACGGTAAGTGGGGAAACTAGTAAGAATTGCTTCAGAGGTGCCCACCCAATCCAAATGAAACAAATATATTTTATTTCATTTTTTCCCTTTACTTTAAACCAACATGAGCTCTGAAAAAAATATACAGGGCATTATTAAATGATTTCTTTTTAACAAAGAACATTTAATGTTGAAATGCTTCAGTTTTTTCCTTTTTCTTTTTTTTTTTTTTTTTTTTTTTTTCTCCCCGGGGAATACTTGCAGCTTTTCATACTGCTTTGAATCGCTGAGCAGAGGAAAAGGAGGAAGTAAAAACTACTGATAGCTGCTCTACTGCCCTGCTAACTATCTGCTGCTGCTGCCTTGCTGGCTTGCAAATATGGGCCACAAACAGTTACGAAAAAACCAAGCAGCGCGTAAGAAGCAGGTAGCCCTTGGCATATGCGTAGAGGGTGGCATTTGCAGGAGCCTCCAAGGCAGCAGCCAAGGAGCTTTTGCTTCAGGTTTTGCAGCTGGGGCATGAGGTAGAGTGGGAGGGGTGTAATTCAAGGGAGACAAGGGGAAGGAGAAATGTAGTTTTCATATGGAAAATTCTTATTTTGGCAAAAAAAAATTAATCAAAATTGTTCCAACATAATTTTCTTCCAGTAAGTAGAATCAATGTGAAGCTGCCGACGCCTGTGACCATCTCCAGCTCCGAACAAGGCCGACAGGATCAGACTGTACCACAGCTCCAGCACCAGACTACCAAGGGTTTTTTTCATTCATTTTATTTTCGTATTGTCTGAAGTTAAAATTAAGCATGTGGTTAACTGTACAGGATGGACCAGTTGGCATAAGGAGAAACACTGTTAGGTTCTAACTTGCAAAGCTGTTCCACTTAAAATGGTCTTTTTCTGTCCCAAGAACTAGATTATATAGATGTAAAATCTTTGTACAGAGCAGCTTGCAAATTTGAAGTTTCATAAGGTTTTTGTGTATATATATATATATATTTTGTTATATAAATGGCACCGTACTTTTTTTTTATCCAGCTGCCTCCCCACATCTTATATTAATTTTCTGAATTATTTGTCCTATATTTGCCTATCTGTAATCCTAGAATGACTTGAAGTGATCCTACTGAGCAAGTTTCCCTGAATTAGAGTCCTCAGATTGATGTTCTGGTAGTTTAATGGCAGAAAACTGACTTTCAGAAGATGAAAAAAATTTTGCTTTTCTTTTCTCTTTTTTCTTCCCCACCCTTTCATTCAATAAGTAATTACTCGATTAAAAGAGGGAGGGGAGTATTTAATGTATTCCCTTGTGAGTAGTTTTAAAGCTAAAGTAGTTTATCCTACTTCCATTTATTAATACAAGACAGATCCTAAAGCACACACCGACACAACACTTATATTCATTTAGCAGTGACAGGTTAACCAGACTTTCTAAACAAAGAATATTAAACACTGTTCAATCAGTGTCATCCTCCAGTTCTTTATTTGGTCCATTATCTGGAATCTGAACGAGGAATTAAGCTCCCACATCAGATAATAGTTAGTCATTCTGAGGCGAGAGAATTTCCATAATTTATCCTCCAAGGTGAAATTCCACCCTGTGCAGAGGACCAGCCGGAGGCAGACGAACCACTTCAGTCTGACGTAAGCCTATTGAAACCTCAAACAACACGTAAGGCCCTGTGCTGCTCCTTGCAAAGAGACGTTTTTTACTGCGAGACATCGTATCACCTCCCTTCCGGAGGAGTTAATTGTGGTTATACCAAAGGCCAAATTAATTTCATCATCAGCTTACAAATCAAAGTTGGGTCAATAAGGACTTTCATACTACTTCAAATAATAAAATCCCTTATAAGGTGAGGAATTATTTGCCCTCCCTCTGAAGTATTTCTCTTGGGAAATGAAACGGAGAAGGGCAGAGAATGGCAACTCCATCTATTTCATACATTCTCAGTGTCCTTTCACATACATAAGCCTTAAAGCCAGAGCTTCTTGGCTTTCCGTCTTGTTTAAAAGGTGATTTGAAACTTCTTTTTTGGAACATGCTGCTCTTAGTCTTGTGTGTCACCGACATATTTCCCTAGAAGACGTCCCAGCCTGAACTTTAACTCAGGGCCTGGCAAGTAATTTAGCACTTATTTATTGAAATATGTGCATAAGCTTTAAAACTATCAAACAGTTCCAGCACAAACATCTGTCTTTTCAAAAGATAACACCCAGTCAAAATGCCCCGGAGCGGAATGTCTTCCTTTGGTTTGAAGTAGAAGGAAGCAAGTAGTTAGACAGCAAGTATTTTTGGAAAGATGACAGCTGGGTTGTCAGACATTAATGCTGAATTACACAATGCTTGTATGTTACAGCAGAAATGTAATAAGCAATTGTTCTTAAATTATCATATATAGAGCTGCCAAACTACTGTCTGAGAGGTAAGATGAAGCACTTGGGGTCTGTACTGCTGCTGTTGATGTTAGGGGGTTTCCATCAAATGTAACTGATGCTCGGTCTGTGTTCACTCTTGTCATGTAAGGAAGTATCAGCTTAAACATCTGTCATGGAAAAAGATATCAGTGAGTAACATCTCCAAGGCAGAATTATCCTCAGTATGAGAAAAGCAGGCAAGCTGTAACTTAGCTGCTTCATCAGCAGATTTAATAGACAGAGTAAAATCAGATTTACTTACTCTTAAGTGTTGGAAGTCTCCAACAAATTCCTTTGTGTTTCACATATGTCATTTTTATACAGCAGTATTAAAAAAAATCACTGCAGTCTTCAAAGAAAGTAAGGGGTCTCTGGGTAGTATTTATTTGGATCTGTTCTCTTCTTGAAACAGGAAATAAAAGAACTCAGGTCAGGGAGAAGGATGAGCAAATATATTGAATAGCTTCTTTGTCAGGAAAAAAATCCAAGCAAGCCTAGAGCTGCATAAGAGATAACTGAAGTTGATACGACACAAGTCTGTGCAATCATAAATGAAGAAGTTAATAGAGAAAATTTTTCATTGTTTCTCGAATAGAACTAGGGGCCAGCAAATGGACTGATTAGGTAAGAGGTTCAAAGCAATCAGGAGATAATTTTCCAAAATCTAGTTAAAACGTTAGTTTAGTTAAACTATTTAGTTAAACATCTAGTCGAATTCATGGCTGTGAGCCAGAAATATATTTGAGGTAGGACGATCAGCAGCCAAACTGATGGAAGAAAAAAAAAAAAATCCATCGAGGACTTAGAAGATAAAATCGCTGCCTCAGTTGCAAAGTTGTATTCTTATATTTTTCCCTAGGTATACACTACTGGTCACTGCTGGAGAGCGGCTACTGGTCTAGACCAGACCCGACATGGGTCTTCTCATGCTCTAAATTACAAAGCTGGAGGTTCAACTCACTTCAGTTGTCAAGAACCCACTGAAGTCAGCGAAACAACGCAGATTTATTCAGAGGACCTCTCTGTATACTTTTAACAAACTATCATAGAAAAGGAAGGACCTAAGGAAAAGAAAAAAATATAAAAAGAAAAAAAATATAAAAAGAAAAGGAGGGGGAAAAAAGCTCTTCAAAAGTCTTTTCATTACCTTAAGGTGTCGACTATTAGAAATTCTATTTGAAATACTTGTGCGGTTTTCCAAGAAGCAACATTCAGCAGCTGCTTGGTCTTGCCTCCTGGTAAAGCTTAGATAAGAAGGGCCGTTCTCCAGACGTGACTCTGCTAAACCAAGGCAAGGGTTAGTTTCACTCAGACTCCCTCTTAAATCCTCATCTCACACCTCTGGTTTCTTAGATTTCAGCTCAGATCAAGCAGTAACTCAGCGGGATAGGACGTAAAATAGTTACTTAGGTTGAGTCCAACACAATGAAATAAATTCAGAGTCAAGTCACGTTAAAGATCAGTGTGTTTCCCCTTCTGTTTGGGAATGGTGCAATATGAAACTCTTTGGAATGAAAGGTCTTCGAGCACAATCCCAACTAAGCAGAAACATTCCTCAGACTATCAACTGAACCAAAAGCTGCTGAGGCCATCTGAAGCCAGTCTTATGTAGCATTAACATGTAAATATTAGGTAAATATGTTACTAAAAGCCACTAAGCATTGTTCCTGATGTTCAACAGGATTTGCTTCCCTTGTTTCATTTTGGAAAGACTAAAGCCTGTGAGACTGTGCTCCACAGCCGCTTTTCCAGGCTGAGAGCGCGCCCTGGGGCATCGCTGGCTGTCCAGCCATGGGGTTCCAACCCCAGGTTCCTGCCACCTCTGTGCCCAGCCACCTCTTCTCCAGCTGGGCCTTGGCTGCATCCTCCCTCTGGCTGACCCGCTGTTAGACTGCCGATGTGAGGTGCCTAACGACAGTCAGGAATACCGACGACAGTCAGGAATACCAAACGCTGCACTACGAGTGTATCCGTAATAAACCCCTATTGTAATTCCATCAGCGGTACAAAGTACATGGATTAAAAACTACTTGCCACACAGATGAATGTTTTCTGGGCTGTGTATTTATTAGTAAGAAAAATTGACTAGCAGGGCACCTGAATTTTGTTCATAGCATCTATTCATAGCACGCAGACCTGTTCTGCAATTGTAGTATTATTAAAAAAGTCTACAAAAGGCTACAGTATTATCTGAGCTTCTCTAGCAATTTCCTCTCTCACGTTAGACATGCCTTACTTTCCCTTTGTTGTCCAAGGAAGTATTACTTGTTTAATGTTCCAATGGGCTTTAAATAGTTCTCCAGTTCCTTTGTCAGAAGAATTAAGAATAAAATTACCTTTTATTAAAGAAATGCTATTCCTTTCTTGACTCACATTCTCAGTTTCAGATCTAGCGGGGGAAAAAAAGAATTCCCCTTCTCCCAAACTCCTGCAGAGCCCTCCAGGGAGTCTCTGTCATATTTAGCCTTTCTGTGGCTTCCCGGTTCTCGGGGTGTCTTCTGAATAACAGCAATTCTGTCTGTTTTATTTGCTCCCTCACTTTCACATGTGCAATTTAAGAAAAGTAATTGAAACTTTGGCATCTCACCTTGCAGTATCTGTGTGGTTTGAACAGACGAGTATCTAGAGATCAAATTTCTGCTTATCAGCTGCGTAAATGCGATCCAAAGCCTGGAGACATCAGTGAACTCTGCAGGAGTTCTCTTGCTGAGCAGGTGTTCATGGCCCATCGGCCCATCACAGGAAGAGGGGTTTGGGCTAGAAATAGCTTTTTACCTCCCCAGACTGAGCAGCTTTTGCTGCAATTCACGCGTCTGGACCTACCCGGCAGTACAGCAACACCCAGGTTACTCTGAGTTAGACTGGCAGTCCCGGCCAAACACAGCACCGAGGCAGCAAACACCTGTGGGTCTTCTGCCCGGGGTTTGATGCACGTAAACTGGGAAAGCCGTGGGAGCTCTGTCTTGCCACGCCGGAGCCACAGCGGCTGCAGCGAGAGCCTCTTCCCCTGCCGTGCTACGTAGACATCTAGGGCACTTGCTCTCAGAAGCTTTCTCACGGTTTTCACACAACTCATCATGTTTTTCCTATCCATTCAATTTTTTTTTTTTTTAAGTAGAAGCTTGACTTAGTTTTTATTTTTAAAGTTAACTTCTAAAATTAAAAAAAAAAAAAAAAATTACCAGTGTTAAGCTCGCTCCTGTAGAAATGAGACAGCAAACAGGCTGGTCAGACCTCATCAGACAAATAGTCTTCTGTTGAAAAAACCCACCCCGCTGTTTCCCAGAAATCGTAATATCTTATGAAAAACATCCCTGCATCTGGAAACACAGCTCTGAGCCATGATTCATTAAGCATCTAGGCCACCTTCTACCAAGGGGGAGACTCTGGTAGCCCTGGGAAAGGCTTTGAAGCGCTTCTGGCTCTGAGGCAGCTTCTTCCTTGAGGTGCCTCAGTGAGGAGTTGCCTAAACCCTGTAGGTGCTGCCTGCAGGTCACCTCTGCAAAGGGGGGCTCTGAAACCTGACCTTCTGCCTGTGGGTCGGGGGAGGAATGATCACCAAGGTTTTTTTAGGTTTTAGGATTTTTACATCGCCGATTTTTTTTTTTTTTTTTTGCGTAGTGGTGTTTCCCTTGCGTTGAGAACCTGAAAGCAGGAACAGGACAGACTGTCGGTGTTCTTCTGGGGCCAGCTCTGATGTGCCAGGTCTGCAGAGCTGTGAAATCACTGGAAAGTTCTTTCAAAGTCTGTCTGAGCTGCCCAAGATTTTGGAGAGCGCCTTAAAAACATGTTTTGCTCCTTCCATACCACCATGGAGCAAAATTTGGGTGTACCAGCAATTTTCTAATTTGAGGCCTTTTTGTAAAACTGCAATGCTGGATGGAACAATTTTGGACCTTGAACCTTATCAGAGTTTTCCGTTTCCTAGACATCTCCCGTGCTGAACTGCTCTTCTTGCTAATAGTGTGTGCTTACATTCTCGCCTTGCTTTTCTATTGACAGAGAGACATTTAGAACCTGAAAGCTGATATTATTTTTTTTTCACCTTATAATTGCACGTTAGGCTCATGAAAGTCTCTTCCCAGGGATTTATGTTTAATTTCACTCTCAAAGTCTGAGTCTTATTAAGCGACAGTGATCTTGGGGTATTAAAAAGTCAATTACGTGATGATTTTTACTAGTCCCACCTTTTTTCAGAACCTCACAAATTATCATTTTGTTATTATGGTCTGTGATGGAAACCTATTCTTGGTGTGAGTGATAAGACAGGTGTGTATCATTTTGAAGACTCCAGTAAAGGTATTTTAAGGCAGTACTTAGCAGCATAAATTAAGTGTTCGCTAATAATCTATGTGAAATGTTAAAGAAGATTTTTCCACTCAATTATAAAAATAGACTGGGGAAATCATCACACGCTTTCACGACTGGACGATGTTTTTATGTCTTTCCATAAAGCAGTTAATTTCTGGCTATTTCTTTTGTGATAGCAGGATGTAACCCCAGCGGCTGGCTCTTTCCAGAGGCAGGACTCTGGGCACAAATGCCAGTGCTGAGTGGCACAGACTGGTAGGTGACGGTGGCATCAGTCTCCCAAGCAGGTCTTTGGAAGAGCGCACCGTTGCTTGGGGTCACTGTGTGGTGGGAGGTTAGTGGTTCCAGAGGGAAAAAAGAAAGGATCACAGCGAAACACCATCTAGAAATGGGTAATTCAGAGATGCAAATGCTCTTGTGCACCACCTCGGACTACTGCATTTTGTCTGCAGTACATTTTCTTGTGCTTTTGTCCAGCTTGTTTTGTGTTTTACTGTTTCCACTGAAACAGGTTTGACTGTTTCCCTTGGGAAACAATAACGAAGCAACCACACAGCACTTGCTGTCAAATCATTTTTTTTAATTTTCACTTGATTTCGTCTCTCCCGTTTACGCAATGCTTCGTAGTGCCTTGTATTTTAGTTCTAAGTATTTCCCATGCAAACGCATCCTGAAAATATCTGCTGGCTGCTTTCCCTGCTTCGTGTTTTAGCCAAGCTGTATCTAAACAATCTTGAATTTCTTTTTTTTTCCTCATGTTAGCGCTTCAAATTCTGTGGTTGGGGGTTTTGTGGGTTTTGTTAATGCTGTAGTTTGTTACCACTCTCACCACCACCGCGCTTTCACCCACCATCAGTGGACTATTGGCACTGTGGTGTCCAAAGGCAGTGCTGGATCCCACCGCAAGGACTCCCGCTGAGCTCCTGTTGTGGCAATGCTGGTAAAGATGGCGAGGAAAAAAGCTGCTTTTAAGGTATGGTAAGGTAAAAGAGAGCAGCCTCAGCAGTGCCCTGTAAGAAGCTACAGCATCGCTCTTGCTCCCCTACGATAGCTGACTGCGCGCTTTTTGTCTGGGCTGCCAATTTCTATTGTAGGCATTCCTTAGAATGCGGCCTCTTCTTTTTAAGAGATAATTTCTTGCTACAGTTGGTCTTTGATCTCCAAGTGCAAGTCCGGGCACAAATACAATTTGCAATTATTTCTTAAGAGTAGAAATTACAGTAGTAGTCGTGTGACCTTTTTTAAAGCAAGTTTTGTCTCTGCAAGTGAATATCTGCAATTTGAGCTATTGTTCCTCAGATGTAGCGGGGTTTTTTTTGGAATCCTACCGTCAAGAAATTGGAGAGTTCTTTGGGTAAATAATCCTCCTTTAATGTCTTTATCCTTCCACTTGGATCATTTGTTCACAATAGATACAATAATAAAGATGAAAACCCTGCGATATTTCACTCTTTTAATTGACAATGAGGTGAACATAACGCAGGTGGCCTTTTTCCTTCTGTCTCGTTCAGTTTTGGGTAGGGTTAGTGAGTGGTTGTGGTGGCCAAGTGACACTGCCACAGGCCACCGTACTAATTTCCCTAAGAGCAATGAGGCTATTATCTCGCTTTCTTTGTCGAGCTGTACGTTTGTAGAAGCCTTGTGGAGGGCGGCTGTGAATTTCCATTTCAGTTAAAATTTCTTCAAATAAAATGAAACAATTCGCTTTTAAATAAAAAAGCCGTTCGTTTGGGTTTTGTTTTATTTTAGTTTAAAAACTCTTCATTGTCTCGTTAAAAAAAAATACAAAGAAATCAGGTTTGCCAGCAAACAGGAGATCCGAACAGGAGGTTTAGATAATATGTAACCATTTTTAAAAAAGTTCTAGAGTCAGAGCTTAAAATATTATGCCATTTTTATATTTTTCTTATTTTACAACCAACTCTACTAAATAACGGACTATTGTGATAACATACCCTATAAATACCGTTACATAAATGGAGCTGACTAGATGTATTTTCTGCCCAGGGATCTGGATTAGTGCATGGTTTGAAATATTACTGTATTGCTTTAAGAAAGTAGAAAGCCCAAATATTATTGCTGTGCACCAGAAGTGGTGGGGTACTCGAGAATGTGACTGGTGAGCAGTTACTTAGATTAATGAGCAGGATGGCTGCGGTCCACTAAAAAGCATCGGTGATCACCTGAGATACTGCACAGTGAGGATATCCAGAGCAGAAAACGTTCAAATATAACACTAAAAATACATAACATTTTTGCTAATACACGAAGCTTGGAGTCATGCTCAGTGTATTCATAAACTAATTAACAAAGGAGATCAAAAGTGAGTGGGAGATGCATGACCAGAGATACGATCGGTAGGAATACACACAGTAAAATGAATGAGAAACTGATTAAATGGATACAGCAGGGGATTGTGAACTGGGTTTTGACCTCACGGTGGGTTGCTTGGCTATCTGTGTGCAGAGTTGCACTTTCTGTGTACGACTCTGCCTCAGGAAAGGGACGTGGGTGGCAAACCCAGTCCTGAAGCACGTCTGTGCGTAGAGCGAGACCGTGCTTGATCTTTTGTAATGAAGATTTGTTCCAGGGACTGCAGAGGGAAGGAGAAAGAAGGCTCCAAACCCACATTCCTAGATAAGTTCCAGCTCAATTAAGTGACTTTTCTGCCTTTTCAATTCCCTGTGTCTTGATAAATAGTAGTTAATTTTAATTATCTGCAGCCAAAACAACATGGCATCTTGATATGACCAACTTGTCAGGGCAGGTAAATGCACAGGGCTTTAAAAGTTGACAGTGTCTCTCTAGGTAGCAACTGCTCTTGATGGACGGTCCCTGGACAGCTTAAGGTGTGTTTGAAATATTAAAAAAGAAATGGTTGCTTTGTTTCCTGGCTGGCTCCAGCCTGAGCTTTAGGTCATGTCAAAGTCAAACAGTATTTGTTAATGATCAGCGGTGGCCTTGAGGGGTGGGATGGGAAAGGGGGATTAGGACTAAACTGGCATATCTTCCAGGTGCTGGGAAGAGAGACAAGCAGAACCTCTCAGGGAGTGGCAATGATAATGTCCCGTATTCACTTGTCAGTGTATCTCGCTCAAAACCAGAAACAAAATGACTTCATTGACTCTGAATGGATAATCCAGCCTCCTTGCTTGTGCAGCAGCTAATATTAGTCGGCCTGTCTAGTCGGATTTCAGACCATTACTGGCCCTGGGAAGCATGTCCAAATTTGAGGTTGTTTCCCTTAATCGACCACTGATTTGTTTCATCCAACAGCTTGTCAAATGACACAATGACAAGTTTTGGATAATTAAATAAGTATAGGCAAATGACTTCCCAGTATTTCTCCTTTCCACTATTCCAAAAGGCAGAGGAAAAATCCCTTTAATAAACACATTTTCAAGGAAATTATAATTTTCTTTGTGTTATGAGTAATGCAATATTAAGCATATACCTTAACTCTTGAATTATGTCTGCATCTTTGATGTTAGTGATCAAATATTCATTGCCTTGATTATTCAAATAATTAGACATTTTATCAGTTTCTTTGAAAAGCTCCGAAGTAAAACGGCAAAGCCCTTGAAGGGGCGTTCAATATTTAGTTTACTGTCAGCAGCAGAGTCGTCAGGCAGGAGGAACCCGTGACAGCGAAAAAAAAAAAAAAGGGTGTGTTGCAGAAGGTCTCAACTTTTCAAAGTGAATTTCTTTACAACTTTTGCTGTGTTGTAGCTACTTCTTGCTCAAAAACTGGAGGCCAGACCCTCACCTGGGGATAGTTATCACAATTGCAGGAGCTTTAATGGAAGGAGAGCCAGGCCAGCCCGGGGAGTGCTGGTCTTAGATGAAATCCTTTGCACAGCTGAAGGGTTTGCTCAAGCACCCATTCTGCTTTGACTTAAATGGTGTTTAAAGACAATACCATGAGGAAACTGCGTTTTGCCCTTGCAGAAGAGGTGACGAATATGGATAAAAATAGAGTTAAAGATCATGTATAATTAAAGCTACATATGTAAATTCCTCAATTTCTTTATGAACCGCAAACACTGGCACCGATGAAATTCCGCTGTTTCTAAGGTTATAATTTAGCAGTGGCTTAAAAAGAAAAATTGAGATCTTTATTATGCTTAATCGTTTCAAGCTCTCTGACTACTGTGTGGATGTCGTGGCACGTTAGAATAAAATCAGCTCAATGCTCATGCATAATGTGTGAGAAATGTTTTGTTTGTTATAATTTCTAGCCTTTCACATTAATTGTAATCAACAGAGAATGCAGGCTGTAGTTGTCTTGCTTAATGATAAATACAAATATAGCAACGGTATTTTTCATTCTGTTTATTTATTTATTTCACCCTGGATGTACTCCATGCCAAGTGTATCTCCAAAGAAAGAACAATAGGAGCCTGTCAGTGTGCATGCACTGTAGAAATGGGGGGGTGTAGAATGTATGTGTGCTTTTTTTTTTTTTTTATTGAGAGATAAAACATAAGAAGTGCTTTCCGGCCCTTTCTGCTGCAAATTTTTGTTATGGCTCCGAGCTCCTAATGCTTATGTAAGCATGCAGAAATGTGTTCTCAAAAAAGACAGAAGTGGCTGGACTTAAATGTTATTTTACAGATTCAGTCACGATAAGCACTATCTATCAAAAAAGAGGTCGGCAGGAATGCTTCATAATACAATACTGTTACACCTCTACATAGGTATAGGTAACGTTTTATATATATAGGTACATAACGAGTTTAGACAAGAAACTGGGGAACGCATGAGAGGATGAATCTTTCAAATTGCTTCTGGAACACCTTTTATTTTGGGACAGTGCGTGTCCATTATAGCTGTATCACAGAAAGCAGAATAGTGACAAATAGGACAAAAACGTAACCGTAAACATGTTTGCGTGGTACTTCTGACCCTATCAGAGGCCACGACGGTCTGGAAACTCATTTTGCCGCCTTCTGTGATTTTGTCCCTAACAGACCCAACAGATTGCAACAGCGCAGATGAGACGTGGTCAAGGACAGGCATGTGAAGGCCTGAGGGCTGTGTGAGCGGAGGGTGACCAGTCTCGCAACGGAGGAAATTCTTCCGAGTCCCAGGTAGGTGGCCGGGTCTGATGCCCACTGTTAGTGCTCACACCCTCCCCAGTTACAGACGCCAGAAGCATCAAACCAGGAATACGCCAACAGACCTGGAGCACTCGGGCCAGTTGTTTTCACCATCCTAAAGTACCCCGTTGCAATAATAAATAATACAGAGTTAAAAACACAATTTTTTTTTTTCCTAACTTAAGTGTTTAAGGGACTTTTATGAAGATGCAAATAATTAAGTAATTTCTGAAGAAAAGTACATGATTATCCATATTCAAGCACTACATTTTCAAGAGGCTTTTCTTTTTCCTTGATACTGGATCAGAAATAAAAAGATAGCGGTTATTACAAAGGAGTCAAGGAGAAAGAGGACGACTGGGAGCATTAAAAGTAGGCAAGTGTTTTTATTTTCATTTTGTTTTTGTTACCCTTCAGACTAAGACATGACCTCACTACGTTCTTTCCTTCAACAATGATTTTCCGTTCATACTGAAAGACTCCAGGGTATCTATGAAACTCAAACAAAACACAAAAATAATTCTTTAAGGAATATATAAAAGATTCATTGTCTTGCGAAGGCCAAACAAGTTTGAGTGCCTGCAAAATAATGCACTGGCTCTCTGTGATGGACATTATCATTGCTGAACAGCGGGGGTTTTGCACAGATGGTATTTATTGCCAGCAAAATACAAGAAATGGCTGGCCTGTGTCAAACCGGGCCATGGATTGGAAGGACTGCGTGAGAGACGGAGAAGATACAAAGTCAAAGGAACACATTACAGAAGTGCTCACTTGCCACGAGGCCCTGCCATTGACTCTCTTATAACAAATTCAGAGCTCTACAGCAGCAGTTGTCAATTCATATCACTTGACATAAGGAACAGTCATGACACCAGTTGAGTGTCTCCTCTTTTTTTTTTTTTCTAGATGTTTGTACCTCCTTTGTAAACAGTTCGTCAGTAGGAAAGGTGACGGATTACTGAGTAGAGGTTTGGTGGCTGTTCTTTGATTAAGATCTGCTTACGATGTAGGAGGAGAGGTTTTGCTGATTTAGCAAACTACTAAAAGACTTTTCTTAAGAGAGACTGTGGATGTTCTATAAACAGAGAAGACCAAAGAAGAAGGAGGGGAGACCCATTATCTCTTACAGCTCAAAGAAACGGAGCAAAGAACACTTGTCCTCTATACCAACCCGTAGAGAATTCTGCATGGAGGACGCTAAATCTGCCAGGCGATCAAGTCAACGTATCTAACACCAAAAGAGCCCTTCTGAATCCTTTATTTTTTCCTTTTTTTTTGGGGTGTGTGTGTGAAGTGATCTCTGCATAGAGTGACTTTGAAATTGAATGAATTTATGGCTGTCCTTTGTGTAGTCCTCAGTCACGGCAGGATTTTACAGAGAAGCCTGCAATAGTGAACATGAGCAAGAAATAGAGCCACAGAAATATTGTACTTGAAAGCAACCATGTAACTCTTTTTAATGGGGAGAAGTGAATAAACAAAATCCGAAGAGAAACTTGAACATCTTTTTGTATTATTTCACATAGCGAGTTGTAACCTTCACAGTTCTCCAACTGAGTGTTTAGAAAGCTGTGTGCATAGTTCTAGAACAGACCTTGTCCTCCTAGAGAAACTGCTGAGCACAGCTTTTATATTGTTGTATTAATGCAATTTATTTACTGTGAAATGTTCGCATTATTGAATCCTATTTTTCTACCAGCTGGCCATACCATGAAAAGCAAACCATCCAGCTTAAATAAATAAAACAATACCATTGTGCTGGTATGTCAGAAGGTAGGCTATTCTGTATAATGGAAATGCAAATATGAATGCAATTGTTATTTCATGGATAAATGGAACTTACAGAAAGGTGGTGCAATGTTTTTCCCCTCTTTTGTTCATATAATCGTTAGGTCACAGACTAACGCATCCTTCATTTGCCTTATACCATACATTTTACTGCACTGCTGTTATGGAAGAAAGGTATTTCAAAAGGGCTTATGAACATTTCTTTTCTGATCTAGTAGCTTGGTGACCAGAGGTTGAGCTATCGAATTACCAAAGGTCTCCAAAAGTTATTTCATCGACACGTCCTCTTTGCTGAAGATTACTCGAGATAATAGCTGTTTTCCTGTGGGTCTCTCTTTCATGTTGGAGAATATTCTCAGTACAGCATCCTTTTAGGCAGCTCTCAGCCCTCCAAACAATAAACCGATGACCATGCTAATTACTCACTGTATCCTCTGTCTATTTTTGCACTCATTTCAAGGTTCAGGAATTAATGAATATAATTAATATAGAATCATAGAATTGCTGAGGTTGGAAGGGACCTTTAAGATCATCAAGTCCAACCCTTAACCTACCCTGACAAAAGCCACTTCTAAACCATGTCCCTAAGGACCCCATCTACCCTTTTTGTAAACACCTCCAGGGGTGGTGAATCCACCACCTCCCTGGGCAGCCTATTCCAATGGTTAATAACCCTTTCAGTGAAAAAATGTTTCCTAATATCCAATCTAAACCTCCCCTGACATAACTTGAACCCATTTCCTCTCGTCCTATCACCTGTCACCAAGGAGAAGAGGTCAGCCCCCATCTCTCTACACCCTCCTTTCAGGTAGCTGTAGAGGGTGAGAAGGTCTCCCCTCAGCCTCCTCTTCTCCAGGCTGAACAACCCCAGCTCCCTCAGTCGTTCCTCATAAGGTTTGTCCTCCAGACCCCTCACCAGCTTTGTAGCCCTCATACGTAGTTCTTATAAGATTAAGAACAAATATATAACCAGGAAAACTGAAGATGACTCTTAACTTCCTAATAAACATTTTTGTTGCCATAATTTTTTTCTTTATAATGGTGTAGCAGACTGTTTTGTTAATATTGTTTCTTTCTTTCTTTTATGTTTCTCTGTGCACACGATGAAGCTGAATTTCAGAAGGATCTGGGGACAGCAGAATGGGAGGATTGCAAAGTCTGAAGTAGGTGGAGGGGGCACACAACTATTGACGGACAGGAGCCACCTGTATGTTGAAGGCTCTGAGCTGGGCAAACTTCTGGACCACAAAGCAATGCAGACTGAGGTACTGAAAGTGTGGGTTTGATCACTGTCGTATTAATCCTACTTTGATAATTCTAATATGTACGCTGGCCTTGAAGAAAGGGACTTGTGTACAGAACACGTCCTCCCTGCCATCCATGACTTTGCAGCCCCCAGATGCATGGTAGACCCACTGGAATAAGCAGCTACATTTCTCGGTGCTTATCCAAGGCAGCTGAAACTTTTGAGGATCACCTTTCACATTAAATCTGTTTTATTCAGGAAATAAATTTTCACTTCAGCTTGGCCTGTGCTATCTAGACGTTTTTCTGATTGAAAGGGCACACAGAGATTGCTCCAGGCTATTAGTACCGTGCTTGTGTGGAATAAAGAGAGATAACAAAGAGAGGGCTCGAAAGAGTGCTGTTTTTCCAACACAGCACACCTTCATCACCACTTACTCAGAGAAATAGTGCTTTCTTTATGTTTTAGTGACACTTACAAGGATTCCTGCTGAAAGGTTCCGTCCCTGTATTAAGGCTACGATATTTGAAAATTAGCTGACAAACCACGCTAACGCTATCTCAAAGATACTGGTAAGAGTGGCAAAAGGTTGTAGTTTTAACGCAGAATTAACACTGAAATGGAAGAGTAAATTCCAAACTAGCTTCTAACCTAGGACTTTCATGCTCTATCCTGAATAGCTTTGAATCTGAATTTCGTTTTACCATTCCAGTTGAGTCTGGTTTGATTCTCCATTGGTTTGAATGGGGGCTAAAAGTGAGGGCAAGGTCAAACGGATGACTGAGCGTCAACAGAATCAGGTATGAGCATTCACAATTCGCAAATGGATTGTGTGGTCATACATAGTACTCTGTGGGAATGCTGAGCACCTGGAGAATTACGTTCATCAGGCCACGTCCTGCTTTAGAGCTGGGACTCTCTACTCTCAGGCCATGGCAGGGCATTATATATACACACCCACATCAGCTTTGTACAAACTACCCTGGATCAAGACAGTGCACTGTGCAATGACACTAAATATGTGCAACACCCAAGAAGTCAAGTAAATGAGTCTGTGCTGGGTTCTGTGTGGCAGAATGGACCCTGAACCATTTCAATGTCCTCTTGGCCCAAGAATGGGTCTATGTGCCTGAATGAATCACACTGTGAGAAGTTTAGTTTTAAATTGTATTTCTTTTCTATGTTCTATAAAGGTATTTCTTTAATTCAGTGTGGTAGAACCAACAATTTGTAAGGCACTTCTCCTTTCGTGCTTCCTAAGTAATACTTTCCCAAGTTACAAGTAAAAAAGTCTTTGTCTCCAAGAGATAAGGGTAGGAGATAGTCCTGTCATGTGGATCATTTTTGATTGCCTGTCTGGAATTTTTATTACAACACAAGATCCTGCACAAAGGAAAGAAAATGACAGGGAAGGCCTGGACAGCATCCTCCAGTGCCTGCTGAGGTCCTTAGCTTTTAAATATTTCAGGCGTCATCCCTGATTCAGAATGAAAATGGACAAAGGAAAATACGGACTGAGCTTTTCAGGTTGGGAGTTGTGAGAAAAGGTAGGATGAGATTTATCAGGGTACGGAATAGGTTTCTAGCGGAAAGTTATGGCAAATTAGCCTGAATATAGTACTCAGATATATGTCAGGAAGCAATTCCAGAGAGTTATGGCAATACGCAAAGTAGCCCACAGGTCTTTTTCATCTGGGCAGTTTGGGAATGAGTCTGTGATTGGTTTCTCTCACAGCACAGTCTGTAGCTGGTAAGCAAGGAGGGGAAAAAAGTCAATATTGGTTTTTCAAGTGTTCCCAGTATTTTGTACTCTGTCCACTAGGTCATCCTGTCCTGCAGGTACTTGTTACCGGTTAAGCTGAGTTGCCCACTTACCCTATAGCACTCTGGAAACAATTTTGTTTGTAGAAAAAAACAGCAGCATCTTGGAGGTGGTAGAAAGTAGGGGGACAAAAACAGAAGGGAAAGACCTCAACAATTCATCTCATCACGCCCCTCGCTGCCGTAAGAGCATTCAGCTCAAGAGAACATTTTTTTTCAGGCTGTGCTGCAGTTTTAAATGTCTCAAGTGATAGGGAATATTTTCTCACCCCTTACTGGGAAGTTAGAGTGTGTCAGTTCAAACTAATAAATATCTGGTTTGACGGTGACATTTACAAGTTGCGTGCTCCACAGAGCGCAGTGCGCCAGTTAACAGCTCACATTCTAAAATCAGTTCCTTAATTATCTTGTCTTCCCCCCAAAGATTGGTCGGGAAGCCTTCTGTTGATATCCCAGATAGATGTGCTATACCAGTGAAGCATGGGTTTGACTTTGACAAGCTTCCTGGGTTACTGAAGGCGCCTTGTGTGGTAGGAGGAAGTGACTCAGCAGTTGTTCCATGCTTGTTCCTCCCACCCCTGTAAGATTTCCCTTAAAATGTGTTTTTGCATCATACATTCAACAGAAAGAAAGAAGAAACATCTTTCCCCAAACAATGATGTTCTGTGCTATTGAAGGCAGCTTGAGGAAAAGATCTTGTATGTAGGATAGAATAGACTATAAAGTAACATAGGAGGGACAAAAGGAAGTTTAACACAGTGTATAGAATCCAGAAATTTTTTCATAATGAAATTCTTACTTCTTAAATAGACCTGGGCTGTTTTCCCTTCTTCACAGGTATTTCCACTGAATATTTTTTATTAACAGGCATGAAGCAGGGAGAGAAGACACCAAGAGATACTACTGCTATGTTATTTCATGTATTTTTCTCTCTCCTGCATGAAAAATTGCAGAGGACAAATAGATATAAATTTTAGGCTTGTGGAATCATACCTTCTGTATATGATACCTTCTGTATATGCAGAAATTAATTATAATTCCTTCCAAAGCAAATCCTTTATGATCTCATCACATTACTGTATTAAAAATCGTGACAAAAATACCTGTTCATGCGAGACACTCAAATATACAAGATGTAAATTAAGTCTCAGAAAACCAGCCCGAATTAATGCATTAAACCTATTCTGTGGATGGTTCTACAGAAACTTTGAAAAAATTTCTTGTTCACATCTACAATCACCTACAGTGGCACAAGAATGGAATCCTCAAGCCCTCCACCTTATTTGCCGCAACCATGGTACAGAAATCAGAGAGGAAACTTTGAAAAAAAAATATGATGTGATTTTGTTAAAATATTTTACTCCTGACCACCTGATGTAAAAAATCCACGAAAGCCTCAGTATGTTCTTTGATAGAATAATCGCATAGTGAATAAGGCATGCAAAATTGGGCATCTGTATTTGCCCTGGCAAAGCTACATAGCATCCATATAAGCAAGCTGAAAAAATACGTACTAGCACTGATCAACAGAACTACCAAAGTGGCTGAAAATTCGCTTTCCTAGAAGATTTAATACTTTGCTCTAAAGCTAGGAAGGTATTCCAGACAAAGATCTGTCAGTGCTTTCATTAACTTAAATGATGGAAGACTGTACTCGTAAAATTTGCAGTGTACATTAAATTATCAAGGGTAACAGCATTCCTGAAGCCAGAATTAAGATTCAAAATGATCCTGATAAATTGGAAAGGTGGTCAAAATTCAATGAGATGACATTCAAAGTGGTCAAGTGGCAAGGTACTATATAGTATCACGAGAGAAGACCTGAACTAAAGTGGCTGTCAATAGTGTAGCATTGGCTGTACGTTAATAGCAATGTTATATATGAAACATGGGGGATAATTGTGCTTTGGTACTTGGCACTACTGAGGTCTGATCTGGAGAACTTAATTCAGGACTATTATATTTTGGCCAAAAAATTCTTTAGGTAAATTGGCAAGAGTTCAGAAGCATCAAGAACAACAGGAGTTTTAACAAACAACTCTGAGTAAAGACAGAATAAAATGGAGCTTTTAAATTTTTGAAAAGGACACACAGACAGAAAGAAACACAAAGAGACAGAGAGGGGGAGAAGGAAACAGGGGCGGAGAGATGGGGGCTGGCGTTGGGGACAGGGATGAGCACTGCCTGCCGGGACATGGAAGGTTTTAAAATCAGTCACTGTCTTTTATGTTTCATCACCTGCACTGGAGGAAAGAAAAGACAATATCACTGTGTTTTTTAAAAGTTTGAAGTTGGAAATTAGCAAACATTTTCAATTCTAAAGGTAATCAAGGACTGTGGTTTTGGTTGGCTATTGAATCGACAGACAGATGAAACGTGAAGTGTGAATGATGGGTTAGAGGGTTCCTCTGTCCAGGAAAGGCTGGTGGCAGTGATGGGGTGGCTCCCTGGTGTCCATATCAGGCCTGGACAAGGGAAGAGCACAGGGAAGTCTGACGCAAAAGGTTATTTCTAATCTTGACTTTTTAATACAATAATTTGATGAGATCATAAGGATTGACCTTGGAAGAAACTATGAATAATTTCTGCATATGCAGAGAGAAGAACAAGTGGAGCCAAGGGAAGAGGCTTTGGCCCTTCCAGCTCCCTCTCACTGTAACCCTGGTACCTCCAGCACTTCCCAGGTGAGGCTGTGCTGGGAAGATGGAAGATGTCTGTGCTGCCACAGCAGCAGATGAGAGGACCCGGTGGAGGTCTTGAGATCCCATCTCTTCACTGCTTACCAAGAAAACGCATGCTGGGTGTGTGTTCTTTAATTTGAGGTAAACACAAGGTTAAAGAAACATCGGTTGAGGTTAATCAAAGTATTCTCAGTCCTTTCTCGGTACAAGGGGATTGGACTACGTCTGTCCTTGAGGCATTCCAATTATTCTGTGATTACATACAAGATTAAAGCCTACCTTGTAATCTATAACCTCAGGTGAAAACAGTGAATGTAATCATCCTGAGGTAAAGACAACAGACATTCCTAAGGGCAATGACACTTGAGATATTGAGAGTATATAGCTATGTACGCTTTCAGTCTATACTCCATTAAATATCCAAAGACGCAACTGAGGACAGACTTACTCCAAAACACTGAAGATTGTAATGTATTTATTTTGCTTGGAAGGTACTTAAAATGGCTTTTAAAAACAAATGCAAGATAAAAACCTGTAACCCAGTCCTTGCTCAAGACAAGTTCTGCACCATTTTTTCCTTCTGAAAATCTCCGTGGCGCTTGTACAGAGCAACAAGGAAGCTAAAGAGTGGAACTGACATTAATCATACATTATTCTCCACTTCAAATGTCCAAAAAATTATCTACATTATTCACCAGGTTTGACACTTGCCATAATAGTCAAACAAAGCCTATTCTTCTTCCTCTTTCACCGCTCAGCCTACAAAACTGCCCTCATTACTGCTAAGGACAAGACACAAGAATTATGATTGCATCCACCCTCCTACAACGATAGGCTCCGCACAATTCTCTCCAGCCATTCTTTCCCACACTTCTGACACACAATATAGGCTGAGAGATTTAGATGCTGAATCCCATGTAATGCTGTTAACTGCGATAACAAAGTAACTCTGCTGACATATTTTAAGGCATTTGCAGTCACAGTTAATAAAGCCAGAGAGTCTGTACTAGATTTAAACAAAAAAAAAAAAAGTTTGAACTAACATTACAGGGTGGGGTGTTTTTTTTTTCATTTTTCACAAATGTCTGATTTGTATATTTAATAGTGGCATTGACTAAAGACCGGAAAGCCTGTACCCTCAGCGGTGGAAATTAAATCAGTATCCATCTTTAGATCTAAGCAAATTAAAGAACATAATTCCTGTGGGCTCTACTTAAGGTGGATTTGGGACTAAAACATTAAGCACAGATCTGTTTTAGTAACTGTCATAACCAACGAGTGCTATGGCGGAAGGCATTCAAATGATACGGATAGAATTTAGGAATTTGGGGTTTAATGAAAACCTATGGGGCTGACAACATAACATATCCCTAGATATGGCAGAATGCTTGAAAAACCTCTCCTGGATGTCTCAGCGGTTTATACAGTGGCTGTTTGGGCTGAGCAACTTCATGCTCCCTGTTAATTAAGCTTTTCAAACACATCAGCTAAATGTGAAATGAGTATTCTTTGCAACCTTAGTTTTGCCCAGCTCCAACTCTGAGTAGCATGTTGTTGGTTATAAAACAAAAAGGAAGATTGGGAAGCATTTGTCTGGAAACAGGAAAATTCTGAAGAGAAAAGAGGATGCCAGGGAGTCACTCAGGCTAGGAACACAGATTTTTGCCTAGGGAAATAAAATAATAGGATGTTGTGGGGAAAGGTCGAAGAATGAATGACTACATGGCAAAAGAGAATAAAAAGCATAGGATACATTCACTGCTGCCATCTGAAATACACTTGCTTGCTTTTTCTGCCCAGGAAAAGGCTAGAGCTTAACCAGGAATTAAACCGCTATCATTTATATGCTGCTTGCACCAAGAGAGAGGTCCAGTATTTATGCTGCACATGTTGATATCTCGTTGACACCTGTACATGTTGATATCTCTGCACATGTCGATCACCTCAAATACTGTGTCCGGTTTTGGGCCCCTCACCACAAAAAAGACACGGAGGGGCTGGAGCGGGTCCAGAGAAGGGCAACGGAGCTGGTGAGGGGTCTGGAGCACAAGTGCTGTGAGGAGCGGCTGAGGGAGCTGGGGGTGTTCAGCCTGGAGAAGAGGGAGCTGAGGGGAGACCTTCTCGCTCCCTACAGCTCCCTGAAAGGAGGGGGTAGCCGGGGGGGTCAGTCTCTTCTCCCAAGGAACAAGCAACAGGTCAAGATGAAACGGCCTCAAGTTGTGCTAGGAAGGTTCAGGATGGATATTAGGAAAAATTTCACCAAAAGTGTTATTAAGCATTGGAACAGGCTGCCCAGGGCAGTGGTGGAGTCACTGTCCCTGGGGGTATTTAGAAGCCGGGCAGACGTGGTGCTGAGGGACACGGTTCAGTGATGGTTTTGGTTATCTTAGGTTAATGGTTGGACTCGATGATCTGAAAGGTCCCTTCCAACCAAAACAGTTCTATGACTCTATGCTATACGGGTTATACCGGTGCTATAGTTCATTACCGGGGCACTGTCAGATGCACTAAAATCCAAGGTATCCAGTACATTACCTGGGAGCCTTCTCTAGATCCTTCCTCAAATTAGGGGTTTGTGTGTTCTTTGAGTGTCTGATCCCAGTCTCTGGTGCAGCCTGGAGATTGCTGCTGATGCCGGCTGCTTACAGGTTAGTGATGACAGCTCCTGAAAGCAGCTTCTGCCCGGTCTGAATGTGGATAACAATTTTCTACAGACTGTGTGCTGGAAATCCCTTAAAGACCTAGAAATCCCTTAAAGAACTAGCAATGCCTCTCCTGAGCATTTCTTGCCTACATTTATCCTCTTTTCTTCTCTTATTTCTATTCCTTTTGCTTTTCTATTGTCTCTCCACAGTCACGGAGGTGGGTGATGTCCCATGGCATGCACAGGCTCTGAGCAAAGGATGCTGCATGTTGCACTGTCTCTATTTATATGGCTCCCCAGTAACCAAAAAAAAAAAAAAAACCAACCCAAAACACCATCTAAAAAAACTCATTGAAGCATCTGTCTTTCCTATCCGGATCATTACAGAGTAGACCTGACCATAATACAGGGGTTGCTTCACAGCAATATTTGTGGGCAAAGTACATTTTAGAAAGCAAAACAGGTATTTTTAACAAAAACGCAATAATATTTTTTTTTTGCAAAAAGAAAAACCCTTCTCTCCAAAAACAGTTAGGGGAGCAACTTAACTCCTTCTAGATAGCCTCGCTGTGCTGGTCAAGTTTCTCCTGGCAGGAGGCTTTGAACAAGATATAATAATCTTATCTCCAACCTTTCCTATAAAAAATATGTCATCTGGTCTTGTTAATGAGTCTAATTAAGTCATAATCTGCAGAAAGAAAGTGGGGCGGAGAAGAATTGTAAATAATTATTTTCACACCACTCACTGAAAAAGGATCTGCTGTTGAACTAGAGAAAGCAACGGTGCAACTGGGGTGTCAGAGGTGCTTACAGTTAGAAAACCCCCGTAGCCATAAACTTCCCCGTGCATGAGCAGCGACGGCCCCTGCCCAAGACACAAGGCAGCGAACAGGGGGCTATTTTTCTGAATACAAATCACCCGCCGCACTGGCAATGAGGCTGCCCATTCCTTACCTAAGGCAAACAGAATTGTTTTTGCTTTAATGCGTGTGCGCTCACTAAGAATTGGCTTCAAAGTCACCACCTGTTAAGTTCTGCTTGCCATTTCCACCTGTGTCCTGTGAAAGCATGGGGGAAAGACGTAGTGGATAAAACTAATTCTGTTCTCAGCTCCGTCCAACAGCACGTGTAGACTTGCCTTAAGCTATGATATGCTGGTATTTTGTCCAATGTTTGCATGGTGTTTATTTTCTTCCCCTTGGTCAACTGGAGCTTCAGTGCCTTATGTCCAGGATTCTCCTGGTATGTTCACCGGCTTCTGCCCTAACCATCTGGGACATCAGTGCTGTCCCTTTCTGGGTACGTGCTTTGCTATAAGACCATTCCAATGATGTGAAGTATGACACTGGCTGACAAATTTAGAGTTCAATTGACTGCTTCTTTTTCCTTTATTTTGCATCTTCTCCATTTTTGTGGTTTAAAAAAATACGTTAACACCACCCAGAGCTTGAAAGCCACCCCACTGAGGAGGGAATATTAGCGAATAATGTGAATTTATGTATTTAAGGAGAACATCTAAAATAACACTGTAATACCTGAAGGAATGTTCTTCAATTCTTAGAATTACTACACATAATTAAAATGCTATTATTTTAAACAGACCAAAATATTAATTATGGCTTTAACTGAGATTCCATTTATAGCAAACTACATTTAAAATTTCATCAAGAAGCAAGTGCAAGAGGGATCATTCATAGCTACCTTGTTTGTCGGGCAGCAATAAATTCAGTTTGTCAGCAAGGTATTCAAATTAATACAAAATAAACCAGCACATTTACCGGGAGAAGATTTCTTGTCTTTTACGAAGCTCAAAGAAACCAGAAAGCACTGGGGGGAAAAAAAGAAAAAAGTCTATTACAGCTCAAATTTGAGGCAGCGAATTACAAGATTTTTCTCTCTTTACCCAAGGTAGAAACTCAACACAAATAAATAAATAATTAACAAGAAAAATCCGACACGGGCTGCCACGTCTTTCTACATTCACTCAACTAAATCATCCCTCAAGCTTTGATCAATTTAAGGAGCAAACTAGTTTTCTTTCTAACCTAAAGATCTAAAGAAGACCACCTGTAGAGTAGGGAATGTAGGAGCGTTTTGGCAGTTCCCTCCAGCAGTTGATGCCCAAATATTTTTGCCTTGAACAACAAAGGACTGGATAGAAAGAGTTCATGGAAATAATTACAGAACATGGCAGCTACCCACTCTTTCAGTGCTAGTTTAACCTGTACCCTGCAGGATTCCTGATTACTTAAAACCTCTGAGGAACTAGATTACTCTTGTCAGCAGGAGTTAAAGACACTTAAGAACAGGAAGACCAGAAAATCACAACCTTTGCGAGCCAACCTCATCTGCCTGTCAATGAAGACTTCCCAGATCTTATGCTCTAAAAACTCAGTTCACAATCTCCTAGCATGGAAACTAATGCCAAGGAAATAGAAATCCTTCCTAGGAGTATCACAGGGCCATGCTCCCTGGTGATCTTTACCCTTATTGAACTGAATTTTATTAGGGGAGCTTTGCCCCCCAACTCACCTACTCCGTCTCAGGTGAGAACTCAGGAGATTTGGGAATTGTGGCACGCTGTCCATTGGAAGGTTGTTCCCCATAAAATGTTGGTTTTCCTCTGTATCAAGACTGCAGAGTGCATGGCGCTGTTCCAGACACTTCCTGTCCAACTGCTCATGCTAAATTCCTCCCAAAACTTATACTATTTTCTTCCTCTTGCTCCTATTCTTTCACCGTTTCTTGCTATCTGCCTTGGTTCTGGCTTTGTGGGAGACACGCACCGGTCACCTCGTGGTGGTATTCCCGGGCGTATACCTTACTGGCTTTTAATTTTGTCTTTATTAAGCATTGGAACGGGCTTCCCAGGGAAGTGGTGGAGGCACCATCCCTGGAGGTATTTAAAAGCCGGGCAGACGTGGTGCTTAGAGATATGGTTTAGTGATGGTTTTTGTCAGAGTCAGGCTGATGGTTGGACTCGATGATCTGAAAGGTCCCTTCCAGTCCAGGCAGTTCTATGACTCTATGATACCATACTTCTTATAAAAACCTCAGACCAGCCAGTGGTTTGGGAGCTGTCTGAACTCGGGTAACCAAGAAGCGGTGGAGCTATGGGATAGAACCTTGTCATGGGTCTCCGAACACCTGGGTTCAGCTCCCCGCTCCAGCCCAGGCACACTCAGCAGCCATGGATAAGTCCTTTTACCTCTCTGTTTATCGTCTCTTTGCATATTTGGCATTTATTTTCAAACCTTTTTTTAGATTAAGAGCATTCATTCCCATGTGTTTGTATAGAGCCTGCTGTAACATGGCCCTAATTTCACTTGAAGTTACTGAAGTATGAAGAAATAATTAGAGGGGGTCCTACATTTAGGAAAGGCAGATAAAGGCTGAAATCAGTAGTACAACTGCACATTCTTCTTACTGCCAATACACTTAGTTCTTAGCTAGTTCTTTCTTTAAGACATAGTGAAAATTATCTCCTATTGTAGTGTATAGAAGAAACCTAGCAAATAACCCCAGCCTTTTAAAACCAGAGAAAGTGTGTCGTATAAAAGAACGGTGGGATATATGTTGAACTGAATCCGTTTGCTTATTCTTGTAAGAGGGCAATGACATGCTTCCAGGTTTAGAGATTATTTACTTTCTGAAATATATTTTAGGGAGTGTATTATGGTCATATTCACAATTGGCCTCAGAGAAGGACATGGACTTGGAGCTTGTTCAGAGTAATTTAATCAATCTTATACAAAAAAGCAACAGCCAACCATTATGGCCCAAGTCAATACTAAAATGATTTCCCAAAACTCATTTCAAAGTCACTTCCAGGAAACAACTGGTAGCTTCAAAACTCTGAGCTCAACTATAAATTTAATTTTCTTTAAGGTCTGTAATTGAGATTTTTTTGAATAAAAAATATGGTGTACTGCCATTTCCTTTAAATAAAACATTGTGCATTGGGTGGCATGTCATTGTGTTCCTGCTAACTCCTCATTTTTTAAGGTGAATCAATATATTTTGTAAGGTAAGGTTGTTACCACCTCATAGTGACGAGAAATATAATCGCAACTCATTTTGTAACAAGAAAAATAAACACAAGGCATAAATTTAATCTGCCAGCCTACCTACCAGATGGGGAAAAGAACAGGGCCAAGTCACTGATGGAGTAACTGTTTAATCACATCAGGTTGTTGTTGACTTACTTATAAATACAAAGAAGTCCACTTGCACCTTTGGGGACTCACCATGTTTTCTCCCGGCTCCTGAAAGTGCACGGCAGTTAATGCTTTCTTCACAGATTAGACAGATACATGATATGATCATGAGACAATGAGGAAATAACAACTTTATTACTACTGGCTCATCTGGCTACCTGTATCGTAATTATACTTGAGAGCTAAACTGCTCCAGTTCGTGCACTGAGTCTTCCTTGGATTAATTTTGAAAACTTTATTTTGGTGAACTTTTGTCGTAAGCGCTCTACATCTATCCTAAGTAATTCATAGCAATTTCACAGACAGCAAAATGTTTATTCAGGTACAATCAATGGATGTTTTGGCGCTGCCTTTACAGGATAAGGATTTGGTCAGTGCCAAGAGGTGTATCAGTTCTGGGCTGATTTTTGGATACTTTAGATCCTGTTTAAATCAATGAAATTATTCCGTGGGATAAAAGGATACTCAGAGGAGTGAAGAACGGTACGCGTTTGTCTCAGAATATCCGACGTTGGTTGTGGAGTGGGGAGGGGGCAGAGCTCCCGTAGCACTGCTGACTTGCCTGTAAAAAAAGGCAAGTTCTACCCTTCCAAAAAAGCAGTGTGACACCCTGTCCAGTTGTTTGTGTCACTGTGTTGTCATTGATATGATCTACCTAAGCAATCCTCACACGTTCTACAAATCAGATAAAGTGGACTCAGGGGAGATATTAGGGAGCAAGAGGAGGAAAGAGATGTGTTGGAGGGAAACAGGCGGGGACATAAAATTAAAAAAAAAAGCCCTGCACATCTTGTCCAGGACGGCAGGAATGTCTGTATCTGCCTGCCTTTGGATGTGTCCAGGAACACTCTGCATATTTTAAAATTCCTCAGTTTAATTGTGAATATTCTCTGCCACCTCTCCCCCTTTTTAATATTTTCTCTCCTTTTTTTTTCTTTTTTTTCTTTGGTGAGGGACACAAGGCGATAAAATGAGAGGGCGGATAGAAAGAAGGAAACAAATAGATGATGCTTCAAAGATCCATTAAATATATTACTAATACACTAGGGAGATTACCATAAACTCTACACATACCTTTAACTCAAGGGGAAAAAAAAAAAAAAAAAAAAANCAAAAAAAAAAAAAAAAAATCCTATGGAAATATCAATGTAAATATGATACCAAAAATAAGCTGCAAATTTCAAAGAAAAAATTACCTTTAGAGCTACTTACCCAAGTACCTGGTGTATTTTCTATCACATAGTCTTTTAATAAGCGTTGGATGGCTTTTGGAAGAAAACACAGTAACTCAAGCAGAAATTAGAGGGCTGATGCAGCCACCGCTGGGTGAGGTGCCGTGGTCTTTGCTATGCAGACAGTAGGACTAGATTATCATAATGGTTGCTTCTGGCCTAAAATCTATGAGCCTATGAATCATGGTAATGATACTGCCGCCAAGTCAATTAGCGGTATATATTCTAGGAGAAAGAATTAATTATCATACATTCACCTTCTGCCTTGACACCTGTGGAACTTTCTGTTGGGTCATTTACCAGTGCTGGATTCTTTGAGTATTTCACCCAGATCACTTCAGCTCTGGCCTCTGGATTCAGAAACCTATAGAAACAAAGCCTTTGGCTATCTTAAATTTCTTAGCTTGGTTAATTTTGCTGACAACAGACGCAGGGTATCTTATGATTTGACATGGACTTTTCCCTCCTATAGCTATGGATATGTGGGGCAGGAGGTTACTAGGACCTACACGGATTGTAATAATTTTTCATAAGATCACAGAGAAGACTGAAAACCTAATATGATAAAATACATATGTGTATGTTTGTGTATACATATATAAAAGTCTGTAACATGTGAATTTGAGAGGACAAGCGATTACAGGCAATGAAAATGTTTGTGTTTGCCTATAAATAGGATTAGGGGAGGCTATTATTCCAACGTTTAGGAATCTGGTACAATCCAAACACTTGTCTACTTCTTTCAGTAGTTTCTGATATACATTCAAATAATTATGGAGTGGAAAGTAACCACAGCTCAGCTGTCACGTTTCATAAGCTCGGTCTTCCTCTGGTTGATTTGAAAAGTCTCCGCTATGAGTTTTGCTGACCTTTACAAGGTATATCGGACAACATCACACCACCAGTGGGTCTCTGAGTGAGTACTACCAGTTCTGTGCCTCAACGCGCAGCTCCACAGAGTCTTGCCTGTACCTCTGAGAGACCTTTCAGTTTCCTACTCCAGCCTACAAAAGTGCATCTCAATTCAGGTGGATGCAGCATTCGGCTGCACTCCTGCTGTGCACCAGCCCCTTGTGACCCGGGGCCTGGCCCCCTCCCGAGGGGCATTGCCTGCACGGGAGGCGGGCAGGAGACGCAGCAGACAGTCATTCGTGGTTTCTGCTGACCGTTATGGTCAGCTTGATACTTTTCCAGAGCTTTATGCCAGAAATCTGTTCCCTGGAAAAATGTGGGGCAGCTCTAATTAAGAAGTGACAGTTTAACAGTTCCCAAGACCCTCCTTTCTATTGCAGAGGTATTACATTGCCTGTGGCGATAGGCGCTATTGTCCGCCGCAGTTCACTGACACACTCATTTCCAGTGGAAACACGTTGGTTCAGACAAAACTTTTGCCAGAAAGCATTCCTCTCCTTTGGCATGAGATGTAAGAGGGGAGACAGACAGGGATGTGAAAATAAACAGGAACTCAGTGGCTAGGGCTGCTCTTCTAGAAAGTCAAGCATTGGTTCAAGTCTTTGGTGTGACTTGACCAGGGCAGGGATGTGAGTCCCATGGTCCTGGGCTCTTCCCTATTTTAGGATGGGTAACACCGCAGTCTCCCTTTTTCTTTTGTTTGTTTATTCATTTGGGGTTTTTTGTGAGAGTTATTGGCAAATTCCCCATACAAGACAGGACCATTTTGAATCTTTAATAACCGTTGTATGCAGGAAATTCTGCTGTCTCACAGTGGCAACTTCACCCAAGTGTTTTATTAGAAATCTGCCTAATTCTCTGTGTTACTTCTGTGCTGTAATCGGCATTTTGGTACGACACAATAAAATGTATTACTACTTTTTGCAACTGCATCAAGCTGGAAGCTCCCGTTTGACATACGTTTCTGTGGCATTAGCTGAACTGTGCAGGAAAGAGGCTTTATGTTCGCGCTCCGTGCAGCAGGGAAGATAAAGGTTATCGCCACCCTAGGTCGCAGGGAGGAGTGGTCACTCCTCTGAGCTGCCTCTGTAGCTGTACTGATGGTGTTTGGTGAAGCAAATCGGCTGCAAATTACAGCGTCTGGTTATAGATCAATTTATGCTCCTGCCTGCTGCCAACAACGTGCTGTGCACGAATGGAGCTAACTTGGTAAACATGCACTCTGGCAACAGAAAATAACCAAGTGTTGTTGAAAGGAATAATTAATTAATGTTTGTAAAGCACTTAGAAGCTGAAAAGCACCTTATTAGTGCTAAGTGTTCATGGGCCTAGCTTTCTCATCAGAAGTTAAAGTTGTCGTCTTTGTTAGTCTTTAACTGAACAAAACATTAAGGGTATAAAGCCTTTGCATCTAAAGTCCTCAGTCAGGTGGTTTTGTGCCTGGCAGTCATTAAGATGCAGTAAGTAAACAAGAAGAAACTAGAAATGGCATGAATCAGCTCATTCCCACTGATGCCAGCAGAATCAAGTTGATTTACATTAGCTGAAGATCAACAAGGGAGAATCCAAAGCACAGCCCCTCTTCTTGCCTACCAGGCTCAGTCAGAGCCGGGGACTGGTTTATTCACTGCAGCTCCCACCTTTTCGAGCCTAGCTGCCGGGAATGAATACAAAACTGTATTAGGGCACAGGCCTCCCTGTGCAGCGAGGCGGACAAATTGGATGGCTCAGATTTGCTATCTGGGGCAGCCAGCACGCTAAATGAACAGCCTCTTGGTGCGAGAGAGCAGGAATCCTATTTATCAGGTGTGCTACGCGGAGCTGAAAGGTGACACCTATGTCTGACCCTGGTTCAAGAGCTCAGAACATGAGAAATAAGCATCTGTGCCTTTATTTTCAAAGAACCTTGGCTCCCTCAAAAAAAAAACAACCACAAACCCAAGTCTCCATGATGCAGGGGTCACCAACTGAAGTGTGGATTTACCTGGGAGGCTAAAAGAGCTAAAAGAGCTATGAGCCACCCAGAAGAGAACCAGCTGGGGAGACGTGAATGATACTGGCTGTGTAATACAGCCACACAGCCCTTCACTCACAGCACCTTCTCTGCAGTCACCTAAAGGCTGATCCGCTCCTCTGGGGAATTCGCAGTCCACAGTCCCTATTCTTATCTGCCTAAAGAGGGTGTTAATCCATATATCGCTCTCTCTAAATAATACCTGAATCTTAGATGTTGTGGGAGCAGGAGAAGGGGGAGTGGAGACAATCTTGTGGAAAACAGAGCATTGCAGAAAAGCATTGGAGACTAATTGGCCGGAGAGCACCGGAAAAACCATTGCACTGGCCTGTCCACCAGAGCACGCGCTTTTAAGATTATCATATACCTTTACCAGACAAGTCTCCTTTCTTCAGCCAGAAATTCTTTCAAGCTAAATTTGACGACATTGGGCATCTGTTTCTTATTTATGAATGTCCAGCACCTCAGTAGTTCACGCTGACCTTCCAGATTAATCGGAAAACCTGATAATGTGCCCATACAGTGCATGAGCAGTGTGCCCAACTATACATCCCATGGAGTCACTGGCAGTAGTGCTGGGAGAGCGAGTCCAGTCTTTCTTTGATCTCTTTGTTGTTTCTTCTCACGGGAGATCTCAGTGGCTTTTTTTTTTTTTCTGCTGGATTAATTGGCAGAGTAAGAAAGGTTACCTGCCAAGCAAATCCAATTATTCAGCCCTTGCTGGTCTTGAATAAAGCTCCATGGTTGACAAAGGGTCACAGTTAGATAGAATTAAAATAAGCCATCAGGACAACAGATATTCTGGTTTTTCAATCTCTGCACCCGCCTAGGGCAGAGTATGTTTGGCTCACTTTACTTGTAGTGCTGGAACAAAGTGTGCCAGAATACCTCTTCATAAAGTTTTTGGAAAAGCTAAGTGTTAATAAGATGGGCTAATAGTTATCTTTGTAATTAGCCATCTGTTACAGATGCATTTATTGAATCTGAGAGGGCCCAGAACCCTTGCATGTCCTCCTTGCTCCTACCTTTTCTTGAGTTCACCGTAGGGAGCTTCATGTAAAATCCATACAGAACAAAAAAAGTCCTTCTTTGAAAGTGCAGTTCTTCAAAGATAAATGTGGTTGCACCATAAATGGCAAATGTCATAATAATTTGTCTTTTCTTGACTTCATCAACTCAAGCTATGGCGCACTTGAGGAAAAATTTTTACACTGGAAGGGTTATCAGGCATTGGAACGGGCTGCCCAGGGCAGTGGTGGAGGCACCATCCCTGGAGGTGTTTAGAAGCCGGGCAGACGTGGTGCTGAGGGACGTGGGTTAGTGATGGTTTTTGTCAGAGTTAGGCTGATGGCTGGACTTGGTGATCTGAAAGGTCCCTTCCAACCCAGGCGATTCTATGGTTCTATGATTCTAAATCAAGTTTCATTGAGAGCAGCTTGCTCCTCACTGCCTGCTGCCAGCACCAAGGTGGCTCCATCTGTTTCTTTTCACTTTCTTCAGGCTCTCGTTGCTCTGCTCAGCTTTCGATGGTGTAATAGAACTGACATCAGTGACCTGGCTTAGTGTCACGTACACAACATGAACTAAAATTGCAGAATCAGGAACTAAATCTTTCAGTATCAGTAGCCTCCATCCCAGGAGTGATAAGGAACACCAAAAATTAATGCTCCAAGACACGTAGTGTAATTAATTAGCCATCTTTCACCTGGTTTGTACTTAAACTGCTTTGTCTGCAGGTAGAGCTGCGCTGACACACACTGCAAATGTGGCATGGAAAGCAGCTATATAGGCAAATACATCTTATTATAGATCTCTTAAGAGAAAGAAATGTGTCGGCAAATAGATTCTTTTGCCTGTATAATTGTATCTATACCTGGGCTTTTGTCAACGCAGCTATTTTCTCACAGTCCACCTCAGTAAAGCTTTCTGCTGTATGAAAGGCCTGAGACTGGTTACCGAGCATTATCTTCGACATGGGTTTTTACAGTTTTCAGCTTCTCTCCTGAAAGAATCTCACTATAAGTAATACACAAGTATTTACTGGAATCAGGCAGACAAAATTCAGTCTATCTGCAGTCTGAATAGTTTAAACCGTGCTCTGGGATTCTTTGATGGTTTGTTTGGGAAGAAAACAAACCCCCTCCCGCTGATGAGTTCTAATTCGCCTCCATCTATGCTTGGTACAAAGAAACGGTGAAGTAATCATACATACTTCTGCCGTCTGCTCTGCAAATACACCGAGCTTTCGTTTGGGAAAATGGCACCTTGCACAGCGATGCAAACAAAAGATTTGAGATTATATTCATTCATTCCAAGCCAGGCACAATAGTCATTTCTTTTCTGAAGTGTTGAGAAACAAGAAAGGCTCTGTATGTAATGGAATATGAACACCTCTTGCTATGGAAATGAAGTGCAGTTTTAATCTGAGTGTAGAATTTTCAGCTTCCGATAGGCAGTTTATTCCCACTTCAGACTTTAAGAGGTTGCGTGCAACTACCGCTTTTCTGCATGGAAACATTTAGTGCATAAAACAATTAATTAAACCACGTGTCGTATTCTAAAGGGTGCATTTTCATTGCTTATATACACGCACATATCAGGATATTTTTACACAGATACACTGTAAAATATTTATATGCTAAAAGCGCAATAATTACTGTAATACCACATGTGAGTTCAGGATAAATGCAATAGTATCCCAGAGGTATGCTAAGTAGTTGTTTGCAGCAAATGCATTGGGAGTTACAGAAAGCCATTATAGTATCCTTCCTACAAAGGGAGGGACATACCAGGGCAGTGGTGAACTCTTCCAATCTTTTCCAATAATCAGTCTCTGTTGCTCGCCAGAACCGGATCTTCTAGAGGAAGATGCAAAATCTGCATGAAAAATGTGGAATTAAAAGGCTACAGTTAAAATGCCTTTCTAATATTCATCAGGAAAGTATTTGGCTCGTGCTGTGAAACATGAGGGAGTCTTACCCCTTTCTAAAGTTGGGATTAACAACCCCTGGCCCCCAAACTCATTCTAAATAACTCACCTCTGGATGTTCTCTTTATTCAAAATATCCTCATGTTTTAAACTTTTGCTATGCTTTTGGTCCCTGTTACATTCCTGGCAATAAAACCCCAAACTCATTTAATGTATACAAAAATTCCTTTTTTCCACCTTTTGAATTCACTGAATATTACCTACCACCACTTGAGAAATGCAGTCAATTAATACAGTCTTCATAGTAATAACTTGTACAAAAACATCCAAACCTAATAGTAATTTTCAGCAATGTAAACCCGTGATTTACTCATGCCATGGAAAAGTTGTTGTTTTGTTTTTTGGTTTTTTTTTTTTATTACTGTAGGAACTGAGAGAGAACTAGCACTTGCCTTTTACGAATTTGTCGGCGAACAGAGCAAGAAAGAGGAAAATATGAAACATGTTCCCTCTTGCACTGCTCCAAATGAGGGCGTTGGATGTGTTTGCAACATAACTAGTTGCAGCCGATTGGCACCAAGTCCTGACAAGCTCCCTCTCTAATAACCCATCCTTCTCTCAATACCAAAGCCTAATCGTCAGCACTCACTTGATGCATTCAAAATGTAAAACATGTTAAACATCCTAGACACTGAATATATGAAAAGGGTCATTATTCACAGACTCCAAATCAAAGCTTCATTTCGTGTCATTGTTTGTTTGGCTTTACATGTTTCCTCCTTGCTTGGATGAAAATGCCTGGTGCTGGAAGATGTCACACCTAGCTCTGAGAAGCCAGGCAAGGAGCTGTGCTGCATTCGGAAATGCCCAGGCATAATGGGTTTTTTCGGGTTTTTTTTTTTTTTTTTTTTTTTCTTTTGGAAAAGTCTGCCCTGTTTGCTAGGTTGTAAATTATTGATTTCTTTGGTGATTTACTTTGCAGCAAATTGAAGCTATATGCAGGCTAAATACAGCCTCACTTAAGCTAATTATGATGGTGGGGACTATAAAGATTCAGAAATAGATAACTGTATTTGTTTGACGTGTATACTACGAGCCAAAAATATGCCCCTCTTCCACAGCACATACTCACTATATAGAGCAAGTGTAACTGAAAACACATTTATTTCATTAGCAGTTGCAACTTCGCCTGTGAAAGCTTTAAGATGCTGTGAAGAATGACATGGAAATATCTTGGGCTCTCCCGGCTTGCCTGGAAGGACACGTCACCCCCGCGTTGATGCTGGAGCCACAGAGGGTCTAAGCCAGTAAGTGGGGTTAGGGACACTATGACTTCCCCGTGGGTTTTTTTTTCACTCAAACCCAATTAGTACAATTAATAGTGTTTGCAGTGTGAAACATTGACCGAATTATCTTCCTGTACTTGTTGGGGCCACAAATGTTCCTAGAAAAAGTAGATTTTGAAGGTACGAGCATCCAGGTGGAATAACTGGGAGCCCGGCACCGAGCTGGTAATGGCACGGAGCATGGGCTGCAGCATGCAGAGATCTCACCTGCGCCTCGCCGGAGGCAGAGTTCAGTTCCTGGAGTTTCAGGGCTGCTCCCATGGCTTTCCCAGAGAGAAAGGAGCTCAACTTTCACTATGGATTTTCTAGAGATGAAAACACACCACTGCAGATTTCTCTCTGAGTTTCAAACAGGGAGTGATTGCATCTGGAGTGGGATGCAGATGATCTGAACAGAAGCCCAAGTTCTGTCACAGACGCACAACAGATTTTTGACATGTTGGCTACTGATGAAGATATATTCTGTCTAACTTTGAAGCTAGCTAGGTGGGATAACTATAGCAGCATAAGTATGAAAGTGCCTGGGTGGGCTTCCCAATCCACAGCTTTCTGTACTTTGTCTGTACTTTTCAATCTATGCTGCTGTGGGTATCTTACCTGGGGAGCTCCAAAGTTAGCATCAGCAGCCAACATGCCAACGCCTGTGCTGCAGAACAGCAGATATTCTGAAGTGCACCTCTACGTCAGGGCATGGGGAAGGCCCAGGGTTCCTGTTAGCGAGAGCCAGCACCAGGAGATACACAACGCCGTGTTCCCACACTCCGGACCGGCCCTACGGATGAGCACAGGGAGCCAGAGACCCTGAGATCCCAGAGTCTCCACACATGAACACCCATCGCTCTCAAAGTTTTCGGTCGGGCTCGCTCCTCTGAAACCGAGCACCTGAAAGCCCTGACTCTGATCTGAAATGAGATCCTTTCCATCCCAAGCCCTTGCCTCACCAAATCAGTATTCTGGTCAGCTCTACCACTAGAAAAAGCAGCTGCAGTATGCAGGGGAATGTATTTTGTTATCCCAGCTCCATGTGCTAGTGTTTCGCAAATGAAATTTTCTCTGACTTTCAGGCTATATGAAATCTTGAAATTAAAACAAAATGTAATTGTCAATGAATGGAAAGCACTACTTTTTGGCCAGCTCTATTTGTACATAGAAAATATCCTAGACTTCTCAAAGTGTCTTTCATGCCATCTCAAATTATTTTCCTTTATTTTTTTCCTTGAGATCTCCAAAGCCAGCTGCTCGGGGGTTTGCAGTGCCCACATTCCCACTCATTATTTCATTTGACACTCAGATCCCTTGAGCAGCGCTGAAAAATTACTAAGCCTGAATATCTGTGCTAGACTTCCAAACAATAGCTACAATGAAGAAACTGGTCCTGGCACTAAAAACCAATGAATATGTAAGACAAATTGTATCTGGAGAGAGTAAACACATTAAAACAGGCTACCAGTAGCGTCTTTCAAAAGATATACAACGTAAGGCGCATACTCTTCAATAGCTCAAGGGGCTTATAGTCAATAAATTTAACAGGCTGCAACCAAAAAAGTCAAAGCTAAAGTACAGTACGTAAATGGAAGCTAGAGTGCACTCTTCTTTTCAACCTTAGGACAGAGTTAATAGAGGGGAAATGACAAAATACATAAAAAGGAATACACAGGATTTGACAGAGTATGTTTTTGCTTTTAACTTCAAGGCAAACTACCGGACTATTTTGGTTTACGGATAAATCAAACAAAGAACTTTTATCAGTTTGCATAAAAGTCTCATCTTCAGCATTGGAAAGATTAAGCTTCAGAGCCTCATTCTGTATGTGCGTGGGGGGATTTCAAGGGAAGTAGTGTAAAGAATGACCTTGTCAAAGAGAGATTAGCTTCAATGATTATATGGTAAAATAGTTGTGTTTTCTGCACTTATGGATTACAATATCCATTGACGGTTTATGCAAACTGGTAAAACTCATGGATATTTGTGGTAATAGGGTAATGACAGTAGCAGTATCTGACTGCAGCAGATATTGCTGCCTCTTGACATTATCCATGGTATTCTGCTGTTCAGGCTGGGGAGCCGGATCCTCGGCCTTGACAGTTTTGTTTGCAGGGGCTCAGTGTTTATGTGACAAAAACTATTTCTTTTAGGAATTCCCTTTCTTTTACAGTTAGGCGGTCACACTAAATGCAAATGTTTTGGACCAGTCAGGCCCTTTCGATTTTTCAAGACCTACCCCTGACTTCCCCCAGTAGACTAAGAGCACTAAGTCAACTAAGTGCTCTTAGGGGTGATTTTTCACAGACTTATCCCTCATACTGATATTTACACTTGTTTAAGCTGTCAGTAAAATTGAAGTAGCTGGACTGTTCCCACCAAGATTATCTTTCCTATCTCTTTCTCTTATTTTGCTGTTTCTTAAAAACTCTTGTGAGGAAGATGGGAACTATTCATGTGGGGCAATCAAGACCCTGGTGTTGGATCGGACGCGCCTAGTCTCTGCTCTGACTAAATGGTGGCTCCTTGGATTGAAAAATCCTGCCCTGAGAAAGGCAGAGCAGAATATGGTGCGGAGGCTCTTGCAGCCCAAGTCAGAAGCTAAACACAGCACGGGACAGGCAGAACCCCCCTCTCTGAGTGAGCAGCTCAGTGTTTCTGAACACGCTCTAGCTAGCTTACCGGTCCCAAGGAAAATGAAAATAAAGCCACCAGAAATTACCAGCTACTTGTCTCTGCTCCTATAAAATGGTAGAACAACAACAACAAAAATTTCTGTTTACCCTGGCGATACCATTTTAGAGTTTGCAGATATATTGGTAGCTGTATATCGTGCAGGACAGTGAAGGAAGAGGCTCACTTTGCTTACTTGCTATGTACGCAGAGTAATCTCTGTTGTAAAGTAGCTGGATAAAAGAGTAAAGTTCGCGGGAGAAACATTCCCGTATGAGGGAGAGCACATCACAAATTCATGTAGTTTGTCTAGGGCGGTCCCAGCTTACACTGGTTGGGTTCTTCACGCAAAGCAAAGTGCAGTCTTTTGTCTAGCATACATCCTGGCAAAGAAACCAGAGCGTTATAGCAGCCTCTAAAAATTACGTTGCACTAGAAAAATTGGTTAATGTTTAATTATGTTCAATGGAGAAAGATTTAAATGTCCTAGGTTCTGACTTCTTAAATCATTTCTACTAAAGATGCGATATGTTAAGATTTTTTTTCTTGAACAATATTATCTATCAAGTCCATTGAGCTGTGTGAAACAGGGCCTGGATTTCTGCTCTCGTTCCGTGACAATGGAAAGCGAGATAAGTAGATAGGAAAGAGAATTGTAGTGTGGATCTGGGTGGGTTTTTTTTAAAGTACAGCACAAAATTAGTTTTAGACAAGTCTTTGAAAGGAAGTCACCGAAATTGGTCATCAAGTCTTCAAAAAGGCTGTTAATCATAATTATGGGGAATATGTAGTCTTGGTACACCATTTCTTAGGCTGTGTCTGTACAGCAGAGCGCGGCTGCGGTGCAATGGGGATGTGGCCAACAATATGCAAACCAGTCACGCTGGGCGGTGGCCGCAGTCTGTCTTCAGAAGCACAGAGCACCATTCCGGCTGCAAAATTCATTTGGAAAGCTGAAAAAACCAAGGAGGTTAACCTGTGCTGAACTCGGTGCTGCGCCGGCTGGTTTAAAACCTAGGCTGAAGTTTTTTAATGGTAGAGGCACAAAAACCTGAGCCTCAGCTTTGCCTGCGCTTGGCAGTAATTGGCAAAAAATAGGCTGTCTACCCTTGATGAAGGGAGAGGTGCTTGGACGCGCACAAGGTACCACAGATGCGCTCTTGATGTAGAAAAGCATCAGTAACCAGCCACCCAGGGAAGGGACCAGGCTAATCAGAAAGTTCAATGAAAATAGAAACCTTTCAACAGCCATAAAAACAATGTCTTTCATGCAGTTAAGCCGAGAAAACTTTCTCGCATGTAGGTAATGAAAAACACACATCCGCTGTAATAAATGTGTATCTGCATATGGCTAGCAATTCACTTTTTCTCCTAATTACCTTTTTTCTCCCAGCTAGTTTTCCTTATTTCTTTAAAGGAGTCATCCCATGGAGAGTTTCATAAAGACAATCTTGAGAACAGAGAACACGCCGTCTTCTAAAGGGAAGAGAAAACAAAAACATTTCTTGGAGCTCTATTCGCCATACCACATTCCCAGGTGACTTCACCCACCATCTAACTGCACTGGCTGATTTTAGCAGGAAAAGGTAAATATATTCTCTACATCCACATACTTGGAGATAGGTAGGAGGTTGTCGTGCTTTCAGACTGCATAAAAAAAAAATCAAAAGATTAAATGCTTTTGCTTTAATTTTGTTTAAAAGGCTTTGAGGAAACACTTGTGTGGGGTTTTTTTAGTGAGCTTTTCCCAAGGTTTTATTTTCCAATGGATTTTGGACCTGCGGGAGCTGCTTTTAAACTCCTGGTGACAATTTTATATTCTAGAAGGAGTTTGAACATGTTACCGCACGTTCCAAAATATATCAACTTAACATAAAAAAAAAATCTGGCTCATTACATTCATAAAACTAGAAACTTTAAAAACTCTACATTCTTTTATATCAACTCATTTACTTGTCAATTCTACCTATTTCAGTAAAGAAACACCATTTATAATATGGTCACAACAGTTTCTTTATGCAGTACTAGTCATAATTTCTAACTATAGTTAGCCAAACAGTATTTGAAATAGATGTGATCTCTCTTTGCTTTATCTGATCTTTGGCTTTCACAGACCTGAAAAAAAAAAAAAAAAGTAGTCAATTTTTGAACGCAATAATTAAAAAGTTAGTATTCAATTTGACAGAAAACTACCTCTCAGGCAAATGGTGCCATACAGAGTAAGGAAGGTGAAACGGAAATGAAATGGGGTATTCAAGACCAGGTAAGAAGCATTAGATCTATCTATCAATAACCAGTGAAGGTTGAGATTTTCAAAAGCCCTAATGAAATTGGTGGGAAGCTCCCACTGACCATTGACAACCAACTCAGAGCAGTACGGAAAAGTTTAACCAATCTCTCGAATTTTTAAATTCACGTGTTTAGTGTTCAAATTTATGCATCTATAAATAGTTTATTGTACAGCAGAGGTTTATCCAATTTAATATTGGATGGTAAAGGAATGCAAACACTTGATGTAAGACATTCTAGACAACTAATTATTTTTGAACCAATTTTATCATTACATTAGTGGCCACTTGCTGCTCTTGAGTCTACACTTGTGTCACTGGCTACCTAATATTAAAGAGTAAGGTTTCTGTTTCCTACCTGTTTTTTATTTTTCTGAACAAATATGTATAAATAAATTATAAGAACACGGTACACATAAAAATGAGCTTGTCTTGCCTTTTCTTACAAACTGAACTAGAGCTTTTATTTCAGTATCTGTAAACATAAATTTGGAGTACCTGCTCAGTTCTGGTGGCCAGAACGGCAGCGACTGATGAGCTCTCAGGCTGCAGGAAGACAAAACTGCCAAAGTAGAGACATTCCCAGTTTGGTGGAGAATATTGATCTGTCTCTTCAGCTATGTATGCGTCTGAAAAAAATTGAGAAAAGTGGTGGAATAAAGCTCTGGCCACCCAGGCCCACCACAGACGCGACACTCTGGCCAGACCTTCTGCCCTGAGCAAGTGGCAATTGCTTGAAGCAAAATACCTTGTGGCCCTTCTCTCACTGGGGGCCTAAGACGGGCATTTTGATTTCCTTGAGCCCAAAGGTCGTCAGCACAATGACATGGCAATAGCTTTACAAGTGAACAGTATCTCACAAGTGACTGGATATAGACCTGTTTTCGGAGAACTGCTTGCACGGCCGTAAGTCTGTGTCATCATCTCTTCCATCAAACCCACACACGCTGAAGGGGCCATAAAATCCATTTAAATCTAGGAGACTCCTCTTATGAAGTTACAAGAAATGAAGCTCTGCGGGTCAAACCTTGATTGTAAATTGCATCCAAGTACCTTTCAAATTACAAAATTATGAGAGAGCTGAGTATCGTCATTATCATTAGATGCCACCCCTGAAAAATGCTCCAGAAACATTGCCCATTGTTCCCAGGAAGGAAGTTACTGTTACAGAGATATTACAATTAGGAAGTACATTATATCGTTTAAGTATATATTTAGCTTAATTGTGGTAAAACTTGATAGTATTATGTTGATTTCATAATTACTAGAAAAACTGCAAAAGAAAATACATGTTTTGGGGGACTGGGAATTTGATGTGGTTTATAATCAACAACATTGTTCACAATGACGGATCTGACTACACAGAAATTATTTCACGTCGCCACACTGGTGCTAACACTTGCTTTTCCGCTTGCTTTTCATTACCATTGCAAAGTAGTTTTCATAGACAGCGCTTATTTTAGTCATGGCAGAAACTAATGAATTTTTCAGACTTGTGTCTGGGTTTTATTATACTCCTATACAATCTTTTATTATACTCCTACAAAATCTGGTTTTTATGTATTGTACTATCAAAGAGTGGGCTGAGGATGCCCTTACTTCCCTTTGAATCTTTTTTACAACTTTATAATTCAGAAATTTAAACTTCTCTTCCCCATGATGAACCGCTAACCTCTGAGTCTGGCCTCGCTTCTCCCTCTGGGTCACTGTGAAAATTACCTGCGCTACGGTGGCATGCAGAGCATCTCTGCTTCGGCCCTGTTGGACTAAACAGTGTGGAAACAAGGCTGTAAATAGTCGCACCCTCAAGAGCCTGCAGTCCGCTATGTTTACAGGACAGATTTTAGCAAAGTAAAGAGATGGTTGAGTCAATTCATTTCAAGCTAACATTCATATCTCTGCTCTGTACCGGAGCGTACGCGCTATCTAAGTCGGTAAGACAAGGGAGCCGGGAGCGGGTGCTAAATAAGTCATAGGGAAAAGGAAACTCATAATTCCTCCCTCCACACGGCTGACACTAACGTGGTATTCACAGCGAGAGACCCAGCAGAGAAGGCAAGGCATTTTGTGTGAGCAACTGTCAGTCTGAACATCGTTTTGCCCTTTCTGAAAAATTGTCCTTTGAAGAGACGTGAATGCCACCGGAGTGACTCAGAGCCCGGGTAGATGTTGAAGCTGCTGAGAACCTCACCACAAGGCGAAACATGTGGCTGACCCAGTGCCCAGGGAAGACGGTGGAGCTGAATGCATTGATTGGCTTTGTGCTGGTTTCCAGAGGAATGTAAAGAAGTAAAAATAAAAAAAAAAAGAAATCTGAAAGGGAAGGAGAAACGCAGTTTGGCTGATACAGCAAGGCACTCCCAACCCTGCTCCCTACTTCTGCTGCTTTCACTGGGTCAGTTCATTTTGCTCGATGGATCGATTTCCTTATTGGGGAAAAGAAGAAAAAAAAAAAAAAGGCTGACAAAGATCTTGCTTACCTCTGTCTTTCTGTTGTGCCCTATGAGATCTGTGAGTGGAAAGAAGATGCTGCAGATGTAAAATGCGTGATCGCTGTTGTGTACTCTGTTACTGATTAGGTGGAGATAGCCGTTCCCCTAGAACGTGTATCATAAGTGCTGAGGAGGCAGACCCCAGCCCAGAAGCTGTCGGATATAAAGGTGGGAAGAGAACAAAATTAAGGGAAGTTCTGTGTGTATGCTCTAAATTTGCAGTTTCTTCCTTGTAAAGATGGGGTTTGGGTGAGTACTACGATGCAGAACAGAGGAAGGGAAGATATTGTAGTGGTAGAAAGGTAGATGCTGTGGTGAAGAAAGGCTTTAGAAAACTAAATGCAATTCAAACAGTAGGAAATTGAGACCTTCATGTGAGTAAAACAACGTGGTTTTTTCCCTCCTATCATCTGTTGTTACAGATAAGCGCTCCTTACCTATTCCACGCTCCTCTCACAGCCTCACACTTCTACTGTCCTGGCTGTATTTTTTGGGAACACTAAAATAACAGTGGAAAGGCAATGATGCTGGCATTTAATGTAGCCAAGAGCAGATGCAATTAAAGCATTTATTTAATTTGAGGGTGGATAATCCTCCCAAGCGAGAGCCGCGTACTGACAGTTGTAAAATGGGGTCTGTGTATCCCAGAATACCAAAGCAAAGGCCAACCATGGGAGTAGTTCCCTGGTAAAAGGTGGTAACTGCTCTACGTGGGCCCCAGATCTCCTCCAGAGCAGGGTTAGCAAGCCAGCGGTGTCCCCAGCTCACTCCTTACGGACAGGGTTGTTGCCGGGGAGAGGAGAGCGACCATCTACGTTGCCCTGCTGGTGAAATGCAAGTACGACTCACCAGTCTTTTCTCCTGTTAGAAAACTGCCAGACATCTAGTAAATATGCACAAACCAACTTGTCAACCTGCGCGAGCTTTCTGGGGAGAAAAGTAACAAATGGGCCAGTCAGGTGGAGAAGGGTATAAAGGTACATAGAACAGTCCTATAAGGAGCCAGACTCGTACTTCCACTGCTCAAGACAATGAACTTCTACAGGTGAATGAACACCAGTGCTGCACTAATTCATCTAAGAATGACGCACGCCTTGCTGTAGGTTAAGGTGATGTGACAACTCAGACAGCATTGCAGACCACAGTTAATTTCAGGTTCTGTAAAACCACTGGCATACATACTTTAAGACTTCAAGCAGCTTAATAGGAAGTCATAACATGATTTTTAATAGCTTAACCTATAATTTATTTTTCATTAACTACTCAAGTTCAATTTTGATACTGTAAAACTAAGTGCATTTTTGAAGCTTTTACTTTCATCAATCATTTGATTTTTTCTGACACGTGGCATACCTAATTCAACAGCATTGGCTGCTCTGTTTTTAAATAATATTCTGTTTTCTAGAATACTGGTATGATTGTATTTAGACATCTTTAAAAAATGTAGTGACAGCAATTTCAATCAAAAATGTGATTAAAAAAAAGACTTTCTTTACAATGAACAACAGCAACCGAAACAAGTTAGAAATAAGGAAGGCAAAACCAGTATTGGAATACTTTGGTTTCATTCATACGGAAGTTTGTGGCGTTGCGGAAGAATTATATGGACCTTGTATATAAGTTAATACTGCAGTAGATCACCATTGCCATCTCCTGGTAAATAAACCATATAACTGTATTCTGGAGCTTTTTCTAAACAGTCGTATATTGTACAACTGTAGAGAGATTACACCATAAATAGGCAATAAAGGATTTAGGGTATTTATTGTGAGACTACCATTGCATTTTTATTCTTTGCTCACATAAGACCTTTATAAAGAACTGCATTACAGTTGATAAATAGTGGCATTTGTTCCAAGGCACTCTTTATGCTGAAAAGAAATACTGCTAGTTATGACTCTAAATTAAGGTGAGACGGTGGGTGTTGTTGTGATTGAAACAAATACCAGTGCTGCTTAAGAAAACTCACCATAACCAAAACAAATATAGACTCAGAGAGAAGGCATTAGTTTCCGCTGTATTGTGATGGGACTGTGCTGTGGTAGTCAGCCAAGACAACGTCAAACAGCGTTAAGCCACATTATGGAGCAACTGTAGGGATAACAGCAGTGAAAACCTAAGCTGTCATATCACTTTCTGGTGGTTTTAATCCTTTTATTTTCTTGCTGTTTTCATTGTCCTTCCCACGGCCATTTCCCATTCCACTCCCTCTCTCTCATCAATGCTCCATTCTTGTCTTTGCGCAGCTACCTGAAACCTCCTGATACACGACACAAGTCCTCTCCTGCTCGGAGGGGCAAGGACTGGGCTCATCCTGAAACCGGCGTGAACAACCAGCCCCTCCCCAGCGGGACTGTCCGCGTGTCACGCCAAAGCCTGCAAATCCTCACCTTGCCCTGCAATCTCCCAGCCACGTGGGGAAGGAGGATGAGAGGCGTCTCCAACTCATTACCCTTCGGATGAGAGTGCAGTGTTCAATGTCATGCCGAGCCTTGATAAATCATCCTTTCAATCAAATCAGCAAACAAAGAAAAATGCTGTCTAGCTGACAATAAATTTCAGGGAAGTTCAGCAAGGAGTGACAGATCAGTTGAAAGCTTGTGCCTTGCTTTGTTTGTGTATTGCTTTTGCGATGCTTCTTTCTGCAACAGAGAAAGTGAGCTCCTCTACGTGCAGCTCCGTATCTACTGTCAGCATTGCCAATTAATATGACAGGGAACAACCCCTTTAACAAGTTTTTGCTTTTTTTCCCTGGAAGCAGAAGAAATATTGGTAATATTCTGGAAGAAAGTAGGCCTGAGGGTTTTTCTGATAACACTGAATTTTCTGAGGCCAGAGTTGCATCACGAAGAGCATCTACTTAAGAGTAGCCTTCGCGGTGGTGACAATTCAGGTGGTTTCTTTCAGCTCCGCAGCCACACAGGGGATGAGGTCAATCACAAACACTGAAAAAGAGGATGATAAATGTGGAGAAAAGCAATGGCATTTTAGAGCTGCCACAGTGTCAGAAGGAGTAAAGATTACCTGAAGCTCAGAAAGGACTGTGAGAAGTTGCTGGCTGTAGATACCTGGAAGGAAAGGAGAGCTTTGGAACGGGAGTGAGAACAGCGTCTTGAGGGACTAATGAAAATACTTTTTTTCTCATCAACCTGCTACCCTCACAAGGGGACACGGACGTGGTCTTGAACTCACAAAGGCATTTAGAAACTAGAGTCTAGGGCAGGTTACGCTTAATGATCATAATAGCTATTAAGGCCAAAGGGGACCGGAAAACACATGCTTAATTATTAGAGTACCCCAGGGGATCTGGAATCAACACACAATGCTAATGGTATCTCCAGTCACTGTTCTTAGATTCTGCCTAGAAACTTTTCCCTGAAGCGACACAGTAATTATGTATTTATTAATTTATTTTTATTTGCTTTAGCTGTTCTCCTCTCTTTAAAAATACGTATACTTCCTATTGCAACGAAATTCAAAACCAAGTCACCTCAGTGAGAAAATGGTTAAAAACAGAGGGGAAGAACCAGTAGCATCCTTTGGAAGTTACAAGGAAAAATGCAAATGCCTGTATGAGGGAGAAGGAGAAGAAAAATGAAAATTAGAAGCTGAGATATATTCCAATTTCTACAGAGAGTGGCTGCAGCTGAAAAGAAATCAAGGACCTCCTCATTCTGAGAGGCTGAGAAGAGTAGGTGCCCTCAAGGAAACCTGGGTTTAAAACAAGCCAGAATAACAATGGAGAATGCAGTTCCCACTGCCCTGTCCATGAAAAGGGACCAGGTTTCCATGAGACACGTAAGGGAACGTGCTTCTGTTGCCTCCCGTGCCCCTCCAGGATCGAAAGATGAAAGCTGGAGTGCACTCAGTTATGAGTGTTTTGGCAGCCAAGGTTGCTCTAAAACATTTGCCAGCCCTGGAACGTCCCTCTGCCTTTGACCTGTGGCAAGTACAGCAATACTACATCTACTGATGGGCAGATAATAACTGGGAGGAATTACTAAATCATTTCAAGCAGTGAAATGTAAGATGAATTACGGAAACAATAATCTCAAGCGCTGGTTTGTGTAGCTACAGCGCAATAAGGATGTGGTCTTCCAAGGCACAGTGCTAGGTGCCACCCTGTTTGCCATGTCCATAGACCCATTCATTCCTCAGTCGGCTCCTCTCTCAGAAGAAGTGTTTGACGATATCAAACCAGCCAGCGGGCTACATTCTGGGCAGTGCTAGCATGGGTTGGCAAACTTAAGACACAAAAAAAATGAAGGTTCAATGACAGTGAGCATCAAGCGCCTGCAGGACAGCAGGAGCAAACGTTGCAGTTAATCGCTGCTGGGGCAGGTTCACGCACCTCCTCAGCCCTGCCTGGCTGGCAGCGCCCGCATTGGTGAAGAATGCCTGTCTGTTCTTTGCATGTCTTGGAACCAGTATAAGGAGATCAACTTACAGCAGATTCAAGTTGCTATCATTTTCACTTCTTCCAGCACTAAATCGCCTGTCAAGGAGGAAATAAACTTTGACTATTCTCTTACATTTATGTTGGCTATTTCCTTATGGGAAAGTTTGACTTGGCATGCTGGAGGCATTAGCCACAGCTTGACTGTCAACAGTTCCTGCAAATCGTCCAACTACAAAAATGAAAACACAGGGATTCTCAGAGACATTAAGTCTGCAGTGGCATGAGAAGAAATGTGGATAGCATGAAAACTTTACGGAATATACATACATATATATATACATACATATATACATATGAGAGAGCAAGCGCCTCAGTCTACACTAGGAACTACATTCTATTTCCAAGGCTATCCATGCAGCGGGAAAGGACAGAAACTCTCTGATCTTTTTTTAATGGTTTTAAGCTCTAAAAAACAGGAGATGGAAAATAACCTTAAGCGACTTCTTTGCACGATAGAAGTGAGGGCTGCAAGGCTGACCTGCCCCTTTCCCTTGAGACTGCATTTTCAGTAATTGTGCTTAAAATATATTCCTTAAAGAAAAGAAGGAGGTAGGAAGGGGAGACGGGGATAAAACAATATTTCAAAGACTCAACAGATCATTGCTGACTGTCCATTCTTACCTTTCTACGTCACATTTTTAGGATTGTGAGTTTACTATTAAGCGCTGCGTATTTTCCTTAGCATGCATGAGCGGGAAGACAATAATTCAAGCCTTTCCATTCTAAAAGAGGGACATTTTAAGACAGTCTTTGGGACAGATAAGTCAGAGGTACATTTGAGAAATGCAGAAAAATGTGTCTTCATAGAATTGACTGTACTATCTAACAAGACCTATATAGCAGGATTATACTCTATGGCTTACAAGAGTATTGATCTGTGTGCACTCCTCAGCGGTGTTACATCCATTTTAACATTGATCTCCGTTTCATTACGCCACTGCATCATGCACTCTCAGTGTCATCTCAGTGCCCCTCTAAAATCTGAGCGTCTTCGGTTGCTGTCAAGATGTACAGATGCATTGTGCAGCTTGCAATTCAAAACATCCATTTCAAAGCCTATTTATTCACAAATTCCACCCCTACCCCACCCCGCCTTTTAAAATAATACCAAAGGCCTACCGTGCCTTAAGGCTCCAAAGCAAGGTAAATAAAGAGCGAAGAAGACATTGGCAAGTGCTTTTTCTTCGAAGAATTTTTTTACTCTGTGCATTGTTTGTGTTACCTTTCAAAGAAGCTTGAAAATACCATTTCTTTTCCTCACGGCTTCTTTCTATCCCATTTGGAAAACATTGATTTTGCTTCCCCCTGTGATTCTTATGCAGCACAAGTGAACATGGCTCTGTTTAATATATGTCCAAGTCTGTGCAACGCCATCAAATTCACTATAGCTCTGGGAGAGAAACCAGTCCCTTTGTTGGCTTCTAGCATTGCTGCAACACAATGCGAAATATCATGGTTCCTGCAGGTCGAGAGAGGTTACTGGGTTTGTTAATTTGCTTATGCATGCTCTGTTCTTCAAAGCACATGTCTGAGCACCAGGGCCTCATAAATTCTGACGTCAGCTTTAATAACTCGCTGTCGTTCAGTTGCAATCCAGCTACAGACGTACGAGGATACACGGATCAAAAGCTAGTTGCACAAAACATTGTGCAAATATAGGAGCAAAAAGCCTTTTTGCCTAACAGGTTAATGAAAGAGTACACATGATATTGGGTGTATCACCTAAACCTCTGCTCCAATATTGCTTACTCTTTTATTGGTGTAAGTTAGAGATGAGTCTGTTGTCTTCAGGCTTGTAAATATGAGGACAAAAGCCTTAAAAACCCACTACAGCTCTCACCTCCTTCCCTGCTGAGCGTGTCTTCAAGAGCATGTGCAGACTTGCTAGTTCCGACCATATTCTGTAATTCTGAGCAAAAGATACCTGATCTTGCAGCCATCTAGTTGTGCCAGCCCGGGGAGCTCGGGCAGGACATCTCAGCATTTGTACCTTGGCTATTCCACAATAATCACCCTCGACTTCACTGTGTGATGTACTTCTGCGTCCTAACCATCACATCTTTGACATAGGTATAATATTTATCCACCTGAGTGGAGAAAAATACTTTGTTTTTCCCTTGCCTGTATGTTGTAACAAATGTGAACAAACAGAAAAAAACACCTATTATTTTAATCTTCATGATTCCTAAGTTTTTTCTTTATAAATTCCCTTTTTCCGCCTTCACACAGCTCTTGCTTTTTCTTGTCAGTATTTCACTGTCAACCTATGTTCTTATAGCCTTTTTCCTCCTTTAAAACAGTAATGCCATATTTTATTGCTGCCAATCCAAGCCTCAGCACTTCAGCTACTGCACCATGGACCCTGATCCGGTGTTTAAAGATGGGAATCTTTCCAAGGACATCCTTAGGCACTGGCACTGGATCAGACACTATATGCAAGGACGGATTTCTCATATCCGTAGGTTAACTTCTGAAAGAAAAAGGCTCTATCCAGCGGGAGAGTTACTCACCAAGCTAATATTTTATGCATTGAGCTCCAGAGTGTCGCAAGATGATTTTAAGTATCACAGCAGACAGAGTCATTCCGTATAATGAGTTAGTTCTTTAAACTCTTACCTCACTTACCACCGAAGCAACTAATCAGGACAAAAAAAAAAAAAAAAAAAAAGAAAAAAACAAGAAAAAAAAAAAAAAAAAAAAAAACCAAAAACCTGCTCATGCACTGCCGTACCACAATGCATTACCGCTCACATCTCAAATTCCTTTTCTTGCAAAGATTAGATCTCAAAAACCCAGAGGGCTTTTACTTGCTTGCACTGCCCTTTTTTAATTGCATACAATAGGAGCTGAGAAGCTGCCAGTCAGGGAGACACCATTTTCACAGAAATTACACATAAAAGATTCAGGAGCTATGTAAATATAAACGTGTCATTTATAGAAAGGGGTCCATCTTTTAAAAGTATGGACATGTAACACTGTTCTTAAATTAAAACATCAACAACAAAAATATCATTTCAGCTTCACCAGTTACTACTGCGGGCACGGGCTGACCGGAGGAAACACAGTCCCGAGCAAAAGAAAACACGCTGGCTGGGTCCAAATCTGCTGCTTGTTAATACATGTCCAAAGGATACATTCAATATTTTATTATTTATTTGGAAAATAACTGCAAGACCATCCGACACAGGTATGGGGGCTTGCTCTAGCTAGTTTGCTCAGTATTCAGATACTGAAGCTGTGAATGTCAACCTTTTGCCAATCAACCTTTTCGTCTCTCCTGGGTAGGAGAGCATCCTTTTCTCTATGTTGTGTCATAAAGATGGTGTAATTGAGGAGGAGGAGGAGAAAGAGGGTGTCATTTCAGAAATGATTCAGTTACAGTCATTCCGCTCTTCCCACTTATTTCACTGAGTATCTGACAATCAAGAAAGGTGCAATTACCTAAAGTGAAGAAACTGCAATATTAACAGAAATAGTATTTTGCCACAGAGATTAAACATGGAACTTCAAGGGCTCATTTATCAATGTGTTGCTTACATGTTACAGGTAATCTCTGAAAATCAGTAGAGTTACACGACTGGGAAAGACAGTGATTAATGAGATCTTGCCTCTGAAGGACATATTTCAGGTGAAAAGAAACAAAAGTAGAACAGACAAGTGGCAAGGGCCAGTGAGACAAAAGCTTAATTGTAACCATCATGAACTAATTCACAGATGGGTTATAGGGCTACACAAGATGCAGAAAAATATTCTGTGATTTTTATGCTCTTTTATTTTGTGAGTGCAGCAAAGAAATGGCCGGTCTACATGGTTGCCATAGTAATGTAAACTGTTATTTAAAATACTTTTCTAATGCTGGGAGAAATTGCATGGCCAAGGCTCTCAGTGGCAGCGTATTGTGCAAACAGGTCCTTCCATTCCCACTGCACTTTGAAAGTTTTGGGAAGTTTTGCTGAAGAAATGCAACTACCTCTCTTTCCTCAGCCTACAGCTCATCTTTGTTTATGTCTCAACTTTTCAACACTCTTTTCAATTTGCAGTCTTCCTTCATTTTACTGTTACTACCACTTGCCACCCAGATCAACCCATGGGTATTTTATTTCCCCTGGCTCCACTGTTCTCTTCCAGTTTCATGACAGGAAACTTTGCCTTCACTTTTGCAGCCCCCAGCACTGTGACACCAGAATGACTTTCAAAAAGTAATTCATTAGCAGCTATCATAATAATAACTTTCAGTCAAGAATGACTAATTGTAGAGGATTGCCTTGATGGACATAGTGATCTGCTGCACATTCACAATCAATGGCTACTGCGACGAAATCTCAACCCCGTGTTTGGATATGTGACGCTCTTTTACAACAGATATTCAAATACCATTAATTTACTAATTTCCAAATCTTCCACTCCAGCATTCAGTAAGATGAGTTCCTGACAGGAGGAAGGCTCAGGCAGATGAAAGGAGGAGAGAAATTGGAAATGTAAAGGGAGAGGCAGAATAAACTGTGAAGTGAAGCTGTCGGCATTTCCTAAGTGCCCTCCCTCAAAGGCACCATTACTCGCAGTGGCTCTGCCTTCCACGCAGTCCCAGGCTGTTAAGATTCAGCCGGATGCCACAATTGTAAATTTTAGTTATCTGGAAGTATTTGAAGTTGTGGGAGATTATACTATGTCCATTAGGTTTGAAAAAGTTCTTCAGTAGATGGAAACGGAGACATACTCAGATGACCCCAAGAGGCAAAGAGCTCTGCAGAGGAATGGAGGATAATCATAGAACCACAAAATGGTTTGGGTTGGAAGGGACCTTCAAGATCATCCCATTCCAACCTCCCTGCCCTGGGCAGGGACACCTCCCACCAGACCAGGTTGCTCAAAGTCTCATCCAACCTGGCCTTGAAAAGGCACCAGGAGCAAAGGGAAAGCTCTTTCCCTCTCCCAGTGAAGCAGAAGTCTGGTCTTCCCTTATTTGGTTGGGTAAAGGGGTGTAAACAAGAAGTCAAGTCAAATTATTGGGATTTCCTAGGTGTGAGATCAATCACAGAAAGCAAGCATTTCATCCCGTGATAACTGTATCCCATCCCTTTGTTTATTGCCTCTGCTCTCCCTTTTGGAATGGTGCGGCACAGCTCGAACCCCGGCGGTGTGCCGAGGCAGCCCGTGCGGGAGCCGCACGCCCACAGGCGGCGCGGTCAGAGCATCAGGTGCCGAGAGCATCTCTGACTCCCAGTGCTGCAGGAAGCAGAGCTGGTGTGGAGAAGGGATTAAAATCAAAACAAGAGCATCATTACAGCAGTGCCCGCTGCCCCTGCTATTTTTAACGTGGTGCTGGCATTTTCATTATAAGCTCATATTTCCAGGTTTTATAACTCAATCATAAAAAATTGCTGAGGGCTAAATATTGGCAAGCAGCTCGGTGTGCCAAAAAGATGAAGGATTTCCAGAGTGCAGAGAGAGGGAGGGAGCCTTAGACTCTGCTTATTCCAGCGGGAAAGTGATTCCAACATGAACAGGGCTATATCAACAAGCAGCCCCTGCCAGAAACTTTGCATGATATGCCAGAAGGCCCGTAGCCACACGCTAAAGCCACAGGCACAGTCCAGAGGCACTTCACTGGAATCCATGAGACAAAACCAAAATGCCCGACTTCTCCCCACACTTCAGCTACAATCCTTGCTTTTTGCCTTAGATCTATTTTGAACCACAAAAATAGTGTTATAACCCAGTGCTGCTACCCAGCATAGACCTCCAGCTGTTTGACGCCGCCGTATGAGCCGACATGAAGATTCAGCTCTGACATTCTGGTGGTGTTTTACAGCCCTTGCAGGAACTGGAGCCCAAAGAAGCAACCAGGCAAGCCAACAAGGGCTCTGCCTCCAAGCTTTCCTACGTCAGTTCTCTGCAACACAGCCTACCTGCCCGGGTCACGGTGCAGACAGAATCACAGAATCATGGAATCGCCTGGGTTGGAAGGGACCTTTCAGATCATCGAGTCCAACCATCAATGTGACTCTGACAAAATCCATCACTAAACCAGTGGGACGCTGCATGTGAACTGAAAGATGAAAAATGGGAAGCATTATTAAAGGCTATATGCTCCCAGGTGGAGCTTCATTAAAAACTTAGAGACAAACAGAATGGCCTCCACTTTTTTTCACCGGATAGCACCTGTGAAACCTGTGAAATATACCTATATATATATGGTAACGAGATATATATATGTGGGACTACTGTGACCTCATCATTGTACCGTGATACAAATTGAAAAATAGAAAAATAATGTCTAGGTGAAATAGCAGAAAGACAGAACGGAAGAGTACCACCATTTCGCACACATTCCTTCTCCTCTCGTCCAGCCCAGCGATCTCATCTGCATGAATGGCTCTCATCAAGTTAACTGGTTTATGACAGAACTATGCTATTTTAGATGCACTATTTTATATGCTGCTTTTCAATGCAGTATATTGAATAGAAAATTTGAATTTCTTGAAAAACAGCAAAACAAGTATTTACTAAGACGACTATTATTTTGTAAAAAAAAAAAAAAAGGGCGGCTATAATTCCATTCCAGACTCTGCTTTTTTAAACATCTAAGTGGCATATACATGTCTTTGTTGTGTGATGCAGTGGTTACCATGGAAATTTATATTTTTTTTAAGTTTAGTGAAGATGATGCAGTCAAAAACATAAATAGCCCGAGCCCCTGGCAGGGTAAATTGTAGGATGGAATTCTAGAATAAATTTACATGGCTTTTTTTCTGTAAGCACATATTAGACACTAGTAATTCTTTGTGAACAAAAATACTTCACTTTTCTTAAGATGGCAATTATAATTTTTAACTACACTCGCTCCTGGATGATATTTAATTACATAGCCCTTCATGTGCTCACAATCTATGGTTCCTCAAAGACAGTGATCCAGCCTGGTGTTGGGGGGGAGTTTCCTGCAGTACTGCCTAGTTAAAAGTTCTTCTTTTAAGTTTTGCAGGAACACCACCGGAGAGATTTATACCATGAGGTTTCTTAACAGCTCAGCTAACAAAATCAGCGATGTATCCTGGAATAGCTAACTGAGCTGTAGGCCTGTAGAGATCTCATACATATACGCTAGCCAGGAAGCCAGGAAATTCATTTGTATCTCGATTAGAAAAAGAAAGACAATATTTTAAAAGTTGAAATCTTTGTTTGGCAGAATTGTTTGGTAGCATAAAAGTGTTGTACGGGACCTGACCAAAGCGCCGGGTAATGTATTACCCTGTCTCCAGCAACGGGCAAAACAAGATAACAGGAAAGAGTCTAAGCACAGGGCAGACTCTGATGAAATACCTCACCCGTGGGCTTTCCCAGTCTTCAGTCATTTGCACTTCACAGACATCCTGGGCCAGACACAGTTTCAGCGACCTCAGCAGATTTATTTCCATGAGCTTGTCCTTGAAGTCCGGTAACCTTTCTGTTTCCACAGCATCCTGGGGCAAGAAGTCACAGTTCAGCTACCAGCTTGAGTTATACCAAGAGTAGTCATCATGATATGGTAATAAAGGTACTGTTGCTTTGATGAAAGCCTGAATGTCTAATTTTACCAGTGATTCTATGAGCAGAAGTAAAACGTGATATATGATTAAAGCTACTTTTAAAATGCTTGAGCAAGATGAACCGAGGAAGTTAGTAAAAGGGCATTTTCAGTCCAGTGGTCTTTGGAGTTACTTCTCCGGGATAACAGCTATTGCATCTTGCCAGCAAAGTTCTTGAAGAAACTATTAAGACAGCTATCAACAAAGCTAAAATGCTGAAGCTGCTCTTCCCATAGCACTCCTGCTTTGTCGTGGACAGGGATTACTACTTTAATTTTTGCAGTGAAAAAATATTGTCTCATGTCTTGGTTTGCCGTCTACTGGGCAAACATATGGTTTCTCCACAATGATCTTAAACTCATTAGGACAAATCTGGCAAAGCAACAAATGCTTAACCAGCCAACAAAAGTGATAAAATTCTCATTCCTGGAGGAATTTCTAGTAATTATATCACACTGAGCCCTCCACGTATCTTTTTACCCGGTACAAATTAGTTTAGCTCTGTTGATGAAAGGAAACTATGACAGTTAGTACAGCTGACCCCTTCCAAATTCACAATAGGGTATGTTTATTAACTAATTGGAGAGTAAGAGATCTTTAATATTAAATAGCTGAATTTCTATGCAAGCTATATTAAATACTGGATTACAGTAATTTTTTTTTATCTTCGTAAAGTCTTTCTCCCTACTGGGTATGCAAAAGAACTTTTTGAGGAAATGGACCAACAAAAAAAATCTTACTATCCTGTATTTTATGAGCAGAATAACACGTTCCTTCCAACTGTCCTTATTAATTTATAAACAGCTACAATTCTAGGTTGTTCTGGTCATTCAAGTTTATGATCAGAATAAAATTACTCTCAGTTGAGAGAAAAAAATACCTCTTCTCCAAAGCTTCATAACAAGTGATAAGTATTCACTGGACCATAATTATGTCTTTCTATTTCTCCATGCTGTTTCAGGTTTTACATTTTTTTTTAATACCAGCATTTTAATTAAGCTTTAATCTTCACAGCTCTAAACTAAATTAAACGGATCTTTATAAGTGAGTGTTGCTTTGGTAACTAGCAGAAGGGGTAAAATTAACCTATCTGTTTGTTCACCATGTTGCAACGGTACACATCTCAGTTATGGTCTTTAATTTGCTCATTTTCACCAAAAAAATAAAAAGGAAAAAAAAAAAAAACACGAAAAGACATGACACCAAAGCCAGTTATCACTGTTGGAACAGTCCTCTAGCGGGATCTCACTGTGCTCATCAGGGACAAACACGTAGTAGGGAACCCTTTGCTCTAAGATATTAAATACAAGCTAATTAGGCAAGGCACTAAGCAGGCAGAGACAGGTGAAGCAGCTGTATCCATCACAGAAATTCCCACCTTCTTACCCTTCTGTCTCATCCCCTCTATTTCCTTCAGCAATCTGCAACACAGTGAACATTCAACATAAACTTCTCGTGAGGTTTCCCAAAGCTTCTTGCAGATAATTAGCAACAAATCTCCAAAATGCACCTGCCATGTACCTGCCATGTCATTGTCCCATTTTATATCTAGGTAAACTACTAAACAACAAATTGAGTTGCCCAAGATTATCAGCTACACACAAACCTACATTATAATGCTTTAACAGAAACCTGCTGAAGCCATGAAAGCACCCTTAACGTTGGAAAGCCTCTACAACTTGAACTATGAGCTGTGGAATAGGTAAGAGAAAGAGGAAGAAAATTCTTAGGGTTTTAATGCTGAGATATCACTGATCAAAACAACACAAAGTTCTCGTCACCTTCAAACAGAAAAAAAAGAACACTTCATAAAATCACTTAGAAAATTATACTTCAATATGATTCAGAGATCAACATGTCTGTTTCTCTTTTTGAACCTTTCTCTGATGGGATTCATCCTCGTTAAGTGACTGACACTGGCTTTCATTAAAAGGGCAGCCCACAGACACTGGCTATGGCAGCCTGAAAATGCGGTTTAACCTAAGCTGCTACTGCCTCTTTGGGAAGAGCCCTCTAGGTGTAGAGCAGGTAAAGAGTGATGCCATCCCACCGAAAGGCAAAACTGACGTGTCAATCAGCATCATCCAAAGACCCAGCAGGAATTTTCACATCTGTACAGATAAGGTTTTCCAGCCGTAGGACATGAAGCCACACACGTCCCTTCTCCCCAGCTCTGCTGCTGATGCAAAGCCTTCCTAGGTAAAATCCTTTCCTCTAACACTCATTTGCTACGAATTGTACCTCTCGAACCCAACAGTTTGTTAGAGGGAATGAATTATAACCAAAGCCGTACGGAAACCCCTTGTGCCTGCACAGCTGATTCCCAGTAGCTTCTGCCGCCAGCCCCTGGCTCGAGGCACAGCTCACTTTTTGTTGCCTGACTTCTCCGAGAGGCAACCTCTTTGCAAAGGACACAACGTTCCCTGACGAACGCTTTGAGCGCAGTCAGAGATTCCCATTCCACAGAGATTCAGCTAAATCCCGCAGACAGAATGACTTCAGACTCCTTTCACCATTTGGTTTGACTCTCCATGGTTCTCAGTTAAGCGGTTACAGCTTCAAGTCCATCAGCATAATTATCAGCTAGGACAAACGTTCAAAGTTCTTTTTTAAAAAAAAAAAAAAAGTTTTGGTTAGCAAAAAGGGTTTAAAACATGCAGCAGTGCACAACAAGGCCGTCCTACAGCTCTGACTGCAACTTGTTTTGAATTTTCAGCTTATTTTCAATTTTCAGCTAAATAAACATAAGACAGCAAAGCCTATAAAACTAAGGCATATAATAAAGTGCTGTCAAGCTGTGACAAAGTCAGTCTTCACCAAAGATCCATCTTCTCCCACTGAGCGATCCTAAATTTGAGGCTGAACTAAGAATGACAGAACAGGCAGCACTGAAAAAAATCAGAAGTTTTCAATTGGTGAGATTTCTCTGTTTTCTGATTTTGATGGACAACAAAATGGTTGAATGTTACAACTCATTTAGAGACATGAGAAAATGACAGAAAATAGAAGATGCAGAATAAAAAACCGCTAAGAACTGTCAACCACTGAATATAAAAGGAGAAAAAAAAAGAGGCATTTTATTTTGCATCACCTTATTTGTTACGTACTCAAAAAACCTTTTTGCTGGAGTCACGTGCGTGAGATACTTTTGGTCTTTCTTCAATAATCCATAGAAAATCAGATTCTTAACGTAAGCTGAAATGTAGCCTCATGACACGGCAATTAAATATGAACTGATTATGAAATCATTCAATATTCAGTACGAGAACTTTTCCCCGAAGTATTTTGCCCAACATATCATATTTAGAATCCTGTAAACAGATGAGCTGTATTGATCTCACTAAGAACAGCCTGAACCTTTTTCTCATCTGATGGGTTTTTTCCCCTCTAGGAATGTTTGAATGTAAGGAATATTTAAGTAGCACTTAAGGAAAAGAAAATTACTCTGTTCGACACACAAAATATTTCAAAAAACTATCTACATCTGTAATCATGCCGTAGGCTGATTGCTAATTGTTACCATCATTGTTATTATATAGGAAAAAGAAATACCCCTGTACGTCTCCCGTAAGAGCTCAAACAATGATCTCAATGCATCAGGGTAAAGCAGCTGCCAGAAATCAGTCAGATCAATGGTGAGAGTGCAGGCAAGCTCTTTGTGTATACTTAGCAAATACAATTATTTAGAACCGAAGGATGCTTCCGTGTTTCCTTGTATTTGCTTCTTTTCTGTAAACAGAAAATAAAACCCTCACCGAGCAGAGACCCAGGCTACAGACCGAGGGCTATATGTTAACCTACGAGTAAAGTGCTTTCCACAGGGAATCTAAGAAGCATCCCATAGGATTTAGTATAATCCGTGAATTGCAGGAGCAACTGTGGCCACAGCTGGATCCCACCTGTTCGCCCTCTCTGACAGATGTTCAGGGCCCTCGAACCCCTCAGTTAAATACCAGCTGTACCTCAGCGCGGGAGCAGACCACATAACCGCAGAAGCACTTCCCTGAGAATCTTGCCAGGCTGCAGGAATTGCCTGACCTGTCAGCCTGCGTGTAGGAGTAATCTACCCTGGAGAACCCCCTCCGCATCTAGACGACTCCCCCCAAAGGCCTCCCGTCAATGCAGATCACATCTGTCGGTCTCAAGCAGAGATTTCCTTCATGGAGTCTGGCTCTCCCTGACTCGAGAGCAGAGAAACGCATTATTTCATGCCAGCCACAGCCCGATGTGCATTTACTCAGTAGCAGCGCTAGATTATGGAGCCTGCGCTCATTAGGACTTATTCCTACCCATTGCTACCCCCATGCGGCTGTCTCATCAGCAGATCCATGCAATGAATTGGCTCAGGAAGCAAATCTAGCTGAAAAAATAACCAGAAAACTAAGCCCACGTCATACTGATTTTAAGCAGGATCCTCTCCCCATCCTATTCAGCAGCTGAACAGAAGGGACAGGAATGGGTGACAACAGCCAAAAAGCCGAAGGCACAGCAACTAAATCTTTAAGCACTGCCTCAGCTAAAGTAGCTCCCCAAATATTTCTTCCGTAGCACACTCCCAATAATTAGAATTACCTACAAAAGACAGAAAACTGACACTGGCATAGGTCTTGTACGCAGGAGAGTATCTCTTCTGTAATACACCCTAGTGTCCTGGAGAATTTACTCAGAATTTAAAAATAGGTGTTAAAAAAGAAATCAGATTTCATATTAATATTTGACAGCTAGTCTGTACAGGGAAAGGTTTTCTTTTTAACGAATGTTCCTTTTTTTATATTACCCTTAAAACTTGCAAAACAGTATGTCTTTAAAACAATGAGCACTAGTTATTGCTTTGTCCTTAATGTTAATCTTGTATATCTGATTATTTCTTTGTCAATAATTGAAGAAAATTACCTTGTCAATTATATTGCTTTTCCTATGCAATATTAGAAACTAAAAGGCAAATTCAGGCGAATCCCATTCCAAAGATACACTGGATACAGGTTTATAACAAGCACTCCTAGACCATGACCATTAAAAACCATTCCCTAAAAGAAACTGGCTAATAATCTGGACAACTTTTGGCTATTTGAGATTTGAAATCTCACATGCTTTTGCTGCATATTCCTAATCACATCATTTATGCTTCTTTGAGAATAGTTCCCATTTTCTTCTTCTATCCTTTTCTTTGTAGCATATATTAGTTTATTTTTAGCTTCAATAAAGAAGTCTCTCAACACCATATTTTCATAATCTCTCTCTATCCAGCTGCTGTATTGCTGGGGAGGTCCTATTAAAAACTTATGCATAACGGTTTAGTCCCTCCGCAACCTCAGACAACTGCTCCATGGATGCGATACTTTGCTTAGTAAATTGTAATGTGATTTTCTTGAGAAATATATTTCTTGCTTGAGGTAATTGTCAGGAAAGTAAGGTGGTCATCAAGCTTTCCCTTATATTTAAAGAGTTTCCAGGCAGAATCACAGATTATTTTGTTGTTGCTGCAGTTATTGTTTTTGCAGTAAAGATGGAACCATCTGTTCCTTTGTTGAAGATGTGCCAAATCAGTTGAAAATAATTCATTCAGGTAGTCAGTGAATCACAAAAGCTGATAGTTTAAGGATTCTGGAAGGTTTCAACGGGGAACACCCAGCACACTTTGCCCAGTTTGGATTAGATTTTTATTTAAACAGTGGACACTGAGGAGTTCAGGAAAGTAATAGCTGGACAAGAGAGGGATCCTCTTTTCCTATCTACTTCATTCCCATATAAACCCACTATAGTAAAAGTCACCAGTTGCACATCATGTGAACATGACTAGCTCACGCTATTCAAAAGATGATTATAAATGATGGCAGTGACTTTGGTGTAGCCCTTCCTTTCAGAAATATATCAAATGGCCAAGTCATGGCTGTTTCATAGCCGTTTTATGTCCCCATTTTCTGCTCTTTTGGCAAAGATCTGCACTGATGGCCATACCTAGTATGAATAACAATAAATATCCCACTGGTGGGGACATTTGGGCAGAGCAAGCGTAGAGCACCACATGCAGGATGAGCAAAGAAAGGGAAGGAAGAACTTGTAGTGGAGATGAGGCCTGAGCACTAATGGCTATCTAGAACTAATCTCTGAGTTGGGACAAGATAATGACTCGCTTGACAAGTTCCTGATAACACAGACCAGCAGCAAATGAACATTAAGAAATTCCGAGGGCCTCCTGAGCCCTTAACCACCTCTATTTGCAATGGTTTTCTGATTAAACAATTGGTAAATTAATATTAGCTGCTGTCTGAGGGAGGATAATTTCTGAGGCATTTTCTACTGTGGGTTTTATTACGATGAAGAAAAGTCTGCATGAATTTATAACTGAGTGGGTTAATTAAATATTACCCCTGGGCATCTGGTCGTTGAAGACTGTGTCCCTCTTCTGAAAGGAACACATAATCCTTCTCAGCCTGATGCATTTGCTTTATTATTTACTAATAAAGTTTAGGTTATTTATTGCAAGAATTATCTTAAAAAAACAGTGGCTTAATAAGATTTATTTTACTCACTTTTTAAACTGATTGGCTTGGTAAATTTTAAATAATGAAAACCTACGTTGCAGCATTCTTTTTTCTGTAAAAGATTGGAGACAACTGAACACAAACATGACTGATATTATGGAGTGTTTAAAAGCAACGATGAGAAAAGAAATAATGTGTTAAACCACTGCATAATACCTTCCAAAGCTGTGACAACTGAACGTTCATTACAATGTTGGTAAATAGCTATTCTATCAATGGTGCTAGCGTTACAATGCAGCAGCTTAATTAGGTGAAGTTTCTTTCGTCCTTTATTTATTAGGCTTTTGAGCCACAATAATAATAAAAAAAAAAAGATTTGCGGCTCCAATAAAGTACCGCAATTGCCATATTTCTTTCATATATTAGTAATCTGTTAGTTAACATGCATTTGCATATTCTATATTTTGGTCATGATAGATCGGTACGTCACTACCAAACATATAACAGAGAACAAATCAAAATATTTACAACATAATATGATTTCCTTTGCAGCTTAATGTCATAATTAAGTCACAACTAAGTTTATGAATCAATTTTGCATTTTGCGGGTCACGTGGCGGTGTGGTTTACATAACCTTCAAGCTCTGTAAAAGTTATTATTGATCACACTGTCAAAATCATATACCCCTAAGAAGATTTCAAATAATTTTGCAATCTAACAAAGTGAATTTCTAAGTTGCTTTGTCTCATGACTTAGAGACAAATGACTTTTTGTCCTGGAGAGAGAACAGCTTTGTGTCTACACCGAAACACCAAATTCTCACTTCAGACACTGTGATTCATCAGATACTGAAGCTAAAGCCTGTCACTGGTCAAGAACACGCTGTTATCCTCTCTGCGTTATCCTCCCTGCACTTTCAACTAGTCTTTTTTAATTTAAAGAAATATCTAGGGCTCTCTCTATATCTATTTTTACTTCAGCCGGTTATCTTTAAATAGACACATTTGGATTTGTATTGTGTGAAATAGTCCTGTCAGATATAGATTAGCAAGGAGAAGGCATCGGGAAGGCAAGATGAATTCGGCTGGTCCCGCTGTGCTGTGGGGAGGCTCTGCCATGTGCCACCCGCTCCCCGTGGAGAGCTGCTTTAGCAGCGCTTTCCTGGGGCTTTGCTTTTCCAGGGATGGGGCCAGCACGTCCTGCTCTCTTCAGCTGGTCTATATGCGCTGTATAACCACCTCTTTTCATTATACTACTGCCTTCCTACAGCAGGAGACCTCCTGTTCCCCCAAGATATCCATCACCCGACACGGGAAGAAAGATGCACGTTGAGGATCGTGTTAATCTTGAAACACGTTAAGATGCCCAGCGGCTAATAGCAAGGATACTGCACACGCAGGGGTAAGTATCCCGCAGTTTTAAAATAAAGCAAACTATTTAAGCTTGGCTAGCACAAAAGCTTAGCACATTCTGAACGGGGACCTGTACCAATGTAGAATTTGGCACTATTTTAGGACTGGTGGCTTTAGCGAACACTGGTTGGTTGGCAAATTTTTGCAACTTTTCAAGGCACTTGTGACAGGAAACTATCTAAAAGAATATATAATTTCCTGCTTGGCATCAAAAGAAGCAAGATGAGCAATGCATATTCTACTTTTGATAGAGAGCCTGCCCGCAAATACAGGGTTTGTCTCTGGCCTAAAGCCGGCAGAGAAGAATGGGTGAGTGCCACCGTCGCTGAGGTAACGATCCCTGGGTAACCCTGCGGAAAAGACGTACTTGAAGGTGTTCCTATATCCAGCTCTTATTGAACTTTATTCAAAGAACTGTTTAATGGCATAGGGCTTATTTGTGAGTGGTCCAAGCCTTCTGCACTGTAACTACGACTGAGGGGCACGGTGCTTTAACTTCAACTTCTTTAAGTCATCATCAGCCTCTTAATAGCAAATGGATTCAGTTTCGATCCACATCAAACTCCAGTTAACTAAGATTGTCAGTATAATAATTTTCTGGCTGGATGTAGCATACAATTGGCTAGAATCAGAAGGTTAACAGGCACTTAATTTCAGTTCAAATATGGTAAATGTTTTAATCAGGCAGCCCTCATTAATAAAAATCAACAGCCATCCCTTCTAAGCTGTAGTATTTACCCTGCATCCCGGCGCTCTGGAAGGGAACGCTGAATGTCTACATCTGTGTGTATATGAGTTGGACATCTCTATTCATACGAATTCAATGAAAACGCACACGTGCGCAAATCACGGGAGCTTTTTAACTGAATGGATAATTGCGCCACAGGGAAAAAGTTAAGTTCTTCTTGTAATTTGTGACAGTTGCACTTAACACAAAACTCAGGCACCTCTGGAGTAGCAATGAGGCCAATCATCATTGATAAAATAATTTAGTTGTTTGAGTGCAAGCAAATACTTAAAGCAGAAATCTAATCAGCCCTTCTCGGTGGAGAGATTCCCTTCATATGCCCTGGGAGGTCTTTAAAAAGGTCATTGAAAATCCATGCCCTTGGAGAAGATGTTCACAGGAAAAACTTTTCGGCAAACGGGAGTGTCTACTGGAGGAGGTGCAGGCAGCCGCAGTACGATACTCTGCAGCAGTACGTGAAGCAGAACCGTGGTACAGACCCCACATGGATTTAAGAGGATGTTGCACAGCCATGTGCTAAGCAAATGTTCAAAAAAGACATTCATCCGCCCCCAGCACAGAAGGGAGCGTGTTAGCGAAGCGGCTTCTGCCACATACGCAAGGAGGCAAGTAGGCATGTACAGCGGGAGCACTGGTGTACTTCCCCAAGAACACCGAGGTTGATTAAGCCTCGTTGGAAATGCAGAGATAACACAGAGGGAGAAAATAATCTTACGTGCTTTAGTTTCTTACTCTTTTCTCTTTTTGCCAGAAGCTGAATCAGTGTAAATAGCAAAGCTTTTGTTTGTCTGCTTCTGGAACAAAACACTGACTGCCAAAACATAGAGGTTTTAAACCTTTATGATGTTGCTGTCCTGCATTCTAAACCACTTCCCAAAGCCTGTTTTTTTTGCTACCGATTACTTGTTTTGAACCGACATCTACCTATCATAATAGCAATTTAAAAAATATTATTTAATTAATGTCGTTCATTTGTATGCACAGTAACTTCAATTTGTATGCATACAATTCACTCAGTCTGTGGTCTATAGCTGGCAAATAACACCACTTAACAGCTGTTAAATAGGGTAGTCACCTGTTGTTATCCACAGGTAGCTTTAATTCAAATGCTAATTGCTCTCAGTGCTCTACTTATAAACCTGCCCCAGTGTCAGATACTGTATGTGCCACACCAGATGGATGGGAGCCTCAGATGGATGGCACTGTCCCTCTGCAGGGAAAAAACAACTGAATTATAAAAAAACCCCTTGCTACCGTACAGTGCCATGAAAAAAAGATAGCACAAGAATTAAACAACGATGGTCTTTCAGAGAGCGAGAATTGCAAGGAAAAAGCAATGAATGGGGAAGACGAAGAAGAGGACTGCAGACAGGACATTAAATGTTGTGTGAGCTGGTGCTTCAGCCTATTTACCACTGAAACGAGTTCACATTCACCATTAGTAAATTCAGTTTGAGAAAATCCAGAAACAGCTGTTGCAGATGTGTGCCAGGGCCAGCCTAAACTGATGGGAAATTAGAGCTAAACTGCTTGAACAGGCCAGGCGTTTGCAAAAATCTGACTGGAAAAATAAATATTCTATCACACTACAGGTAAATTCATATTTTTCCAGAGACTAATTCTTCACCAAAACATCATAAAACGTTTCTCTCCTTTGTAGAGATACCTCAAAACCACACCACACTGTACCACTTACTCCTCATAGCAAGAGGCTTCAAATTATTTTTTTTTTTTTCTAAAATGTTGCCAATTCACCCAGGCTCTCTGGAGGCACGGTTTCGTGTTGTGCTTAATTTCATCAAGCTGTGTGTCACTGCTAGAAGCGATGGTTTAATTCTGTCTCCTTTCCCCTCTTAACTCCATTGACGTGTTCCTCACCCTTTCCTCATATTAGATTCAGTCACTCACTGTACTGCTGGAATATGACTCACCGATCCGACGGGAAAGTAATTTATTTGGAGGAGAGACATAGGGGTGAGAGCCCGCAGTTAGACTGGATTAAGCCTGGCGTGGAACGCTGCCCTGAATTGTCCTGTGTTTCTTGCTGCTATACAGTGAAGTTCCTGGCTGCTCAGCTGTAGGCTTTATTTTAGATCCCACGACTGTAAAAGGGCCATTCATTCCCTAATGCTGTCGGATTTTCATGCTGTACTGGAATGACTTCCCCGCCGTGCTCTCTCAAGGGCTGCTTTTTTGTAGGCGAACGAAGCCATCCATCAGTTGCTCAATAGCAGAATCTCTTTGCTCAGCTTCTACCCTTTGATCTGTTCGGTTTAGATAATTCTGCTGGGTGCCAAAACGCCAACCCAAGCAACCCTCATCTCTGGAGGATACACGCCTTTCCACCGGGACAATGTGTTGACCTCTAGAAATTACCATCCCCAACAAATTTTTCAATTAAATGGGAGATAAACATCATTAGAGGTGAAACATGCCTCTGAGAAAGAAATCAAAGCATATAAAAATCACATATTAGGTAGATCGGCAGCGGGTGTAGGCACAGGTTTCGGTTTTGTTTTAAGCTCGTTATAAAGTGTAGAGCCTTGGAGAAAGCAGCTGCTCAAACTTTCCAATCACAACCCTTAAATTAAAAAAAATGTATTAGATATTGCCCCAGTTCTCTGATATCTTGTGCTCATGGTGAGGTGAGGGAGGCATGAAAACAGTGACCTATTAAAGCCAGTTCACTTTATCTCTTGATGTCCTGCTTTAGGGCCATAATTGAACTGAACAGCCAGTAGCAAACACCATTTATCTGTGAATATTCACGTTAACGAAGTCAATTATTTCAATCATCAAGAGGAAAGAACCGCTTGTTTGTTTGACAGCTATGACTGAAATTAACATACATTTCATTTTGATGACTGTTTTTTGTTTTGTTTTGCACATTTTGCTTACAGGAAAGGAAAAAAAAAGGGACTAAATATTCCTTCTTCACACTAAGGTACAGAGTATTCACCCTTCCAAATTTCTTCTTGAAGTGAAACGTGACAATGTACCTCTTCAAAACCGAAAGAAAGGACGAATCCTCCTTGTCTTAAATTAAAGTGGATGAGGAAAGTTATGGCAGCTAAGATAGACAAAAATTGCAAATACTCACCGTAAGCTCAGATGAGATCCTCACCCCCATCTTCCTGGTCAAAGAAGCTTAAGTTGTCGAAGGTAGAACATGAGACAGGTTGAATATTCTTCATCGCTCTTAGCTGGAAAAAAAAAGGTACCCATGGCATGAAGAGAAAACAGAAATGACAAAATTCCTCTCCAAAGCAGAGCTCATGAGTTGCACAACCAGCTTGTAATTGCCAATGGCTTTGTGTGTTAAAAGGGAAGATTTAATTTATTATGTGCAGAAACCACTGGCTGTGTTGTTGGCCACCAAACTGTCTTTTCTGATGTGTTCTTGTGTAGGTTATGCCTGAGATTCACAAGACCCTTCTTCTGGTCATAAAAGCCTTACCCTGACATCTTCACCAAGATGCACCAGAAATAGAGAGTTTACTGTCAGAAAGTTGGAAAGGATCTGGAGAATCAGAAGCTGAATAATAATATTTCTGCAATGAGCAGAGAAGGGTAAAGCTGGTGAGCTTCTCAGGGGAACGCCTGAGTAGAGCAATGCTCCTCATGTTCTTTAATGACTGTGCTATGCCATGGATAAATTTGCCTGCCGTGAAGATTGGTTCTTTTCATTACAAAAATGGCATCACAAAAATTCTTTACAAAAAGGTGAGATGTGCTTTGATCAGATATCCATAAGCCCACTTTATGACAGTTAGACTGATCTGGAACTCCTTGGAGAAGATGGCACCAGTCCAAACTGGTCTGGTTGAATGATATTGGCTATCTATCGCCTTCCTAACGTCATAAACATGTTAAATGGTCAACACTGGTACGCAAAAGATTAGGGGAAGAAATCAAAAGAAGAACATGCACTGTTTCAAGAGGGGAAAGGAAATTATTTTGCCCACTGTCTGGTGAGTTTCCTCATTCTGTTATTTCACTTTCAAAATATCCATGGTTACCAGGTAGTCCCAATCTGCACGGTACTGACTGGTTAGCTGAGAGGCCCGTTAAATTGTATAAGCACAATTCCCTGCTAAGATAAAGTTAATGTTGTGGAGTGTGTTGTAATCCCTCGCTGACAATCAAGGATGTTGCCAGAAATTATATGAAGCAACCAACACCCCCCAACCCCTCCTCTAAAATATTAGAGTGATCACTATGCTCCTTGTTCATCTGTGACCGTCCTAGAAAATGCTATTCTGAAAAGAGTTCATCAAATAATAATGCAATTCATTGTTATAATTAAAAGCTATAACATGTTTTTCTCACAGTACTTCCTTAAATAACTCTACTTTAAGCTTCTTTTCTGGTCATTGGTATTTGCATGTCCTGTGGTTGCAAGAGAACCTCACATACTACCTTAGCAATCTTGTTCAATACCTCTATTTTTTTCCAGTTTTAGCCTCCGTGGGTATTCCTTGTACTTTATTTTGATAGACTTTTAGAATTTCTTAATAAAAAGCCGTAAGTAGGCTTGCTTTGCCTGTGTGAAAACTACATTATGCCTGATTCTCTTTCAGGCTGTGAATAAAAAATAAAGCTGCAAAATGTCACTGTAAAGTTGTGAATAAAAAAAAAATAGTTACATGTGAAATTATATTTTAAATAAAAAACAAAACGTTAATGTTTACCCAATCTTGCATGACAAAAAAAATAATCAAAAAAAGCTGAATAGATATGTGAATGCTGCACTTCCTTATGTAAGTCAAAATCAATCCACATTAGCATTTACTTTTGATCAGAAATTGAAACCAATTGGTCAAATTATTTCTTTCATTTAACACTGTCTGTGTTACCAAAACAAAATAATTCAAACAACTTAAAGAGGGGTTTTTTTTTGACATTTCTCAAGGAAAAAAACATATAAAGAAATCATTAACCTAATTTTTCTTCCATCCCAGAGATCACAGGTCAAGGTATCTTTAAGTACATTTAATTCTGAAATGATGGAATTGCACAATTTAATCTTCCATCACTTATACTGAAAGATTAGAGGTGGTTTGATGTGAGGATGTGCAGAGATGGGGAAACTGAAACCTTTGGGACTGAGCCACAGCTTTCAGTCAGTTCCTGAAGTCATAACTCATTTTGTTATGAGTCACAAAAGATTACTGCTATCATTTGTATCACTGTACAAATTAGGAACCTTACTCATATACCTCTATTTCGCCCACAGGCTAAGTTCAACGACTACTTTTGCTTACTCTAACCATATACATCCAATATAATAATTCATTCAGGACATAAGCTCATCTGGAGAACCCAATCTACTTGAAAGTCTGTTGATGGTAGTTTTAATTCCAGAAAGCTGTAAGCTGTGTCATACGCAATGTGACATAACAATTAAGCAACTGAGATAATTTTTGATACTCCCAGACCCACATTTTGTTTCGCTAGAAGCATGTAGGAAGAGTGCATTAACAGAAGTTGAGACAGAGGAAAGACCAGAAGTAGCAGTTTCAAAGTAGGCTTCTCTCAGATCCCCTTTTTTATTCTACCAGTGTTGAAATGATAAACTTGCACCCACCAGGTTCAGTGTAATCCTGGAAAAAGACCTGTGAAGCATAGAGCACCTTTAAACAGGGAATGGGACCTCCACCTTCGCTCAGACCACACTCTGTAGAAAGGAGGTCATGGGCACAGGTGTTGGGTCAAGCCGTTATTTGTTGTCTATTTATCTACGCATATGCAGAGTGACTATATGAAGTTGAAAGATGAATTAAATACATAAATAGGCAGATACAACTTTTGAAAGCTGCGTACTGATATTCCCTGATATAAGGATATTGAGGCTGATGGAAGCAATTTGGGGGGAGAAAAGCAATTTTGCTAGCTAGGCAACACCTGAAGCACACACAGTGTTAAATACATTCATTGTGGGGTGCTGCCTGGCTTCTGAGATCCTCCTACCAGCTCAGGAGGAGCAGTGCAAGCCCGCTCTATTGCTTCTTATTTCAAACTTTAAAACCACATTCCAAAATTAAATGGGAATTCCTCTTTCTGTGTTTCTTAGTTTGGGGAAAATGGGTTGAAAAGCAGTAAGATCCCAGGACATAATTTCACAATTTTTTTGTAGATGTTATGGACCTCAAAAACTCTTCTGAGGAAAATGGCAAAGCTGAGAACAAAAGAAAATTTCCTGGTTGCCATCAAACATAGCAGAGGTGGTAGAGCATGAACAGTACAAGTCTCAAACACAGATAACCATGAAGGACCCATGCAAAGGCATTACCAAGGCAACAGCCAATGTTACAACACTGGCGGCTGATTTTAAGTACAGTAGAATTCTGGTGAGGAATCCTAGGTAAATGGACAGATGAGAAGGAAATGAGTGGCTTACAACCTGAAGAAAGAAAAACTGATTTGGGGATGAACAGTATAATTAAATACATAAGTATATCATTAGATGTCAGAAGATTTCAGATTTCTGAATAAATTCATGCCTCCTGGATTGCAATTCTATATAATTATGTTTAATAATCTACCGCTGTCAATGAATATGGAGTAAACTCAGCTTTACAGCCATTTCAGTTAACAGACAGAGGTGAGCTAAGCTGTTTACGCTAGCTTTGTTCAAGAAATCTGACAGAAGACGGGAGCAGCAGTTGATAAGTGAGACATGACAGCAGTTTTGAAGACTACGACAGCGGAGAGAGATGAAAAGAGCTAGAGCAGAGATGAAACAAAAAGGAGAACAGGACATAAAGGGTAGAAACCAGGAGATGGACGTTTAGAAAGGATGTGAATCTGTTGAGCCATCTCATCATGCGGCACAGTGGGTGAGGAGGCAGGTGACATTAAAAATTAAGTGACAAAGTTTTGAAGAGGATTAGACGTCTGGCTGAAAGAATCGAGCTACTTTCCATGAAAGAATCTAGCTACTTTTCATTCATACCAAACACTGCCTTAAACTCACCAACTCTCCACTTGAGTATGGTCTACAGACGGAGAGCAGAAAGCTTTCACTTCACTTCCATCCCTTCTGCTCGGGAATACCCCAAGGGGGCCTGCTCACAGTCCCCACTCCTGGAAGCACGAGGAACAGCTATTGAGTCATGAGCTACAGACAGCCATTTGTTTATTATCAGAAGTATTATAAGTTCTGGTCCTGGGCAACACTACACTCGACAATTAATTTACATTATATTGGGAACAACTTGTTCTTGTCTGCAGATTTTTATTAAAATGATTTTATAATGCTCGTTGTTTACTCAAATGAAATATGCAAATTGATCCAGGAAGAACAGATGCATCACCCAATAAACAGACATCAGAATGAGACTCATGTCGGATCATCCTTATTTAACAGTCATTTTAAAATGAAACACATCACTTGAAGTCAGGCTGATAAGCCAATCTTATCAATGGGCACTTTCACAGAGAGATCAATTTACGCTTTCATTGCTATTGTCAAGATCCCGTCTCTACTTTCTTTATGTCCAAATTTCTTGCTCTGACCCACAAAATTCAGTCTGTTTCCTGAGGCTTCACCGTGTTCTGTAGCAAAAGGGGTAGACAAATAATTTATTTGGTACAAACAACTGTCAGGAAGAGGAAGACCTAAACTTTTATAGATCTATTTCTAATAGGCTAGGAACTGTCTCTGCTTTAGAAGGTCACTTTTCCCCAACTCTCCTCTTCACAACTTTTGCTGAAAACACACTGAGTTGTATAAAATCCTGTTTTCTTTTGTAAAAGATAAATAAAAGTCTAGCGATAGCTTTTCCTTGCATTACAGCTCCTAGCGTAGTGGTAAGCCTTGCTTTCTCAAGACAGTACCTAATTTTACACGTAGCCTTTAATATTGGTGTTCTCATGTAATGAGTCTCCTTTAACAAGCATTAACGAATTATAACAACATCACAGATCTCCAGCTCTGTGGCACAAGGGCGTGCGTGTGCACATAAACCATTACTCAGGAATTATTCGAAGGACCGAATGGTGCCCATGTTCCCATGCTCCTTGGCCTCAGACCATGACTGATCAACACCAGCCTCCACCACCCCTGACTAGTCACAGAGATGGCACATGCTAGCCAACAGCCAACCCCTTGCTGTGGTCAGCCGGTGTCAGTAGCCACGCAGCTATCTGCAGCCTTGCTCGGGTACCAGCAGGTTTTCAGCCCCTGCAGACATCAGTTGGCCCAGTGTAAAGGCTTATGATGCTTTCTGGGGGCACTTACAGCCACCCCACCTCTCCGAATACTGTACTGCAGCAGGGTGTGCAGCTACTACCCCAACCACAACCCATGGCTAAATTTGGGTTAAATTGATTCACTTATTAAACCTTTGCAGCAGTTTCCAAAATCTGGAGTTGCTAGTCTAAACACTCTTTCAAACCATACTTTAAAGCAAAACTTTGAAACTATCAAACACCAAGGAGCAAATTATGTTTGGAGGTTGGAATAAACCGGGGAGAGGATTCCTTTTTCTTTTAAATGACAAACTTACTTAACCTATTATTAATCTTCAAACATGAACAAATACTTCTAGTTCCTGAACCAACTGAGAACTTATTAACTGTCAGAGTATTAACAGGCATACCTAATACATTTCACAGACAGCAATTGCTGATAAGTGCTCATGGAATAAAGCATTCAAGGAGACATGATGTGAATCTGGGCATGTCTGTCAAGCATCCTGGCAAACGAAATATTAAGAAATCAATCACATTTTAATCTACAGGCACAGAATCTTTGGAGTATAAGAGTGAAAATTGGTTCCCTTCCCTCATTCTTGTAGAAAGCCACTTATTTTCCAGAATACAAGACCAGAGGCTTTGCACAACTTTTACAAAACAAGAGGGTTTTTTCGTTCTTTCAAGATTATGCAACTTTTCAAATTCAGATTTTCCCTGAGTTTTATTTTTTTCAAAATTGCGCGGCTCCACAGACGGAGACGGCACGATGGTTCACCCGACAGCACGATGCCAGTTCCCTTTAGTACTGTTTACAATTTTCTACTCAGATTAGGTGGCTCTCATCGAAAACAAATACAACTTCCAACCTGGTTGATTTTAATTTAAGGAGATTTGATTAGTAGGGGATATTCCTCCTGGGATAAGACCCCCTGGGTAAAAGGAATCTTTTTTTGTGCTACAAAAGGGAAGAAAAAACCATATGGCAAAAGATTTCAGGAATGTAGCAAACCTATGTGCAGTTCACCTGTAAAAATGGCTTACTTTGGAAGAATTATAATTAAGAGGGAATCTTTTCAGGGCTGTGGAGGGGAACTCCATTTCTAACACCCCCAGATGGTCAGAAATTATTAGGCTGCGTTGTCCATCATGCGATATCTCATGTGAGAGGGACACACGCTTGTTCAGGCTGCATCATCAACGCAAATATTAACCCTGCCAATTATCCTGCCTGTGTTAGGCTCACCTGTCTTTGGAACATGCTGCTAATTAAGTATCTACAATAATCCATCAAAAGTCATCGTCTAAAAGAAATAATCACTGTTGCAGGTTTCAGTAGCATATACTTCAGAAGTTAAACAGCTAGAAGTAACTGAAGACCTTAACACGCTATTTCTCTACAATCTGTGCGCAGTTTCTTACATTTTAAGATTAGCTGAAGCGTTTCCCCCCACATCTACAAAGAATATGATGTTTAAAAGACATCTAATGGCAATACATTAATTACCATAGCTTCTTATAAATTCTGGCATGAACTTAAAGTCTGATCCATAGCCATTTTGACACTCTGGTTAATTCTGCTGTGAAAGTGAAATGCGTGGTACTTCCTGATTCATCAACAGCAAAACTTCATTTCCTTTAAAGTAGTATTTCTTCTTATTCCTCAGGAAAAATTCTGAATCTACTGAAGTTAAAATACGGATGGAAATTAAATTATGCTGTGAATAAACTCAATACCGCTTTTCTCTAAGGAGGAATAAGCTGCATATTCAAAATTAATCACCTGATAAAGACGTAAGAGATAAATAAAGAAAAGTGGAAGTCAAAAATGAGATCTTTTCCGTAGTAGTACGGACTTGATTAAATAGGTCAAGAAGTCCTGAAAAATAATTATTGCTTCTCTATTTGCGATGATAACCACTTTTAAATGGGAATTTGTTGCCTGCATTCCCTTCAGTTACAAAAAATTAATCACAAGTAATCTTTTAATTCTTAATTTTTTGCATTGTCCAGAAGAAACGCTCAGTACAAGAAAGCTTGTTAATAGTTTTGAATTCAAATCAATGATCTATGGGTACTCCTGTGCTTCTGTTACAAAAGACAAGTCGCATAAGCTTTCGCTGGAATTGAACAGAAACTGCTTGGGTCGGAAACAAAGAAAATATGTAACACGAATATAAACATTTTCATGAGAATACAATACATTTGTGTCATTGTCTGGCTTCATTAAACTCTTCACCCCAGAAATAACTTGACAGAGAATTATAAATTTCATCTTCTTCCCTTTACAAAACAATCTATTAATACAACAAGAGATTAACTTACTATAATCATCTATTTCAATGATTCTCTCTTTTTCCTAGGTACAGGCCGTGTGACAGACAAATCGCCCATGCCTGTCTTATTCATTAGAATTTAATCTAAAGGAAAGGGCTGAAATGAGGATTTTTTTTAAGTGGTTGCATATTTGTGGAATAAAGTTCTGAAGGCACATGTCCTTCACACCAGGAGATGAAGGAAAGCTCCACCTCTGCCTACCTGCACATATCTATTTATATGCCTAAAATTACACACATTCAGGCACTCTAGGCTCCGTGCTTAAACGGAACCAGGGCTTGTATCCTGTTGCTTTTCAGTCTCCAGGAAAGCATCTTGCAATGCTTTGTGTGAAAATCTTCCGCAGAAAAAAAATCTGTAAGCCACAATGCAAATGATGGCAAAGATTTTTCGATACAAAGGTCTGAAATGAAAGCCATAGTTTTGAAATCCTTATTCCAAGTAGCTACGTTAGCTTTAAATAACAAGTTCGCTTCCATTGAAATTTTCTTCTGATATTCCCAAGTATTTTTTTTCTATGTCTTTTTAATATTTAAAAACTTTTCATTTGCTTTCAAAGAAAACTAATTTCAAGATGTCAGCAATTCCCAGAAAGAAAGCATTTCTCCTTCTAAAGAAAGACGAAGTCTTTCAATATTTTTTGCACAGAAACCACCAGAATTCTGGCTTATATTTTACAGACATCCAAAAAGGCCAGTCACCATCAGAACAGAACAAAACACCCGAACAAAGTGATGTACTTGTGTTCAAAGGGAACAGGAGAGCATACAACTGACTACATTTCCATGTAATTCCTCCCGAAACCTTTCAGAGCAGGATTTGAGTCTCATCTACAGAAATTTCAGTCTTTTTTTTTTTGTTAACCAGTGATGGGCCTTAAATTTAGGCCTGAATACCCATGTTCTAATTTAATCAAAGGCCACTATTTTCTCTATGCGTAGGCTTTTAGAACACCCACTGCTAACTGCCCCCGCCCTCCAAGAATCCAAATAGCTGGATTTTACCCTTCTCTAGGGAAAACTCAAGGACAAACAATAATGCAAACAGGTAATTACCGAAATTGATTGTGCTTTGAGTTTATTCCTCCTTAAACAGTGCAAGTTCCACACTCAGCAGGCATCTGATCAAAAATGATCTTGCTGCGCTAAAAATGACTAGGCAGATATTTAGCTGGTACAATTTTTGAAGAATTATGCCAGTTCACCACTGTAAAGTCCCGTCACTGCTGTGCACCTCCTTGACAGATTGCCCTCAGCAGTGCTTCATAAGGAAGCAGTCAGAAATGAGTGAGCGCACACAAAAACCGTTGAGGCAATTTATGTAATGGTAGCCAGAAATGGCACATTAGACATGTAAGGGTTATCAGTCATAATTTACTAAATGCAACCAGAGAGACACTGAGTGTAGTTATTTTCATATACAGAAATTGCACAGACATAGGGGCAGCCAGTTACACAGGCTTAGAGTACAAAACTCTAAGGTCACTAGCTTTTCCTTCATAGTAATCTGTTAAATCTAAATGAGGATTTGTAATCGTAGGCTCCGATAAAGTCAACCTTTACAGTTAGATTACAGAGAAATACTGCTGTATTTTGGATTAGGCTGTCGTGCAAGTGATGACAAAGCAGGTTTTTTAAAACTATGATTATCACCTGGACTCATCTAGACTGATCACCTCAGCGCAATTAAGATTTAAACGCCAAAGCACAAAAGCCACACCAGAGGAGTCAAAGGTTTCTGATGGATAATCCTTTGTATTGCTCTCGCTCAAATGCCTGGTGTCTCCTTCTGCCTTTCCACACCTGGACGCAGTTAGGAAAGGTAAGTCGATGCCAAGCCCGGTGAGGATCTGCGCCACATAGAGTGCAGCCTGCCTGAACACCGTCCCTTTTCTCCGGTCCCTTGAGGAGTCAGCTCCCTCGGCTGGCACGAGGAATTCCAGAGAGCAAAGCAGTTTTCATGCAACTCCACGGCGGATTGAGGCCGGGAGGTCGGGGGGTTAACATCTGCTATAAATACCCGCAGGACTTCTTGGCCTCACTTGCGGAATGCGATTGCTTTATGTTTCTACCCTGCGCCGGGCCGTGGCACACCGCGCCTTACCGCACGACACAGCGCAGAGCAGAGAGTCAAACACATGAAAGGGATAATGCACCTGGATTTTCTCACCACAGAAACACACTGTGGAAGCCAGCAAATATGAGGCATGAGTATTTCAAACCACCAGAATCTTAAAGCAAAGTGAGTTCCAGTTCTTATTCAGCTCTTCAGTCAGCTCTGGATTATACACTAGGATAGTGAATTTATTAAGGGATATATATAGATATGATCTAAAGCAACAGACTGCAAAAAAAAATGCACCGAAAGATCAATTTTTGATTTGGGTATTGAGGTCATAGCCTGCTCCTATTCCATTAAAGAATGTTTTTTTACTGAGTTCAGCGGAGCAAGAGTAAGACTAACATTTACTACTAAATGGATGCTCAACAGGCAGCCTTTGCGGCGCTTTGAACAGTTATTGGAGAGCGGCAGATCACCGAAAGGCTCTGACCTCCACTGCAAGCAACTGTCAGCACAGGAAAAGTCGAAAGCTTTTTCATATGTCTTTCTCACGTATTTGGTAAATGCAATATAGGAAAGGAACTTTAATGCTTCCCATACACGGATTTTTACTTGGGGATTTCATCTGAACAGAAAGTGAGAGATGCTTACAAAAATGGTTGACGGCTATTCAAGCCCTTTCCACTAATCACTAATTGTCTATCCATCAACTCTGGAAAAACATGAGGAAGTTGCAACAATTAAGTTGGAAGGACAAGGAATAGTAGATAGGACTGATAATCCTGAAGAGATCAGAACAGGAAGAGACCAACCAGCAGCGTGAAGACAGAGTATATAACATCAGCTAACATGAGGTCAGACTTTGGTCTCACATTAATATGAAGAAATAATTTTAATAACCTCAGTTGCACATGTTACAGCCTCAGCATACACAGCTATACAGAGAAAGCCTTGAAAAACATGAGGTGGTTGTCGGTTAAAGATCACAAACGGTCCACATCAATCTACGTACGCGTGCCTTATAAAATACTGGTTTGTTCTGATTTGTAATACTTAGCCTTTACATAAAACAGGATTCTGTTTCTGTTATGCAAATGTACTATGTCTTCCCTTTCCTAGAGTACACTGGCAAAATCCATGGTAGGCATTAACAAAGATTTTACCCATAGCTCTAGTTTACCCATAGCTCCCATTCCAACATGTCTTGCCAGAGTTCTCCAGGAAAGGGAGAGGAACAAAGAGTCTGGTATTTACACAGTGTGAGAATGGCATTCAAAAAGATGTCGTAAAAAGCTAACATCTTCTAAGACTTAAAAAAAAAATGTCTTTTTTACTGCCTGTAGAGGGATAAACCAACGTTCTTCACACAACAAATTCTTCATGCTTTAATGAAAAGGGGTGGGTTGTTGTATGGATGAGGGGAAATCACTTTTTATAAAAAGACCTGAAGTCCGTGTATTGCAGTAACTGGTTACTACCTACTGCAAGGTAGCAAGCTTGTTTATTGTGGCACCTTCTGAGCCGTACTATCTAAGGTATTACAGCCCAAACTGTATTGCTTAACATTCTTGATTAAAGATTTAGTCCTTTTAAAATGCATTACTAGCAAAGAAAATATTCAGTGGCGTGATTTCCAGGCAATATATTTCTTAGAGTATGACTTACACCTCATCAGCCAGAAGTTCAGTAATAATCAAAGACAACCTACGTAGTTCCAACAGCGAGATGTTCCCATTCATTGCTTCAATTTGTGTAATTGCAGGGGTTATAGAGGCATGAATCAGCTGTACTTTAAAAGAAATTGAGATATAAAAATTATATATCCTTCATACAGTTCTAGTTTGGAAATAATTTCACTATCTTCAGTAAAAGTATAACCATCAGAAGAATCAAGCTTAAGGTAAATACATGTATGAGATAACGTAAACAATGCTGGACTAATAAAGGCAGTGTCTAAAAATTTATTATGTTTATACAGAACTAGCGAAAATCTGAAAAATCTGCCATTGCTAAACAAGTTATATTTCTCCTAAGACTATTTAAAACATATTTAAGACATATGCAGTGTCTACATTATTTTAGTTATAAAAGCATCCTCCTCCACCTAAGGCATTAGCTTTTTGTGATATAATTCTACTTCTTTTCTGTCAGCATGGTGAGTTTTTAAAAGGAATACGTCTAATGGGTGGAACGGAGTAACATATATCGAGAGCGTGACAGGCGCCAATGGTGTCACCCACCCACTTTGTGATGTCTCACCACCCCTTTACAGTACCTTCGCTTCACTGTCCGGAAAATGAGATAATACTTCATTTGCAAGTCAATGAACAAACGCTATTGTCATTAGAGGATGAGGGTGAACGGAAGTGGGTACCTGCTCAGGGCAGCAGGAGAGTCCCCTCTAGACCCCCCATACCCCCCCAGGTGCCCGTAGAGAACAGATATGGGCCTCTGGAGATAGATGAGGAGGGAACTAAGGATACTGATAAAGCCACATCTAGGGAGTCGCCAAAACAGCCAGCTCCACGCTTTAAGACTGCTTCTGTGAAGAGCAGGAGGAGGGCAATAGTCACAGGGGGTTCCATTCGGAGGGGAACTGAGGGTCCCATATGCAGGCTGGACCCTTCCCACAGGGAGCTCTGTTGCCTCCCTGGGGCCCGTGTTAGGGATATAGCCAGGAAGGTTCCTGGCCTGATACGGCCCTCGGA
>VXBH01006996.1:64421-80767 GCA_013400035.1 Rynchops niger | reverse complement strand
AGCTATTTACCACCACCCTCTGGGTGCAGCCTGTCAACCAGTTTCCTACCCACTGCGTGGACTACTTGTCTAGACCGTAGTGCATCAGTTTCTCTAGGAGGAGACTGCGGGAAACCATATCGAAAGCCTTGGAGAAATCCAGGTAGACAATGTCCATCACTCACTCCACATCAACTGAGCAGGCTACTTTGTCGTAGAAGGTGATCAGGTTTGTCAAGCGCGATTTACCTTTGGTGAATCCATGCTGGCTTTTACCAATCATGTGCTTCATTTGACTTGTGATAGCCCCTAGGAGGATTAGTCCTATAACTTTCCCAGGGACTGAAGTAAGACTGATGGGTCTGCAATTTCCTGGATACTCCTTTTAAGCCCTTCTTGTAGATGGGGGTGACACCCGGCCTGGGTGCTTTACCAGCACTGTTGGTCCCCCAGACCTCCACAACTTCTTAAAGAGGAGAACAGCCTCGCAACTATGTCAGCCAGCTCTCTTAACACCCTCAGGTAGATATTATCAGGCCTCATCGATTTATAGGGGTAGAACTCCTGTAATAGATCACATACCAACTCTTCCTTCACTGCAGTGGGTCTGTGTGTTTGCATCAACCTGGATTGTTGTTCCCAAGGCCCGGGGCCCAACGGTGCTGGTAAAGGCAGAGGTGAAGAAAGCGTTGAGAACCTCTGCCTTTTCGGCGTTGTTGGTGACTAATTCACCTCGCCTGTTTAACAGCGGGCCAATATTTTCCTTCTGTTTCCACTTGTTGTTTACATACCTGAAGAACCCTTTCTTTTAGTTTTTGACATCTCAGGTCAGTTTCAATTCAAGCTGAGCTTTTGCTTTTCTAACTGCACCTCTGCAGTTTTAGTAGCAGGAAGAGATGCTCCTCAGCAAGGATGTGGGATCATGACCTGACCAAAACAAACTGTGTTTAACGTGTGATGGCTGATCCACATCATTGCTTCCCGCAGCAGCATCCCTTGGTCCCTGCCAGACAATCATTACATGCTTTTGTTAGGTTTCTATATATGCTCTTTTTTGTAAATTTAAAGAGGACCTTCCCTTCCAGTAAATTACAGCTTTCTTTTGGCTTTCGGGCCAGTCTGAAGCTCATGTTTTCATACAGTCTGAGTTGCTTGCGTTTGGCTTTTCCAAGGCACTGACTGCGGAGAAGGTTAAGCAGTTTAGTGGTTGAGTTGCTGGTACAAAAACAAACCTACAGATTTCTGATCCAGAACACACACCAAAACAACATGCTATAGAGGAACAGCCCAGCTGGAGCCAAGCATACGTGCTCTTGCATTACACACCCCTCATGTTTATTTACAAAGCAAACCAAGTGGGACTGACATCCCTCCAGGTTTCCTTGAACACGTACTTCTTGTGCCCCAAAGTTGTCCGTGGATCAGGTTTTTGGAGGAAGGGAGGGTGTAAAGCTGCTGTGTTTGCAGGCTTCTCCGGCACCTCTACCAAGAGGTGAAATGCAGGTGGGTATGGGAGGGCTTGTTTATAGCTGCTGTGGGCTGTGAGATACCCGAGACAACAGTGGGTTTTCTGCACCTGCACCATGGCTTTCCTCCCAGAGAGCACACCCATCGTCCCACCCGGCAGGACCTCAATTGTCACCACAGAAGAAAACACCTTTCCAGGGACTTTGCAGCTTCACACAGCTGCCCTGCATCTACGTCCACTGCACTGAGCTGGGTCAGCGCCCCCAAAAACCTACAGGAGCATTTCCAAGTTTTGAACTGGACCATTCCAGGTACTGTGAGCACTAGCAAGGGGCGGAAAGTGGTGGCAGAAATGCCCCGAACAGGGGGTTTTCCCCTAAAGACTGGGGAACTTGGTATCCAGTACCTGGAGTTGTATTCCAAAGCCTCTGTTAGCTTTTTACAGTTTCACAAAACCCTGGCTTTTTTTGCTCTCCACTCCCATCTTATTTGAGAAAAAACACTTTTGTCCCCCCAAGAGAAGAGATGGTTTAATTCTCAGTTCAGCAGGGCTATATAAGTCACAACACAAGGCAAATGAAAGTCCTTCACTTTATAAAAACACCTCCGTATCCTCCAAGACCTGAAACAAGCTGAATGTTAATAACCGTTTTCCAAAACCCCACTGACATTCATTTGCGCTATTTGTCCAGGGGCTCAAAGTCCTCTAGGCTCCAAGGCAACAGGTTCCTAATCACCGAGGTTACAGCATCGTCACCACCAGATTAACAACTGGGAGGTGACTGAGGGCATGTTACAGACCGTGAGGAGGAGAGGTGATAATTCACTCAGTGTGCCCAGGGACCCGAGGATGCTTGCCAGGTGCCCACAAGCCCACAGCCACAAGAGGTCTGGCTGCAGCATACTAAACACCCACGGCAGAGCAGCTTGCTGCCTCTTAGAAGCCCTGATGCAGCCACAAGGTGTAAAGCCAGAAAGAGTAATTACAGAAAGAACTATTTTTAAGACATGTAGCACAGGTTTAGTGGTTTGGGTTTTTTTTTTTGTTTTTGTTTTTTTTTTTAATCATCCCCCCCTCCCCTCTTTACAGCAGAGGCACTGGGAAGTCCGTCAGGTTCCCACTCCCTGCCCTGCCTGGGTAAAAGCCTGCCCTAAGCAAGAGACCTGAGGAAGCAGGAAGCACCCTGCCCAGCAAACCCAGGGAGATACAGCCCCGCTCACACCCCGCTGCTGGTGTTGGTACCTGCAGAGCTGCCGGCCCCACAGCTGGGAGCACAAGATGTTGCTCCCATCCTGCTCCAGTAGCCTTGGCACCCAGAGCCCCCCAAGCAGGGCTGAGGGTGGATTTGCAAAGGAGCTGGCAGCAGTGCCTAGGACGAGGAGCAGCTCGCAGCCAGCTGCTGCCCTCCTGGAAAAGATAAGGAGTCTTCCCCAAGGAGCTGAATAGCCAAAGGCTGGATTCAGCAGGTTTCCTTAACGAGGATGCTGCTCCAAGATACATCAATGAAAAACATTCACAGCTGCGTGTGCGCTGGGGAAAGGACCTGAGCAGAGCCTTGCCCAGTTGGCCTGCTGTGGCAAGCCCCAGTGAGGGGCCACGGTGAACCCTGCCCTTGTCTGCCTCTCTTCGCTCATCAGGGAGCTGACCCGGCACCTGCTGTTCCCAGTACTGCTGCAGGCACTGGCCCATGTGCAAAAGCAACGGCAACAGAAATCCACTTTTGCAAAATCTCAAGGGTTTCCGCTGCCAGAGCTGCTGCAGAAAACCCTCTGCACCTCACACGTGAGAGCTCTAGAAATCAGTGATAGCCCACAGTAGCAGATGTTTCTCCTCTAAGCGTGACGTTCACCTGAATAAACAACCACCCATACTCTCCTGGCCACATCCCCACAATTAATATTTGTAAGGGAAGCTGGGTTTTTTCAGAGATAATTTCTTTTCGCTCTGTACCCCCAGAAAGTACTCTAGTGTTCATATCACTCTTCACTTGGGTTCACTCTCTTACAGAGTGGGATGAGAGACCCTAAAGCACTTCAGCAACAGCTGAAGTGTCCCCACATGAAGAAACACCTGTTGATAAATCACTGCTGCAGGAAGTAAATACGTATATATTAAAGGTCTAAACTAAAGTTTTTCCCCCAAATACACACCTCAGCAGAGCCAAAGAACAAAGAGATGCAGAGGAACACCTCCCAGACCTGGTGGCCCACTTCTACCCCAGTTGTAAGCTTGCTGTGGGTGTTGGGGCATGAGAGGTGCCAGTGAGCCACCCTGCCAGCTCCCACCTCGCCAACGCTCACCAGCCCAGCCTTCACTGCAAGGAAAAACCAGCTCCTCCTTTGCTGCAACGCAGCAGGAAGGAAACCCCTTCCCTTGGGAAAGTTCCGGTTTGTCCATTCAGTGTCCGCTTGTGCTATTTGGCACAAGTTTTGGAAGAGCAGAGCCCGGCACATCAGTGGTGATGAGGAGGGGGGTTGGGGTGAATATCCCAAAATGCCGCGTGCCCCAGGATGTAGAACTAGAGTCGCCGCACAGAAATTGCAGGTGCTTTAACAGCAGCTCTGCAAGGCGGTAGTGCTGATATATAAATGTATGACATTTATACCTGAACTAGCCAGTTTTATACCTGACCTCACCGTTCAGGTGAGGTTCCCTGGGAGCTCAAGGAAGCAGAGAGGCAAGGGGGCAGCAGTGCCCATCCTGGCACCAGGCAGAGCTGGGCATCATTCAACAGGCACCAAACATTCTCAGCAAAAGGCTTTTTATGCCACTAGATGGTGCCCAGCTCTTGCTTATGGATGTTGCTTAATGGCGTCGACAAGGATGCAAGCGGGACTGGAGATGGAATTGGCTGGGCATCACATGGGATCCGCATGGGGCTGCAAACCTGTAAGTCCCAGCCCTGCCTGCGGTGAGACCCCAAAACCGCACCCTTCATTTCCCAGGCAGCGGCATACACCAAGCCTGAGCTCCCTGGATCATCACCGTGATCCATCAGACCTGGGGGGTGACCTGCCATGGCAATTCCAGGGGCAAGCCACCCAGCCCAGGCTGTCAGCAACCCTACGGCCTCTTTCTCTCTGAGCTGGGTGGGCAGGCACAGGAGGTCCCTGAGCCTTTGGGTGTCTTACAGATGCTGTCCCAAACCTGAGAAGCTGCAGGCAAATCCCTGTCCCAGGCTGCTTAAGCCTTCATGTCACCGCAGCATTTTCACCGGGCTGCCCAGCGCAGCTCCCCTGGGGGCACTGGGGCCTGATGCCCTGGTGTGGAGTGTAGTGGGCACCTGCAATTTTTGATCCTTTCTGCTGGAGAGCACGAGCTCTAGCGAGGCAGAACCCCTCCAGCTGGTGCTACTGATAGCACCAGTGAGATACACAGTGTTATCCTTGTCCTGGTGGTCCCAGCATCAATCACCCATGCATGATCCCTAATAACTAAGTCTATGGCCCAAAACGGGACCTGCGCCTTGCCTGCACGTGGCTGTGCAGAGGGTAGGGGAGCAGGGGCTCTGCGGGTACGTCACCGACATTGTAGCTGCTCTCACCCCATCTCCTGCACGGGCGCAGGGCCCTCGGGGAGCCCCCTCCCGGCGTGCTGAGAGTGACACCTCTCCCCGCGAGGTTCCACGCCGCTCCCACTGTGCCGTTTGCTCCGGCGTGTTGCCGAGCACACCCGTTTTAGCAGCTTTTCGGACAGAAAAAGCAACCTGCAATTGCATAAACAGTGATTAACTCTGGGCACCGCTGGCGGCACGGCTCCAGCATGTCGAAGCCCAGCCTGGCTCACGTGCAGGGGCCAGCGGTGGGAATGGCGGCGGCGTGGCCAGGACCTTATGGAGCTGCTGGAAGGGCCGGCAAGTGCCCTGTCAACGCGATTGAGGATGTGATGGGGATTTCTTGCTGTGAGAGAGAGATGAGCTGAGGGGATAGACGGTCTGTGGGGCTCCTCAGCAAGGATAAATTGCCCGAGGAGGCAGGTGGCCCTGGGCAGGAGCCGGTGGGGTTTGATACCCCAAGGGAGGGATGTACGGTGCTGCTTGCTCAAGCTGCAGCCCCAGAGGTTATGGCTGGGCCAGGATTGCGCTGGGGCCATGAAATCCCCCACCACTCCAGCAAAGCAGCTGCCTAAAGTCACGCTGCAAACGTCAAAGTCAGCAGACCCTTAAGTACAGAAATGCCTTTATTTCTCCGTTAGGCTGGAAGTGAAACAGTGAGGACAGAGGCTTTTTCTCACTGTTCATTTACTTGTTTCGCATCAGTGCACGAACAGCGCTACCCTACGCCGCGTAGCGTGATTGCTGTTACATGGCTGTCTAGCACAGCAAACCCATGCATGGCTGTCGCAGTGNCAGCAGGATTGATTGTGTGAACCAGTGATTTTTGGCTCCTGGGCTGCAAAGCACTGCGCAACCCCCACCAACGTGCAGGGCACCTCTCGCCCAGGCAGGAGCAGTGCCGGCAGCGGAGATGGTGGAGGGAAACACGACATGTAGGACCCCCCCAGTTCCACTGCTGGAGCCCGCTGGGGTGGATACCAGCAACCCCTCAGAGGGTCCCCCGGCTCCAGCGGCCGTGGGGGTGCCCTGGGGCTCCCCACCCCGAGGGCCGCAGTCCTGTCTGTCGGCTGTCGCTGTGGCTGCCCCGCTCGCCCTCAGAGGACTGGCTGCTGTCGGCACTCCTGGGGCCGGCGTAGGGGCCTCGAGGGCCGCCCGCCACCCTGCCGAGGGTGTAAAACGACCGCTCGCGGATGTGGAGCTCGTCGGCACGCTTCACCTGGTCCAGCTGCCTGCTCTGGCCCAGCGCTGTGAACGCCCCCGGTGCCCCAACCCCCAGCCTCCTGCCATGGCGCCCGGGGAGGCGGCCACCCCCGGCCCCCGCCACGGCCACCCCGGCCTTGCCACCTCGCCCCCGTTCCTGGCCTTTACCCGCTGCCACACTGGCCCCAGCTTGCCCTGCCTGCGGAGGGGGGCTGCCCCCAGCTTCGGTGGCACGTGGCCTGCCTGCGGGATCACTGCCACGGCTGCCAGCACTCACCTGGGACCCACTTGATGCCTGGCTGCCAGCTTTCCCACGTGAGGATGGCGCTTTGTCCACCCTGGGTGTCTTCTCCATCCCTGCTCCCCCCAGCTGGACCCTTGTCCCCGCCCCAGGCCACCTCTCCCTGTGGGGCTGGGGGGTGGCTGGCCCCACTTCCCCGCTCCCCCCTCTCCCTGCCATGGCACTCTCGCTTGCCTTGCGGCCGCTGGCTGTCCCCAGGGTGGTGATGCAGTTGCCCTCGCTCACCCCACGGGATGCCACGGTGGTGCCCAGGTGGATGCTGGCCCCCTTGGCTGGGACAGTGGCAGCGGTCTCCTTTTCACCCCCCTGGCGGGGGGTGGTGACAGCCAGGCGGCTCGGCTTCTCCTCAAACCTCTGCCCCTCACGTCTTGCCTCATCATCACCTTTCTCACGGATGCCAGCCTCCACAGGGATGGTCCCCTCACCACCAGTGACCTTCCAGGGGCTGGGAGACACTGGTCCTTCTCCATCACCAATGGTGGTGGCACCATCCTCATCGTCTCCTGTGGGATGGCCATCCCCAGGGCTGCTCGTGGTGCTGTCCCTGTGCCTTGGGGTGGCTGTGGTGGCCGGTACTTCAGGCTGCCTGTGAGCAGGGATGCCATCATCCTCATTGCTATCATGTGCTGCAGTGACGCCCACCCTGGGCAAGGGACTGCTGGTTCCTGCAGTGGAGATGTCGTCATTCTCGCTGCCAACAGTGGCACCAGCCTGGGTGTTTTCCTGCTCCCCCACGTGGATGTTGGCCCTCCCAATGAAGATGTTGACTTCGTCATCCTTGTCCGGAGAGATCTGGGTGAAGCTGGTGGCCCCCACTGTGCTACCCACCTTCCCATGGGTGACGGTGACGCTGCCTGGGTCGGGGATGTAAGCATATTCATCCACACCTTTGGCGTCAACTTGGACGTCCTCCATCTTCTCAGTGACAGAGGTGAGAGCAGCACCTCCTGTCCCTGTGCCCCGCATGACGCCCTCCCGCCCTTGGCCAGGGATGGTGGCCTCGCCACTACCCTCATCCCCTGCCCCTCCGGTGGTGGGGGCCCTCTCCCTCCCAGCTGCCATGGCCCCCTCCACTGGAATGCCCCTGGGGGCACCATCATCCTGGTCTTCACTCCTAACATCAGACCTGTTCCCTGCCACGGCCTCACCGGAGCCCTGGGGGAGAGTGGAAACACCGCCTTCGACTTCAACCACCAAATCCAGGTCACCGCTACCCTCTGAGCTGGCAGGGGTGGGACCTGCGACACCGACGCCACCACGCGCTCGTGTGCTGATGCCTGGGCGAGGACTGAGAGCATCCCCACCAAAACCTACGACGCTGCGGTTTTCAGGCTTGAGGCCGGTCCCGTTCTCCATCACATCAGTGCTGTCATTGTCACCTTGCTCTGGGGCTGCCCCATCCTCCGTTGGCCCTGGCCTGGCATTGTCGTCGCCCAGCTGGCGCCCAGGGACAATGCTTTGGCTGTCAGCCTCTTCCTTCTGTGCAGTACACAAGAAGGAGGTCAGGGTCAGCCCCAGCACCTGCCAGCTGCAAGGGGCACCGCAGCCAAGCCGGGGTCCTGCCATGCCGCCTCACCTTTATCTGCGTTTGGTTCCTCCTCGTTGAAAATGAGTAGACATATTTGAAAACGTAGAAGCCATGCTTGGCATTGCAGCCTTTCAGCAGTATCTGGTGGGAAAGAGAATGGCCAAAACCCACAATTTTCTTACTAAAAGTGACAGCAGGATCTCCCGTTGCTGTGCCTGGCACCACAGCAGGGTCCGACCATCACCCTGGGTCCCCAGGACGGGCAGGAGCTCCCACCACCTCGTGGCCACCAGTGCAGGCAGGGACCTGGGCAGGATGTGGGTGCAGGCATCTAGGGCTTCAGGGTTTGGTTTTCCCTTGGGCTCATTTACTGCCTTTGCTTGTTTTCAGGAACTGTGGGTTGTTTGTTTCTTTGTTTTTTTTTCAAGGTAGCTTATGGCCTGAATAAACAACCTGTTTGATGGTTCCATCAGACATGAGTGATAGGACCGATGGCAACCAAAGCACTGGAAGGATAGCAGCTGTCTTCCAGTAGGCAAAACCGAGCATTTTCTTCCACACTACTTATCTGAATTTTGCTATTGATGCATTTTACACCGATACACTTTGAAAAAAAAACCTGTAGCAGCTGGGCCTGGGACTTCTACAACCTCGCCTGTAGGTACACCAAGCATTTGTGGCCTGTGGCTGGGCAGGGGCAGAGGAGAAGCCAGTGGGGGGAGGCCCTTCCCTTGCCTGAGCACAACACACCTTTCCCCTCCCCTGCTCTTTGTAAGGGCTGCTCAGGTGTGAGGGGACCAGTATCTTTTCCCACAGCTCACTGGGGCTGCCCTCCAAAAATGGCTTTTTCTCCCTGCGCGCCGGTGCAGGGCACCCCACGGGGTCCGGGTTGGGCAGGGGGGACTTACCCGGTGTTGTCCCACACAGTTCCCAGGCAGCGGCGGTGGCACCTGTGGACAACAAAACACAAGCGAGAGCTGAGATGTCAAACACTGCTCCGGCACCCAGGTAGCGGCCAATGCCTGCTGCTGGCTGCCTGCCCTGCCCAGCGTGATGGGCACACCACAGTGGCCAGGGAAGGGTGGGAAAACTGTGTTGATAAGCCAATAAATTCCTGGGCACTGCCTGGGGTGCCGGTTTAAAGCCAGCAGTTGTAGTAAAGGTCAAAAACCCATTGCCAGGATCTGAAAAGTATCGCAAATTCTGCTACAGCATGCTTGCATTGCATGCTACTTTTCACAGGATACTGTTGGTCTGCAAAAACCCTCGTACCGGATTCTGCTGCAGGGTATTTTTGTCGCAGAGCGGTTTTAATACATGGCACCACTGCTCGCACCACAGCGCTCCAACGCATGGCTGCGATCTGACTGCAGTGGGAGCCTGGAGCTTGTTAACCGGCTTCCACTGATTATCCTGGCATCTTTAGGGATGTAGTGGCTAGTGGATCCCTCGGGGATGGGGGATCTGGAGGTGGGAGACCCACCAAGCCATTTCGGGGCGTTACCTACATGCTGGAGGGGGAGAGGGCCACATGGAGAAGAGCCCGCTCCGGTTTCAGCAAAATCAGCCACTGAGGCGCTCCAAGCTAGCTGAAAGGGGCAGAAATGCACCCCGGAGTGTTAAATATTCCCAGGTTATTCCATTGTTTGTAAACAAAGGCTGGATTACAGACTTGGTTATGCAGCAGAGTATTAACCGGCTCTCTTCTGTGCCGGAAAGCAAACCGGCACTGATTTATTGCCTTCCCACGTGCTGCCCTGTGACAGACCCAGTTATACAAGCTTGCCCTGGGGGGTAAAGAACACACTGACAGGACCCAGCCCTTGGGGGGAGACGTGGCTTCCCTCCTCCTTACCCTGACGCAAAAGCAAGCCTTTGCTAGAGGCAGATTTTCACTCTAGCTGTGCTGGGCAACCGTTAGGCAGGACAAAAATGGCTGCTATTACATTTACCTTAGTTTGCCCTTTGTTTCAGTCACACCTGGCTGAATTTCACATGAGGAGAGCTGGACTATAATTGCAGGCACCCCTCCAACCCTGTTACCCCCAATGGGTAAGGTGAGCATCCCCCCCACACCTCCCTTCCTGGGTCGCCGCTCGGGCTGTTCCCAGGCCAAAAGCAGATCCCAAATCTGCAGAAATCCAGGGGGAGAGTTACAGCCACCCACATGGGCCCTTGCACAATGCCCTAACTGCTGAATTAAAGGGACGTGCCCAGGCACCTCAGTGCTAATATATTTTTTTTGCTGGGTTCGCCTCTGTGCCAGCACCTCAAACCCGTTCCCCCTCCCGCCGCCCCCAAGCCCCAGCGATGCTATATGCAAGTACAACTCATGTTTTCCTGCTGCTGAAAGTGTGCTGGAGCGCACTGGGAGGTACACCCCACGCTTTCGGTGGCACACCGGGAAGCCAAGGAGAGCCATACTTACGGGTGTCGAGAGGGCCGTGCTGAGCAGGCACAGGCACAAGCAAAGGAGGGCTCTTTGCATCTTTGGGCAGCTCCTGGGGGCACAAAGCAAAGCGTCACTGGAGTTTGTCTTCCCAGGACTCGCGGTTCCCAACAGTCCCGGTCAGCAGCAACCCAAAAGCTCCTGCTGTCCCACAGCCCCCGTGGCAGCGGGGTTACCCAGTGACCCTAGCTCTCCCCAGCCTTCGCGGTGGCCCTCAGCGTCCCTCTGCCTCTCTGCACGCCTTGCAGCAAAGGCGATGCTCTCGCCACGTGCGTATGGCGGTGAGCAAGGACACGTGCACAGCCAGCAGCACCATGTGGGTGCTCTGGCACCAGGCGTTAAAGTTTCTTAATTCGCTCTGTCAAAGCATCTCGGGTGGATATTTGCAATAAATGACCACCCAAAGTGCTGCAGGCTAAGTCGTTAAGCCTGAATTAAGAAACTCACGTGCTCTTTCCAACTGCAGTGATAAATGGCAGGAGACAAAAGCTCTGTTGGCTAACAAGTCTCATTGCACCCATCCGCCCTGGCCTGGGCCTGGAGGTACAGCCCGGAGACTATTTTCAGCCATGCAAGTACAGAAAACATCGGAAGGAAATTCAGGCACAGGGATCAGCATGACAAAGCTTAAGAGAGCGCGATGCAGAGGTGCGCAGAGCTGAGGCCTGGGCTGTCTCCTCAACCCCGCTCCAGCTTGCCCAGAGTGAACGCAGGAGATGCCTTGCTTGAGGAAGGCAGAGCCGAAGAGCTGGGGAGAGACAGTGTAGGCAAACTAGGTAAGATTACCTTTCGCTGTCGGAGGCAGATCCCAGCGGCAGACCGTGGAGGCTGTGCCCACTTTGCTGAAATTTAAAGTTGGCCCCAGCCGTGCGGAGCCAATCAGCTTCTGCCCAGGGATATTTGTCAGGGCTGGCAGCACCCGCAGATAACCAGGGGGAGTAATTTCCAGCTAAAAATGTGTTTGTGGTGGAAGACAGCTATCAAATGTTCCACCTGGCTGGATAAACAGAAAGCACAGTTTATAAATATCTGTTCTGAAGGTGAAATTGCTCGATGATTAGCGCAGATCTTAGCGTGGCACACGTCCAGCCAGGATATTGATAAGAGGGGGTGTAGTGGGTTGCAGCCTGTTCACTGTGACTGACATGGGAAAGCCAGCAGGGCTGCAGAGAGGGGAGGGTGACACACTGAGCCTGGCTGGGTTGTGGCCACGACCGGCATCACGGGGCAGCGTTGGTCAAGCTGAGAGATGCTGCCATGCCGTAGCCTCTGACATCTGCTTTTCAGGTTTCAACCCCAACCACCCTGTGTCCAGTCCAGTGCAAATGCAAAATAGAAGACCGGTTAAAAAAACAAAAGAAAACGGATTTTTTTTTTTCGTGCACCCCTTGCACAGGTTCCTTCGAGCCCACCTTTGCTGCGGGAAGGTGCTGCAAGGATGTGCACAATGTACATACTCTCCTCCTGCCCTCCTCTAGCTTTGGTGGTATTGCTGGTCCCCGCATGGCCAGCCTGGCTCAGCTGCTCACTGCCCTGATGGTGACAACAGCTCCCATCCCATCCCAACCCAAACCCTGGCAGCAGGCATCACTGCTACATTAACAGCAGAAATGCTTAAACCGTCAGCATCCAGCCTCAGGCAGGAGCAAATCTCAGAGCCAGGAGGAATCTTGCCCTTTCCCGCTAGCCAGAGAGACGCAGTCAGACGCTGCCCCACAGGTACCGGAGCAGCCGGCCAGTGCGCTTTGGCTCAGGGAGGCAGAGCTTTGGCCAGGTGCCCCGGGGGGCTGACGCACACGGGACCAGGCAAGGCACCCCATGAGAGCAGGACCCAGCCCCCGGCAGCGCCAGGGCCCTTTGTCTGTGCCGGTTCCCTGACGTCTTTGAGCACCCCCTGGGGCTGCGGACCATGGGTCTCGTGTCCCCGCCGCCAGCAGCAAGCATGTGCGGTGTGCGGGACTCCCCAGTGCTGCTGTAGGGATTCAGCCCGGGGGGGTGCCCACCCTGCAGGCAGCACCCCATGCCCACCCCGGCAGCTGCAGCCCGGCTTTGGCACGCGAAGGCGGTTTTGTACAGCAGCCAGCAGCTTGCTGCTGCAAGAATAGAAACTCGTTTTGCAGTTGGACCTATATCGGGAGCTGAACACAGGTTTCCTTTCCAGGAGCGCAAGGGGAGTGCAGTACCTGCCATAAGCCATACGTGAGGGCCATCACTTTTCCTAAATGGGGGCACCTCCCTGAAACCCATCAGAATTTGGTCCTTCCAATGCCTGGTGCTGGTCACCAGTTGTCTGGGGCCACACTTCCTTGTGGAGGTAACTCTGGGCAGGGATCCTGGGGACCAGGAGCCAGGCATCCCCATCCCTCACGCAAGAGTCATGCGGACGCACTGCTGTCACTGTGACAGCCCTGTCTTGCCCTGGGGACGAGACTGTCTGGTGCAGAGAGACCTTTCGGACCGCTGATGTCCGAAACACGTGTCCAAGGTGCCCACCTCGGTGCGAGGGACCCACACGCCTGGTGCAGGGATGCAGAAGCAAAGCTCTTATTACAGGGGTGTGCATCTTCAGCTAGCGATGCACAGAAAGAGAAATTAAGGTCTTTATTAATACCGCCTGGTGTATGATCAGGCTGTGGTAGGCATGCTACCAAGGAGTGGAAGATGTGGTAAAGTTAGCATCGCCCACATATTGCGAATTCATGTCAGCTCTACACAAGATGGGGCAGTACTCCACAGCAGCGACCCTAAAAATGCCCTTCCATTTTTCAGAGGGGACTCTGCAGAGGAAGGCTTTCCTACTTAGCCTTTTGGTTCCTCCCTCCTTTTGTGTTCGTCTGAGCTGGAACAAAGAGATTTAACCCTGAGCAGCACGAGCACTGGTGCCCCTCAGCCCACCGAGCGCCATGCCGCCCTGCTGACCCCAGCAAACGCAGCGGCAGACCCTTTGTCACCAACAAGCTCAGTTCGGTTGCTTTATTTCATTTCGCTTTGCGAGATACAAAAACAAAAAAAGCCTGGGACGGAGCCGGTGCGTATCACAAGCAGCCTGGCGTCCCCTCTGGCACACGGTGGCTGCAGTGGGCCTTCAGATGTACGTTCCTGAGTGGGATAAGGCAGGCACCGGGCAGCACCGGGGCCACCCCCGACCCGCTCACTGGCTGTAGTAGTAATCCTGGCCGTACACATCATAGCCGTGCCCCTTGTAGTAGCCATACTCATCCTCGTAGGCCCGGTAGCTGTCCCCGCGGGCATACTCGTCCTGCTCCCCATAGCTGCCATCAGTGGTGCCCCCATCCCCCTGGCCATGGCTCCCGGCCGTCACCTCATATTCCCACTGCTCCCCAGCCGTGGTGGCGTCCGTTGGTCCCACATCTCCCATGGTGGTCCCCTGGGACAGCCCCTCTTCGCTGGTGGTGCTGGCTATGGTGGTGGCTTCAGTTTCCTCCTCTTCTTCCTCCTCCTCCTCTTCCTCTTCTTCTTCCTCCTCCTCTTCCTCCTCGTCCTCCGCCACACCCGTGCCCTCCTCAGCCACCGCGGTGCCATTGCCGTGAGGCCCGTCCGCCCCCTCAGTGGTGTTGGTGCTTGTACTGTTGACGCCATTCTCATTCTCAGCTACCTCCTCTTCCTCCTCCTCTTCTTCCTCCTCCTCATTCTCGTCGCTGTCTTCATTTTCGGAGTCATCTCCCTTGCCAGCAGCGCTGTTCTTGCCCCCCTTCGGGGGCCCTTGGCAGCCCTTGACCTGGCGGAGGGGGAAATAACACAGCATTAGGTGGGTGTCGGGAGGTTGCAGCTTTTCAGTGCCACGTAGCACGGGGCAGGTGTGGGCACAGCTGAGCATCCCCCCCGTGCCTTGCACAGCAAGGCTGACTTTTTGGGGTGCCCCTTCCGACCCTGCCACCAGAAGGAGCCCAGCTGTGGGCATCTTGCATAGCAGACCCCCAAGCAGAAATAGGGTGCAGGGCATCCCATGGGTGCATGGGAGCATGCAGCGAACGTATCCCCCCCCCACCATGGGTGCTCCCCTCCAGCCCCCCAAAACCACACCTGCTGGGGGGATGTGACATCTTCTCCCAGCCTGCCCTGGCTGTCCCCTGGGGCTGGTCTGGCAGGGTGGCCAGGTGCCTCGATGCCAGCATGGGATGGCTCCTGCAGGGAGAGGGAGAGGACACGGGGCGGGCGGTCAGCAGCGTGAACAGAGCGCAGCCCTCCCAGAGTCAGCAGGGCACGCAGCCTTCCCTCGCAGCGTTTGGGCGCTGCTCCGAGTTTCCTGCTTTCCCATGGATCTCCCCCCAGGCTGAAATGGAGAAGCTGCAGCAGGGCAGCCCAAGCCATGCAATTAAGTGGCGGTGGCTGGAGTTGGGTGTTCCCATTCTGGCTACGCGTTTCGCTTTACAAAGCAGCTAAAAGTTTGCTTTTGAAGTTACCTCTCCCTGTTTCCAATAAATGAAGAAAGCCACGGGCACGCTACATGCAGACACAATACAAACCAGTTATAGATAGCTGGCAAGAGTGCGAGGCCTCAAAGCCAGGCATGAGCCTGAACCCCACCAGCAATAAGCCACCAGCACCACTCTGCCCCAGAGACCAGGCAGCGGAACGGGTCTCTCAGCAGGGTGCACGGCAGTCCGTGCCGCTAGAAAGGGGAATGAATAACCACAACGCGAGCAGAACCTGGAGCAACCACTGGGGAACTGGTGGGGCAGCTCACCCTGTTCTCAGCCCGGGAGGAGAAGCACCTGGCAAACGAACCCAGCCGTGGTGGGGAGACACGGGGTCACTGCCGTCCCTGCCCTGGGCAATCCTCGCTGCTCTCGTGCCAAGACTAAGGATGCTCACTCTGGTGGTTTGGGCCAACTCAGACACTTAAAATATAGGTGCATCTGATGCCAAAGAAAACCCAAGCTGTTTTCCTCTCCACTGGAGGAGCCACCAAATTGCACGGTGCAAATGGAAGCAATGCCCCCCATCTAGCAGCCGATATAGCGGTGCTTTTTGCATACCGATAACTGACCTTGGGGCCTTTCATCGTGATTTATCTTGCTGACCACCCCCTGCCAGTGAAGGCACACAGCATCCGTGCCTGGGAATGGCCATTGCTCTGGTGCCCTTGAAATGAAAGGGCCGAACAGCAGCTGCATTCCTGCTTATCGCTTAATTTTTTCGTCGGGAAATTTTCGTCCCTAATGACTGTAGCGGTAGGTGAGAGGAACGGGCAAAACGGGGCACATCGCAGGGAGGTGCCGGGGCTGGCAGAGGTGGCTGGGAGATGGGGGGCACCTCGTGCTGCACCCCAGCCTCAGGTGGGCCTCCAAAGAAGGTTTTAAGATGAGATAACCAGGCTTACACTCCTCTTAAAAAGACCCTTGAAATTAGCATTCAAATCATTAAACTGAAAAAAAAAAAAAGAAAAAAAAAAAAGAAAAAGTTGTGATTAGACCTGACAAATAGGTTTCCAAGCATGCCTGATCCCTGGCTCACAGCACCTGTTTGCCTGAGACCACTGAAGCCCAGCGAAGCACAAGAGACCTTTGTAACCCCCGGCATTTAATTTTGGACCAGGGTGAATCTTGCAAAGGCAGCGGTGCCCAAGCTTATATTGACCCAGCAGGCAGGAGGAGTGTTACCGGCTGCGCTGGTACAAACATGCATTTCCCAATATGGCACTAGTTTGTGTCCCTCCACATGCATTCGTGCTGAGCATAACTATATTTTCCGTAGCAATTTTATCAGCACTATGGGGGCAATGCACCCTGAAAGGGAAAGGTGAGAGAAGACCCTAACAGCACCTTGCGGGTGAGCTTCGGCCCATCCTGCTCCTTTCTGAGACACTGAAAATGGCTCAAAACCCAGAAAGTTTGTCTCAGG
>VXBH01006996.1:8137-55702 GCA_013400035.1 Rynchops niger | reverse complement strand
CAAATCAACATGTTTTTTCTCTCCGTGTGTGAAACAAGAGGAGGACGAGCGCTCGCTGTCAGCTTTGGGGGGGAAAGGGGGGCGGGCGAAGGCGAGTGGCCCCCTTCCCACACGTGCCGTGCTGCCACTCACCCCGGCACCACTCACAAAAGGATGAGGACAGACAGAAGGTCACCCACAAACTTGCAAGAGACGGTTTCAGGAGCCCGTTTCATCCTGCCTTTGCAACGTCTCGGCCAACACGCTCACAGGCTGGGCTCACCCCTCGCTTTCCCCGAGGAACACGCAAAAAAACCCTCCCGGTCCCCATCCCCACCAGCGGTCCCCACGCAAAACACCACCCTCTGACGGCCCCGGGGATGCGACCCGGCCCCGCGGCGGAGCCGGCACCGAAACGTCCCCGCTGCCTGAGCACCAGCACCGCTTGCTGGACGCGGGAGGGCTCACAGCAGCGCCCGACCCTCTCAACAGCCATCAAATACATCCTTACCATGACTTTAAACCAAAGTGACAGCTGTCACCCAGCCCTTTTTTGCACCTCTGGGGCTGCAGCCGAACCCGCGCTCGCTGTCTTTCACCCCCAGCATTTCGGTACCCACGACCCGGGCTGGCATCACCACCGGCACAGCATCCCCGACTCCCCGTGCGGCTAATGCAAGGGGTCCGAGAAATAAGGGGCACGACACAGCGGTGGTATCCACAGTGAAGTGGGGAGCAGTGGGGCAGAGGAGGCAGGGTCAGGAAAGTGGCCCATTCCCAGGGCAGCAGCAGGGGGAAGCTGAGCTTTTCAGAGCTGATCTCATACAGAAGCAGAAAAAGCCTACGCACATGGTGGGAATTAAAACACAAATTCCACTAAACCCAGGAGCTGTTCAGCTCCCTGCTTTTTTAGTGATGGAAAGAGTCTACAAGTCAAGTGCAGTTTTGCTACGCATAGTAAAAAAATATTTCATTTCTTTACTGGTTCTTGAATTCAGTACTGCAATGCCACCACTGACCCAAGGCAGCTGAAAGGCATGCACCCACTCACACTGACCCCTTGGAGACCGTCCCCTGCAAGAGACACAACTCCATGCTACAAAACTGTGCAGCTACGCAACAGCCTGTATCTTCCTCTGTCAGCATCAATACCTGTGCTGTACAGCTTGCCATGCACACACGAACAAGTAAGAAGGGCCCGGATGGGATTTTAAACGTGTTGTTTCCTTGCTTGCTGGTTAAAAAAAAAAAAAAAAAAGGCGCTCAGGCACACTGAGTAAAAGAAGCTTTATCCATGATCCAACAGCCCACATCAACCCCTTTTACCCCACTCACCCGCATCTCTGCTGCAGGCGATCTGGCCCCAGGGGCCACCATGGGCACCCAGGGCCACCAGTCCAGGAGAGCCCCATGCCCTGGGGCATCTCTTTCCTAGCAGCTTAGGAAGAACAGAACAACCATTGCTCATGCTGCAGCAGGTGATGGCTATAATATAGCGAAGCCCCAGGCCCAGCTCATTGCGGTCATTAGCCAGCTTCATCTCCCCACTGTTGGGTCACCTAGGGGCAGGGGTAGCCCTTGGAATGGCTGGCAATAGGGGGTGGGAACACCCCTCAGCCTCTGCTTTCCCCCTCACCCAAGCGTGCTGCGGCTCCCCATGCAAACAGCCTGCACCTTTGCTCCTTGATTGCTCAAGTCTGAGCCCAGCTCCCAGCGCCCGACCCCGACTCCCCTGGGAAAGAAAAAGCGCAACGCTTCACACCCCTGTGGAGTTCAATGGGTTTAATGGCAATTAAAGAAAACAACAGGGCACATTTCAGCGTTGAAATACAAGTGCAAAAAGGATACCATATATTGCTTTCTGTACATTTCTTACAAAATATTACATACATCCCATACTGAAGTGGTACTTCACACACCGCTGAGCCCACGCGCAGCGTGCGCACACCAGCTGTAAGCTTTTCCTCCTTATGTGCGGGATGTGGAGTTAACGGAAAGCGCCCGTTGGAGTCGGGGCAGACGCTTTTAAGGCAGTGATAGGTAAATACAAAGGGTGAACACAGGGACCTTTCTGCCCAGCATGCCCAGGTGCGGCTCCCGGAGTGCCAAGCCACCACTGTGCCCTTGCGGCAAGCGGGCAGCATCACCCTGCTGGCACTCACAGCTCTCAGCTGCACTCCAGTTTGGTATAGGAAATGCCTTTTCTCGCTGTGGTTTGGCGTTTGCCCTGTGTCTGGCATCACCTCCCACTTGGCACCCCGTGCAGTGTGCCCAGGTCAAGCCCTTTCGAACCCGCCTCCGTTTTATCCGCAACAACTTCTCAGGAGGAAGTCAACCAGGCTATACAGCAAATAAATTAAACCCCTCCTCCCCCCGCGCCCCCAGCACCGACGAAGCTGTGGGGCACTCGTCAGTACCCATCCTGGCAGTCGTTGTCATCATAGTCGGCAGCAGGCTTGTTGCGGTAGGCACCTGGCCGCCGTTTGTGGCTCCCGCTCTCTAGGCTCTGCAGCGAGCTGTTGTCCCCACGGCTGCTGGACTCGCGGGTGGCATCCTCCTGAGAGTGGCTCTCCTCATCGTCATCATCATCGTCCTCCGGGGACTCACTGTTGTTGCTCTCTGTGGACTTGCTGTCCTCGCCTGCATTGTCCTCTTGGCTGCCGTCATCCTCTGGGGATGTGCTCTGGCTCTCGGCTGATGTGCTCGGTGCATCCCCATCAGAATCGGAGTCATTCTCGTCCTCCTTTGACTCCATAGTGTCCTCTGTGGACTGGCTCTGGTCGCCATCATCTTCCCCAGATTTGCTCTGGTCACCATCGTCTTCCCCAGAGTCACTGTCAGGCACTGACGGAGCGCTCCTGTCCTCAGCAGACTCCCAGTCCTCCTGCCCTTCCCGGGACCGGCTGCCACTGCGCTCACTCGACGTGCTCACCACCTCCTGAGAGATGTCTTCCGGGGACTCCCCCAGTTCTTCATCCGACTGTTCGGTGGTGCCCTCCCTGGACTCGCTGCCCTCTCCCTCCCTGGAGGGGCTGTCCTCCCCATCTCTGTCCTCCCCGGAGCGGCTGGCACTGTTTTCCTCTGACTCGCTGGTGACAGGCTCTTCCGACTGACTGTCATCCTCCGTGGATGGTCTGTCTTGTCCTGAGTCAGCGTCCTCCACCTCTGGGGACCTGCTGTCACCCTCCTCCCAGCGGTGGGAGCCAGGCCCCCGGCCACTCTCTCGGCTCCTCCCTGGAGCATGGGGGCCAGCACGGCGCACCTTGTAGCTGATGCGTGGGCTGTCAAAGACAGAGGGATCATCACCCTGCATGGCTTCATCCTCGAAGTTGTAGCTCTCCTCCTCCTCCTGACTGCTGCTGCTGCCCCCTCCCCACCTGTAGGTCTGCTCATACCGGTTGCCAAGGTAGCTCCTGTATTGCCGGTGGTCTGCCCCGATGCTCTCACTGCTGCTACTGCTGCTGCTGTCACCATGCCCTCCACCAGCCCCGGTGTCCCCACGGCCCGTGTCATGGCCGTGTTCGCCTGCCCCATCAGGACGACCCACATAAGTAGGACCTTCACCCCCCTCCTCTTCCCCATTCTCATCGAAGGTGTCATCTCCACTGTCGTCCTCCTCGTCCAGGAGCCCACCAGCATGGGAGGGAAGCCCACTGACTCCAGTGCCGAGGTGCTCTCTGTTGTCACCATCATCAGCATCATGCGCATCTTCCTCCTATGGAGACGAATGCAAAGGTTTGCGGGTCACAGGCACTATCAGGCCAAGCGCTACCCTGACTGACACCAGATTTGGGGCTAAGGGTGCTTTCCTGGCAGAGCAAAATACCCCTCTCCACTCACTCACCAGGAAACCAAGGCTGTTCCCAACCCGGGCACTCGTGTCCTTGTGGTCCACCCGGTTCCGGTGCTGAGCCTCCCCAAATCTTCCTCCATTGTCTCGGCCACCATGTTCACTCAGCTCCTCGCCCACGGCGTTCCCACCTGCTGGGTCCCTGGCAAGGGCATTGTCCCCCCACTCCACACTGGCAGGAGGACGTCTGCCATCTCCACCACCCAGGAGGTTGCCCAGCCTGTTGATGTAGTCTTCGCTTCCTGTGTCCTGGAGGCAAAACATGACATGGTGACTTGGTTTATTAAACACCACCGCACATTCACTGCCACTGCTGCAGGATGATACATTGCTCCTAAGCCATGCAAGTTCTCAAGCCTTTTTCATTGCTCACACCTCAGTCCTTCAGTTGTTTTTGCTGATGCAAAAAAAAGAAGTAGCCACCAAGAAAAAGGCAACCCAGAGAAGCCCAACCCGCCGTGGTTCAGAGCACAGAAACTGCTTTTTCAGGACCAACGCAGCAGAATGCATCGGGTGAATTGGGAGCATGCACAGGGAGGCAAGATGAAATGAGATGAAACCAACACAGCTTGAAAAGCCCGCGTGGACAGGCAAAGCTCAAAGACCCCTAGGAAGCAGCAGCTCTTTCCCCAGGTGCCTGGTCCGAGGATGCCAGCCTGGGGATGGCTCCCCATCCCAGACTTGCTCCATGAGCAGCTGCCACCTGCGGGACTGGGGCACCCCCCAGCTTACCTCCTGCTGGGCGCTGCGGCGGGGGCGGGCAAGCTGGCGGCCGGGCACCTAAACACATCCAGGAGACATCTCATCAGTGCACCTTGGCTGGGGGAAACTGCCAGGTTCGGGGTTTGAGTACCTTGTCCAGTGGGTACTTACCGGGTGAGCACAGGCTATGGCCCAGAGGAGCGGCACCAGAAACGCAGCCTTCATGTCGGTTGTGGTCCCTGCAGCTGCAACAGGGAACAAAGCATTTGAACGCTAGAGCAAAGCATTTGCACATGCCCCTGGCTGTCACTTGGCCCCAGAAAGCCCTTTCAACTGATACGGCCTTGCCACACCGACATGTGGCGCTCAGCCTAGCACGCCATCAGACAAGCTAAGGATTTGTCCTTGTGATACCTCTTGGCATCTCCTGTGCAGGAACCTCCCTTTAGTTTGGGATTTGAAATACCTGGCCATGTTCTTGCAGGTTTTTTGTCTAAGCATCACTGAAGAGTGGGAGAGCTCCTCCAAATTCCCTCTTCCTACGGTAACATCACTCACCACCCAGCCAACCTCAGTGGCCATGACGGGAGCCGGCATCACAGGTGGGCAGCACCATGAGACTGCAGGCTACAAAGCTGCGCCTCCTATCCAGCGGGGTCCCCACAGCCCCATAAAACTTCCCACCACCCCAAAGCGGAGCACCCCTGTAAGATAACCCCGCGGAGAGTTATATCCCCAGCGGGTCGGTCTGGCACCCCAGTGGGCACTGCTGCTCGCACAGGCAGGTAAAGCAGCAGGGGGGCTTTCCTCCAGCTCTGCTCTCATTTTTCAAGCCCCTTAAGCAGCCCAGCGCCGCATCCCCACGGGGCGTGCTAACTGCACCGCCTATCACCCTGCGCCCGAAACGTGCTGAAGCAAAGCCCCGCGCTCCTGATTTCTTCCCTTAGGAAGCAGCACCTACATCCCAGCTTACACCTGTCTCCCGCTTTCTACCAAGACTTAAAAGGAAACTTACAACCCCTGTCCCCAAAGGTTGCCATTTGCACTCCAGGCAATGCCAAAGCAACCCAAAGAAACCAAAACCTTTACCTTGAGGTATGGTGCAAGCCGGTGTCTCCTCTGGTGCTTGGGATGGGGCGAGACGGCTGCCTGTGTTGGGATGCCCTGGGCTGTGTGCCCTGGCGTTGGCCGCACGGGTATTTAACTGCTGGCCGGTGCCGGCCCCGGGCAGGGGGCAGCCAATGGCACCGGCGGGCAGCGCTGCCGTGCGCGGAGGTGTCACCGGGAACTGGCCTCCCACGCTTCCTCTGGCCTCTGCTGGGACGCCGGCCCCAAAAAAGCTCCTTGTGGTTGCAGGATGACGAGATGGGCTGGCAGTTAATGACCGACTGCGCCGGCCCTGTGTTTTGACTGCTAAATTTATCCCATTCACACACTTCCCGCCGTGACACACACAAACAACTATAGTGTCGCCCACACCGAGCACCAGACCCCGTCCCAGGGACGGCATCCTCCCAACAAGCTCACTTGGAAGCAGAGTTTGCCCCGTGCCGTGGGCCAGGGTGTTGAAACCCACGTGGGACCGTTCCCCTGCCGGGATTCAGCCTGCCCCTCGGGGCAGAAGCACGAAACGCTGTGCTAGAAGGAGAGGACATGCCTATTTTCATGCCCTCACATGCACTCATGCAAGGGAGAAAGAAGACACTAAACGCAGGTGCGCAGGGAGGATCTCACCCCCAGCGCTTCTTCCAGCTGCTGTCCAGGGAATGAAACCTCCGCTCTGGACAACATGGGCAACAACACGTGCGTATGCGTATGGGCATGTATAGGCATGGGCATGTACATGCAATTATATATATGAGTATGTATACATGCAGCACATACACCCCAGGGTTTCTTGGTGCAGCACGGATTGTCTACTCCCAACAACACAGTACGCCGGCAGCGCAGACAGCCCCTCCTCGCTCACAGGTAATGCGAGAGGTATTTTGCAAACCTCCGCGTGCCCACAAACGCACACCCTGACACAGTCCAACCGCACCTCTCTGCCCGCGTGGTTTAGGACGGGACCAGCACGCCCCAGTCTGGGGCAGAATATTGAATATTTCAACCTGGCTTTTCCCTCTGCCCCAGCCTGGGTGGAAGGAAGACGACTTCCTCGCCTGTATTTGGCCATTGCTAAATCCTCCGTGCCCGCAACACCCCCTCTCGGCTAATAAAAACACGCCGCAAATGCAAATAGGTTGCTTTGAAGCAGGCAATGCGTCTCTGCTCTGCAAACTGGGTTCTCCCCACAGCCAAGCTGGGGATGATGGGCACGGCCACAGGGCAAGGGTGTCAGGAGGAAGGTGCCTAGGGGTGTTTCATTGCGGGGGAAGTATAAATGAGGGCATTGATGCTCTGCAAGGAGCATTTGTACGTCCTCCCTGGGCGGGAGGAGGTTTTTCTGCTGCCCTGGGTAGAAGAAAGAGGCCTCCAGAGAGCAGAGCCCCGCTCCAGGGAGCCACCGTGGCAGGGGAAGCCCATGAAACGTGGTTCATCTTCAGCAGCAAATGGCTCCCGGCCTGCCCTGCTGTAAAGCCCTGGCAAACCACAGTCCCCTGCAATGGCCCCTCCGTGCAGGGACCCACGTTCCCAGAGGTGGGGATACCGCCCAGGGGACATGGCGAGGGTTGCAGGTTTACAGAGATTCATTCGCAGGAGACACTGGCACTGCAACGTAAGTGACTTAAGGCAAGTTGCACCGGGTCAGGATTGAGACGGGGCTCTGTAAACTGCAGGCTATCTGAATTTGCCTGGGATGTATCATCTGCAGACAACAGCATCCAGAAAGCATCCCCCGGCGGACCGTGGCTCGACAGAGTATCTTGTGAAACCAGACATGCCAGTCTGCCTTTGTGGACGCCCGCTTAATTTCGTCCTCCAGAACCTCCTGCCTTTTACCCCCATCATTACCAGCCAGGGGACCACATGTGTCTGCCCTGTGAGGACTGTGCAAGGACCACGCAGGTGCTGAGTGTGGGAGCATCTTTTCTCTCCTTCCTCCTGCCCCCCGCGCAGGGACACTCTGGTGCCGCCCTGGCCCCGCTGCTCTCCCCACAGCTCCTCGGCCTCCAGACGGGCACCATCAACCTGCTGACTCTCACACGCGCGTGCACCTTCGGCAGATGTTTTCCCTCTTCTTTCCTCCCTGACCCCTGCCGCAGATAACGTGGGACGTATTTTCCTCTTGACCTGTGACAAAATTATACCCCTGTCCCCAGCCAGATATGAGTTCACATTGCCAACCTTTTTTAGGCACCTCCAACAATTACCGTGTTTTGCTGTTTTGGGTTTTTTTACATCAAACCTGCATTTAACTCAGCCCCCAAAGACCTGGTGCTGCCTTGTGTCCAAGCACTGCTGTGCGAGAAGGGGATAAACACCAAGCCATGCGTACCCAGCTTCTTTATAACACAGGTCACTCGCTGCCCCACCAACCGCCCATCCCGAGGTCACCTCCCTCCCCTCCAGTGGCCCTGGAATGCCTGTGGCACCAGCGCTCGCTGCCAGCACCCTGACCTGACCCCAAGTCCCTGCAATCGCCAATCGCCATGGGTCAAAAGACCAAGGTCTGTCCTCTAAATCCCTTCCAGAGAGCATCCGGCAGTATCAGCTGGAGTGCTCAAGCATCTCTGCCTTTATTTTGCAAGGAAAGGTAACCCCAAATCCACACATTGTAACCTTACAATAAGCCTTTAAAAAAATGAAAACCACCACCACCAACAACAACAACAACAAACCGACAGAAAACACCAAACAAATAATATTTTGGATCATTGTTGTTACACGAGAGGCGAGATGTTGACTGAGGGTGGGTGAAGTGGCTGTCTGACCAGTGTTTTCAATGCCGCTGTGCATTTCCCCGAGTCCTACTCTCCCACGATGCTCCGTCCCTGGAGATGGCTGGGATGGGAAGCAGCGTAGATGGAAAGGTAGATGGGGGGGAAACCTGTCCAGGCTAAAGCTGGCATCCCCAGGCTACCGGGGAGCAGGTGGCTGAGTCAGAGATGAGAGGACTGGCAGGGCTGGTGAGAAGACTCAGGAATATCACTTTTCTGTTTGACAAGTTGGACTGTGCCGGTTTTCATGAGGACAGAGAAAAGATATGAGCCCAGACAGCAAGAGGGATTAGAAATGCCAAAACCAAGACAGAAGATGGCACTGCAGAGGGCAAGCTGAAGGTGGGGGCACATAACAGCTGCTCTCGTCCTCCCATTGAGACATCTCAGCATCGAAAGCTCAAGAAATTAATATTGCTCCAAAAAACCCCACCGTTCCCTCTTTTTTTTCAGTTCAAGGTATTTTTGTAGTATTTCTGTTGTTGGTGCACTTCTCTCATTATACCTGCGGGTTTTGACAGCAGCATCAAAAGGAAAAGGATCAATGAATGAACTGGAGCAGGAGAGACCAGGGTGACAGCAGGACTCAAGGCACACTTGATACTGGTGACAGGTGCTACAACGTAGTGCTGCCTTTTCAACTGGGAAGAAGGAGGGAAAACCTTGCCTCCTAAATATTCATTTCCCCCGTACGTGCCATGTTAGCACCGGGAATTACCCAGAGCCCAAGGGAGTAATTCCCATGCTGCTCTGCTAAAAAAGGGTGTTCACTCAACCTTGCAAATCAGTCAGGTTCCCACGTTGCTACCTGCTTTGCAGGCGGACAGACCACAGCCGGCGGCCTGCACTGTGGGTGCAGGGGGGAGAAACAGCCTGGATTTGGCTCCGCCACGCGTGCGAGGGATCTGAGCAAAGGCGTCGTGCCTGTTCCCTGAAGTCCGAGTAAACGCTACGAAACCCGCGTCTCATCGCAGCAATGCCCCACACAATGCAGTGGGCTAACGATAACGTTGTAGGTGTTTGAAGAACAGCACTGATGTTTCAACTCCTCCTGGCAGCAAGCTTCTAAAGTTACGCACGCTGTGATATATGGCAGATGGCAGTTACCGTCATCTTTTCCACAGCACGGAGGCGGGCGCAAGTTCAGTTTTGCTAAGGCTTTAAAAGGTGCCATTTCTCCTCACTGGAAAAAAAACCACATCATAGAAGCCTGAGCCCTGCAGCCCTGAATTACAGACACACGCAGGGCCCCCCTAACGCTAGACCCCTGCCCAAGACCAACAGCCCTCTCCCCTTGCCCCCTGACAGCACAGGGGTAGGATCATTAATTAACCCCCGCTTTGGTGTACCTACCACAGAGTTTCTTTTACAGCCGGAGAAAACAAGCACTTTTAAGGCACCGACCATTTGCCCTATTTCAGGTACCTACTTCAGGCTGAAACGCACTGCAGAGTGTCTGAAGTCTCCATGACACCGCCAAAGGAAGGCAACCAGCACCCTGACCTTGTCCTACCAACAAGATGCACCATGCTCTTGCCCAACAGGCACGCGAAGCAAGTTCCCAAAGTCCCTCTCCCCACCTCCCACTCCAGCCCCACAGTCCCTTCATTTCCTTTTCTAGTATTTTTATGCCACCCCGCCTCCTGGAGCGACAGGCTCCAGGCTCTTTGCAAATGGTTTTCCCTCAGAAGACAACGCCACGCAGAGGCACTTGTCAAAACGAGACCCATCTCTCCCGGAGGCGGCAGGGAGATGGTCTGGACGATAAGAACCCATCCCTGCAGGCTGGGCTCTGCGCAGAGAGAAGCGTTTAACTCTCGAAATTAAAAGCAACTACGGGAGTAATGATACGATTACTTTTTCCAGGTGCAAGATGTGCTTTTCCTAACAGGTGCCAGCACCATTTCTTTTACAGGAGCCAAAAGTGCTCCTTGTGAATAACTGGGTATACCCCTATTGCCAGCTGCTGGTTTTCAGGCACACTCAACCATCACATGCAAAAGTCCCTTCCCAAATGCCTGAAATGGCCGGGAAGTACAAATGGAGGCTGTTCAGCCCTTGGCACCTACATTTTTGGGGACAGGACAAGGCTGGTCCCTCCACAGCGCCCATCCCTCCTCACCACTGTCTCCACACACAGGGCTCCAGCCTCTTCTGGGCAGGGGAGCCGCAAAACCAGCAGGTGGCCTTGACGGTCTGTTTGGATGAAGGTTCACAGTTGGTGTACCTTTTCTGTGCTACTTTGCAGTTTGTGCTTCTACTTGTTGCCAGAGCAAAGCGTGCGGAGCAATAACTGGTATTCGCGTTGTGCCCATTGCAGCTGGAAGTCGTGGCTGGGCAGGTACCTTCTGCCATCTCTCCCAGATGTGTGTGACCGGATTCTCAGGTCCTATATAAATCCGTATTCATCGGCCAGTGTGGCTGGATTCACTAATTCGAGGCCATTACTTGATCATGACTTGGCCATGATCAACTGTGGACCAGGTGCCTAGTTTCTGTCTGGCCGCTGTCAGATCCAACGCGCCTCCCTGCACACAGGCACCGCTGCAGCTTACTGCCCCCCATCAAAATAAGGGCAGGGACAGGCGCCCGGCTCTGCCCCGCACCGGGGACTGGTATTGACACTGCTGGCACGGGCATCAGGCAGTGCCAGTGCGGCTGGGCTCTCAATAGCTCGTCACTGACAGCAGTAATCATAGCGGCAGCAACGGGGGATTACAGCTCCTGAAATTTCATTCAGAGGACAGTATCTTCTACAATCATTCCCTGCTCAGAAGTCAGTCCCTTGGGAGGTGGGAGTAATAAGTATTTGTCAATCACAAGCTGGAAACGGAATGATAACAGTGCCTTGACGTGAAAAGCTGTCTCCAGGCACGTCCCCGCGCTTGCCCTGGCTCCAACTGGAATCGCAGAGATCTGTGCCAGACACCGGCAAAGCAGCGCAATGTCAGCGCTCTCGAGAAATAAAATACAGCAACGAGCCAAGGCAAGCTTTGCCCTCGCATCAGCTGGCAGCTTGGGGTGACCTGCTCCGAGTTGCAGGTTTGAAATACAGCCAGCTGCATCGCGCACGACTCCCAGACGTCTATAAATGTTTGACAGTACTCCGACTTCTTGTTGGAGGGGGAAAAAAAAAACAAAACAAAAAAAACGTCAGAAGGCAATGACTGATTGAAATGACTGTACGGAACAGGGACTGTGTGAGAGAGAACGGGTGATGCTGAGGCACGGGCTGCCAGAAGTGGGCAGAGAGGACAGGACAGGGTTGGCAGCTCGAGGGATGAAGGCGGAGAGCCAGACCCTCCCCTCCTGGGGGGCGGTCAGCACTCTCTGGTTCCTGTACTGTCATTATGGCTCCCTTGGTCTAAGTGTATCGCTGCTTGGCGTAGCTGGACAGGAAGCATTACCACAGTTCCCTGGGAGCCTGGAAAAGCTGGGTAGACACCACTGATGCAGCTCTGAACAAGTGACCGGCAGCAATTTGACTCCTACCTCTAAAAGACAGAAGCCAGTTTGCCGCGTTTTACTCCACTATGAGCTTCATCTCATGAATACGCTGAGCAGCTGTGAGCTGGGGCAGCCCAACCTTCAGCCAGCCTGCTGGGTGCACAGGGTGCACAACTCCGTCAGAGAACAACAGAGGAAGATGGTCCCCATCGCTGACCAACCCTGTGTGTGGAAAGCCTGCCGCGCAGTCAAAGCATCATCTGTCATGCCAAGACCTGCAGTGTCCTTGCAGATGTGTCCTGCGCCAGGCCCCATTGGAAAGACCCCCTTGGGTCTGGCTTGGGATGATAGATCCTATCTCCAAGTTTGTCCGGTTTGGACTAAATCCCTGAAATGCTTGACCTGAGATGTTCTCCCCTAATGCTGACAGCGTGCTTTTCTTTAGCCTTACTCATCTGCCAGAGCAGGTGGCACAGGAACGCGTCCAGGTGGGTTGTGAATGTCTCCAGAGATGGAGACTCCACCACCTCTCTGGGCAGCCTGTGCCAGGGCTCTGCCACCCTCAAAGTAAAGAAGTTCCTCCTCATGTTTAGGTGGAACTTCCTATGCTCAAGTTTGTGCCTGTTACCTCTTGTCCTGTCCCCGGGCACCACTGAAAAGAGCCTGGCCCCATCCTCCTGACACCCACCCTTTAAATATTGATAGGCATTGATAAGATCCCCCCTCCACCGCCTTTTTTCCAGACTGAAGAGACCCAAATCCCTCAGCCTTTCTTCATGAGAGAGGTGTTCCAGTCCCTTCATCATCTTGGTAGCCCTTTGCTGTCCCCTCTCCAGCAGTTCCCTGTCCTTCTTGAACTGGGGAGCCCAGAACTGGACACAGTCCTCCAGGTGCGGCCTCACCAGGGCAGAGTAGAGGGGGAGGATGACCTCCCTCGACCTGCTGGCCATGCTCTTCTTGATGCAGCCCAGGATGCCATTGGCCTTTTTGGCCACAAGGGCACATTGCTGGCTCATGGTCATCCTGTTGTCCACCAGGACTCCCAGGTCTCTTTCCACAGAGATGCTCTCCAGCAGGTCAGCCCCCAACCTGTACTGGTGCGGGGGGTTATTCCTCCCCAGGTGCAGCACCCTACCCTTGCCCTTATTGAATTCCATGAGGTTCCTCTTTGCCCAGATCTCCAACCTGTCCAGGTCTCTCTGGTGTCCTTGCTTACCCACGAACACTCTAGGCAGGCATGTAGCCTACATCTTTGCAATAGCTAAGGAGGCCCATCGCTGCCCTTCCGCTCTCTCCAGACAGGAAGGCGCAGTGTTTTCCTATTTGATTCACCAGGAACAGCCTCAATTCCAATGCCAAAATGCTTAGCAAAGCCTAAAGGCATTTCACAGGTGTTTTGACAAATCCTTTTCACTTAATTGATGATCTAACTCTTTATTAACTATTATTACATGAGTCCTGTACCCGTATCTTTCATGATATTCCGTGTTTTATAACAGTCTATATAATAAAAATCCCATAGAAGTTATTCTACGTTGCATAGGAATCTACAGGCTTATGTTAAACTGTTTTCAGTAAGAAACAAGTATTAAATCCAATGAGATGTTTCTTGGCTTTCCTTAGCTCCTAAAAGAGCGTATAGATACTAGGGAGGGCGGGGGGGAGGGAAGCAATGTTTTGAATGTCAGAGGGACAAAGGGAAACCTGGAATGATTAACTGGAAATACTTTTCCTGAAAACAACACGGGGGGACCGGAGGTGACAAAACTATAGGAGCGCTCAAGCAGCAGCCGAAGCCGTGGGGAGCATGTCCCAGGGAGGCTGCGCGCAGCGTGCCGCCAGCGCACTGAAAGGCAGCTCGGGAACATCGCCCCAGCACTTGACGGCAGCCACTCCCGACCCTGAGACAGGAATCTGCATTTCTGCTCCACATCCACACGGACTGCAATAGGAACCGAACCTTCCTGCTTTTAAGACCTAGATTTAGAAGATCTTCTATTTATTCACCCCAGGAATCGGTTTACTCGATTCAGACACCCGTTACAGGGCTGGATCGACTGTTCACTCTCAGCAACACGCTGACTTTAACACCCTTCCGTGTTTGATCTATTCATGAATAAAGCTTTTTCTTTTCCCCCTAGTTATCGTTTGTAATTCTGTACCAATCAACTAAAATGAGCACACCGTAAATGACAGACCGAAGTCTTACACAACAGACTAATTCTGCTGGACAAGTGTATTCACGCCCTGTTAAACTTCCAGCTGAATTCACTGGTACACCTCAAAGGATTTACGTCGGTGTGATTGCTCGTGCTAATCGCAACCTTTTGACTGAAGCTATTTCCTCTTCGCTGTTCCCACCGGAAACCACTCTTGTCGCACACAGCTTTTCTTCTGCGTGTTGAATGCACAGAAGAGTATTGCCCAGGAGATAATACAAGCAGAAATTTAAAAAAAAAAAAAAAAAAAAAGAGAGAGAGAGAGAAGCGAATACTGGATAAGCAGTTACCCTCATGCACAGAATTCACACTTTTGCATAACTAGTCACCAAGGAAAAGATGTGGCGATACGTTCGATCACGAGGCAGGGAAGACCGATGCAAACAGATGCGGGCAAGGTGCTGCCTGGGGAAGCAGGGTCAAGAACCGCTGCCTGTTCCCAACCTGCGTGGTCCCACCGCTGGAGCAGGCACGCAACACTCTTCCGCAATTTCGTTTTTTTTTTTTTTTTCAGTAACTTCAGGGCTCAAGTCATTGACAAAAGCTTTCCTGAGGGTTTCTAGTATTTATTCCTCTTGAAACGTCTTCCCAAATCACGTGTGCTAACTGTAAGGTGCCTGTGCTGTGGGAGCAGCTCCGCTCTGCCCAGACGTAATTACACGGTACTGTTGGTGGCTTTCTGTAAGGAAGTGGCATCACCACCTCTGTCTTCCGCCAGGCACCTCTCCAGAGGCAGCCCAAAGGGGAATGCAGAGCCATGAAAGGACTTCCTCCGTCTGCCCAGCCACGTGGGGCGGGAGCAGGAAGCGTCACCCCAGTTTATGCACCAGGGCATCCTCTGCCTTCAGCAGGATCTAGGCACTCCTCGCTGAAGAAATTGGGCCAGAATCACAAAAAACGGATCCATCTCACCCATACTCCCCTCAGCATTGTGAGCGTAAGCACTTCACTACCCAGCCCATGTTCAAATCTTGCCCATGCCCGCAGCCACCGTCTGTTCGTATGACTAAGGTGCTCCAGTAGGTAAGCTCAAATCTTTCCATTCCCTCCGACGCCTGGTCACACAACAGAAGAATAAATGGAATAAAAGGAGGTTTTGGTTTGATTCTCCTCCTCACAATTTTTTTTTTTCCTTTTAATGAAACCAAACCCCAAAATAAAGATAGCGAGAGCTGGCCGAGCATTAATGCAAACGGTGTGCTTGAACAGGCAACGTCAAAAAACAGTCACTTTTGTGTACTTTTCAGGAAAACCCCTTTCCCAGCATAAATCCATTAGCAAAACCAGCCCCTGCCAGCTGGGTGCCGTACCAGGGCTGCCCCACAGCAGAGCATCGCTGTCGCTGGTGGCAGCCGTAAGCTTTCTGCTGAGCTGGCACGGACTGGGGACTGACGCCGGCCAGGCTTGCTCTGTCTGAGCCTTCCCGAAGCACGTGTTGTACTAGGTTTGGCTGTGACAGCCATTTCTCTAGCTGACATGGGACGTACGGCCATGACGGCAACGCAGAGATGCAGCGTAGGGAAATGCTGCCGTGATGGAGGTGCGGGATGCATCACAGAGGGGCAGAGGTGTGGGGGGCAAGAGGTGGGCACGTGCTGGATGCTGCAGACCCCTCGGCTATGCGTAGCTCACTGGCTTTTGGGCCTGGAGCTTCTGGCTTTAGAGGTAACAAAGAAACTAGCAAAGGTATGGTATTATCGAGAATTTGACGTGTAGAAATATTCGAAATTATTATTCTTTCTTTTCTGTAACGATTAGGACCTGATGCGATGGCTGTGTGGTGCTGCTGACAGGCTGGTTTTTTTTTTCTGGCTGTGCGCTTAAGGAGCTGAATTTCTGGGGGAAAAGGCAGGCGGCGGTCACAGCTCCCTGCCAGGTGGTGCCTCTGCACGGTGCTCTGTTTGCTCCTGGTGTGGGTCCTGGTTCGTTTTAAGCCCAGGGAGACAGGCACCTGTGCCCACACAGGGAGAAGGTGCAGCATCCTCCTCCTTCCCACCACCTCATCCCATGGTAAAACTATAATTTGATTCCTCTCCCCACAGCAGTTTTTGGATTTTCAGCACTGAAATTAGTATAACTCATTCAGACAGGAAGCTGTTGCTACAGCACCAGAGAAGGGTACTTGGAAATGAACACCAGTCTTTGATTAAAAGACAGTTGTCTAAAACCCTTTTAATAAAACACACCGAAACAGACATATAAAAAAAAAAAAAAAAAGGCCTATCAAAAGAAAGCTTTACTCCCTTATCCTCACTTCATTTAGGCAAAAGGAAATGTGTGTGTGTATGGTTGGACTCGATGATCTCAAAGGTCCGTTCCAACCATGAAGATTCTATGATTCTATGAAACACTTTTATAAGAGTACTATATAATTTACCAAGGAGTTTCTGCAATAGCAAGGAAAGGATCAAGCAAAGCTTTTTAAATAAAAGTAAATAACAAGAAAATTAAATAAATTAAATCAAAGGTTTACTAGGTGAGATACATCTTGAATATCCAGAGTAAACACAACCATCTAGAGTCATCCACGAAGCCTTCACTCAAAAAATAATTTAGAAACCATACAAAAGAGGTGAGAGGGGTTTGTGTAAAAATCCAAGGAATTGACTGAGGATCAGTCAGCCACCCATCTTAAACCAGCTCAACTACATTGAGCCTTCACTGAGCCCAAACCGTTGCCTAAAGGGGAAACAAGCCCATCTAAATGTCTTTTTTGTTTCTGGTGCTGGGGGAGCTAGACACCATGGACATCTTATGGCAAGAGTGTTTCTCACTCCTCCCTTCTTGCCAGAAGGTCCCTGTCGCCCTGGGAAAAGCAAGCTGCCTGCCCAGCTCACCCGCTTTGGTCCCCTCTCTCCGATATGAGTCCAGAGACCGGAGCTACCCCAAAGAGGCAACGGGACCGCAATGAAAACCACCAGCCGCTGTAACACTGATGCTGCCCGAGTCCGCAAGATGCTTAGCTCCTCTTAGTGTCCCGTTCCTTTCGTGTTTAGTTAATTTTGTTTTAGAATAAACATCTCTTCAAATACCTTTCTTCCCACCAGAAAACTAAAATCTCCCAGGCACGGCCTGCCTTCTAAAACTGCTCCTATCAGGTAATTCATAAGTGCTATTTTTAAACCCTTCACTCGCTGAACAACAGACACTACACCCACCCACCCACAGACACTTCTTGGTTTTGCGAGAGGCAGTGAGACATCACACGTGCAGATGGCAGATTTGATAGGAGCCTGACCTTCACGCTGTGACAAAGAGCACACGTTCCTTGGTGTTTATTTCTATTTGAGGAAGAGGCAATTGCACAAAGTCGAAGATGCACGCGGCAAGGGGAAAACCCGAGGGCAGTCACCCAGGGCAGAAGCTGGGGGCACAATGCCACGGGGGAACACTGAAACCCCCCTGTGCCCTGCAAACCCCCGAGAGCAGCTGCCCGCTCCAGAGCAACGCCTAGCTGCCCTCCGCCAACTGGAAAAAATCCCAGGAGGTGCTCTCCCAGAGCTCCCGGCAGCAAGGGAAGCTCCCTGAAATGCTGCCTTGGAGGCAGGGCAAGAGGGGCCCAGGAGCAGGGCAGGGCTTGTTTAGCTGTACAAAACCACACTTCGTTTTTGCTGGTTCCTAAGCAAGGGGGAGCCAGTATTAGAACCGAAATAAGCCACTTGCAGTCTATATGGAATATCAGCAGCAGAACCAGGACCAGGACAGGAGATGTTGATGCTCCAGGCTAAGGGCATGCTGTTCCTGAATCAACAAGGAACAGATTAAATGCAACGTTGCACAATTTTTATGCCTCCTTATGGACAAAGGCTTTGCTGCTTGTCATCACCAAAGACCACAGCACCTGTTAAACAAACAGTCTTGACAAACTCCTTTGTGAGTCTTGACATGCTTTTCACATCGACTTCCCCATCACAAGCGGATATGGCTTTTTTTCTCCACTTACATTTGTTCCATGGTGTTCCCAAACAGCTGCAGAGCTGCTTCGTGTGGCAGCTGGGTTCAATGCCGAATCAAATGGCATCCGTCCATAATATGAAATGTGTTTGACTGCCTGCCCTAAGACTTAAATCCACCTACACAGGCAGTCCTAAGGCAAGTACGCAGTGGGACCGTCAGCAACAAGGTAGATAAGCCACGACGACATCCGACGCTACGCGGACAGCAGTCTCCGCCGTGTAACTGCTTCTGCATCACGCTTCCACGAAAGCTTCCAACTGCACCGCGTGTCTGAAAGGATTAAGTGAAACAACCAGCAACTCGTGAGCCATACTTGGAGATTGCGTGACTTGCGTAACATGAGTGCTTGCGGCAGAATTGCCTTAAAATACCCATGCTGACCTCAGTTGCTGTGTCCCATCATTAAAGCAAATGAAGCCTCGAATAATATGGCAAGACAAAGCACCTCTCCGCAGCCCCAAACTGTTCAGGGTAGACAGGGTTCGGGTACAGATAAGATCTTTTCAGTTTAGAGCCATGTCTACCTCTTGCTGGTTTAAGGGCTTTTCCTGTTCTTTTTTCTTACACTTTTTAAGAATATGGTCAACAAAACATTTTGAACAATACAGACCATTAGCTGAGTCTGTCTGGCTGGAGGGCAAAAATAGCCATCCCTCAGTCAGAGCTTTAAAATAGCTCCTCCCCAATGGGAGTCAAATGTTCCTGGGCTGGGAAAGATGTTTATTTCTCTACCTCTTTTTTAAACATTTAATTTCAGCTTATGTAGGCAATGTGGTCAAACATGACACAGCCCAGCGCAGCAGCTCCCAGCAGACAGGATGAGAGTCTCTAATACACGAACTGCATCGTGCCTCGAAAGACAAAAGCCTGATTTAGCAGCAGCACACAGGCAGCCTCCTCAGAGCCTTGGCCCGTTTTGGAGTCAGCTGCTCCCATGCAGTTTAAGTGCAACTCACGTCCATACATTCGGGTGACAAGAGTCCTTGCTGGCGCTTGTTCTCTCCTCAGGCATCGCGAAAATCATACACAGAAATACATCCAGTGCATCATTTAATAAAGATAAATTAAGGGGTTAAAAAAAAAAAAAAAAAAAAAAAAAAAAAAAAGAGCAGCAGTATCTAAAAAGAGCAATATGTAGTTTTGACAAATTGAGATTGCTGAAGGATTGGAAAATGCCACAGAATAGAAAAAAGGAATTATAATGGGCAAGTAAACAGAACTCCTGTTATACAGAATACAACACTGCTGATGGGGGGCTCCTGGACTAGTTCGTAACAAACTGTGAAACCATGTAGTCTGTATGGCACTTGAACTTGTTTTTAGATGCAGAGCTGACCAAGTAACAGGCTAAAACAAACACATAGGAGGGCTTTTAACTTAGTCTCTCTGTGATTTTGTAGATGTTTTTAATGATACGCCACACTTTGTTGAGATTTTTCACCGAAAAACCTCTCAGGAGATAGCTCAGTTTCAAAGCATCCATCGTCAGCTCACATGCATTTATTATTATGCTCCGTCTTAAGAGATGCTTGTTAATCTTGAAAGGACTCAGGACATTGCTGATCTCTAATTGAGGAGGGCAGCTTTTAGCGTCAAAAAAGCTATGCTGAAATATAATTTTTCAGAGTACAAAAATTTCATTTTTATACTCTGTCCAAATTCAGTGCAAGGAGCCTTCAGAAGGCAGTTGAGTTTTCTTTCATTTGAGGTAGAATAGAAGGAAGGAGTAACGGACTAATATTTCTCAGTCCAGAGGATGTAATGTATATGTATATACACATGTATTATATAAACAATATAATTATCAGTGATATATTTTCAGTAGACAAATTTGTTTAGAAAGCAATGCATGCAAAAATACTAGGGCAAGCTTCCCCGTCAGAATATAGGGAATATATATATGGGGTGCATCAAGAAGAGCGTGGCCAGCAGGTCGAGGGAGGTCATCCTCCCCCTCTGCTCTGCCCTGGTGAGGCCGCACCTGGAGTACTGTGTCCAGTTCTGGGCTCCCCGGTTCAAGAAGGACAGGGAACTGCTGGAGAGGGGACAGCAAAGGGCTACCAAGATGATGAGGGGACTGGAACACCTCTCTTATGAAGAAAGGCTGAGGGATTTGGGTCTCTTCAGTCTGGAAAAAAGATGGCGGAGGGGGGATCTTATCAACGCCTATAAATACTTACAGGGTGGGTGTCAGGAGGATGGGGCCAGGCTCTTTTCAGTGGTGCCCGGGGACAGGACAAGAGGTAACAGGCGCAAACTTGAGCATAGGAAGTTCCACCTAAACATGAGGAGGAACTCCTTTACTTTGAGGGTGGCAGAGCACTGGCACAGGCTGCCCAGAGAGGTGGTGGAGTCTCCGTCTCTGGAGACATTCACAACCCGCCTGGACGCGTTCCTGTGCCACCTGCTCTGGGTGACCCTGGTCTGTCAGGGGAGTTGGACTAGATGATCTCCAGAGGTCCCTTCCAACCCTATGGTTCTATGAATATCTGTCATAAGATACCTAAAGAGCCACAACTGGCCATACACCAACATATCTAGATATCCTCCTGCCTCCTCAAAATAGGGCACAGGAAACTCCTCACAGTGTTCCTTTGGTGCAGCACAACTGAATTGAGGTTGAACAGAGCTGGTTGGAGGCACCAGTTGCCTCCTTTCCCCAACATTGTTTCCAACCTGTTTTTCTACTTGGCTAACTCTCAACAAAACTAAACACCCCATGAAACGCCTCTATGGCCCACACAAACCCAAGCAATTATTTCCAATAGGAAAGGACAAGCGGTACTTGCCAACATTTCCAATGGGAGCTGCTACAGGCCATGGTCTTTTGAGAATCCAAACTACTTATATAGGTACCCTAAATGAAGGCCATTTCACAGGCTTCAGAAAAGGCTTCAGATGCACCATTTGGTAGGGAAGTTTCACTTCCCTTGATTTCCTCATCAGCTGTTAATTAATAACTGCCAGAGATATGCTTAGAGCCCTATCAACACCATCTGGCAGACTATGATCTGCAACAACCGGGGAAGCTATGGTGCACGCATATCAAGACTGGATGATCAGCCCTGGCCATAATCAGACTCAAACTGTTGCAGACTCATGTTGTTTTGTGGTGGGTTGGTTTTTTTTCCCTGCCAGTAAAAAGAGAAAAAGCGGGGACGCATAAGCTCGGTATGGTATCATGGATACAACAGTCAGCGTATGCGCACAGTTTCTTTGTCTACTCTAAAAATCCCACTTGAATTCCAATTTACTTAAGACTTTTTTCATTTCAGGCTAAAGCATATTTGATGGAAAAGTCAAACTTTATTTGCGAATCAGAACTAGGACCGAGGTTAAAACATACTTTACATTAAAAAAGAACAGTAAATCGAACCCTCATACCTGGTAGGGAAGTGGATGGCTCAACGCCACTCTCTTGCGGGCAGAGATCTGAAGGTTTATGGTCCTACCAAGCATGCAGATGTGCAGACGGCTCCAATAAAAACAAATGTCTTTTCAGTCTAACAGCCTCTCCACCACAGTCAGTCATACCCACAGACCTTTCCTGCCAAGGAATACAATGCAAGCCAGGCACACTAATAAGTGTAACACAAAATTCTCTGAGCTTTTCCTCTTCTTCCTTGGGTTCAAGTGTCTGTTTAGCAGCTGTCACAGTGAGGCATGGACAAATAAAATTTTTTCACTTCACTCATTTGTCTCATTTTCCGTGTTTAATCTTTCTTTATTTTTTGCTGCATATTCTCTTTCACTTTCCTCTACACGTATTTTTTTTTTCCTTCCAAGAGTCATAGTCCTCTTCTCCTCACTGCAGGTTATACTTACTGAGGACTGGCATGTAATATTCAGCAGTAAGCACTCATTTTGCATGAAAATACTCTTAAGAAGAACCCTAGGTGTCCAGTTTTCCCACCCTCCTGCTGGATAACGCACAACTTCACCAGAACAGCGTAGGCTGCAATTAAAGAGCCAAAGCCCAAAATGAAACCGGGCCTTTCAGGTGAGATACACCAATAATTGCACCATACCACAGACAACCAAAATGGGACCCACTGATTCTCCAGTTACAGTGATACATCAGTGCTTCTCAAGCACATGTTGACAGAAGCTGTCATGTTCGCTGCTGTCTAACGGCCACGCATGGATCAGGCAATTTGGGGAATATCTGGTCTTAACTCATTAAATTGGGGTTTAGCCCAAAGCCTACTGAAATGAGAAAGCGTCTCTCCACTGACACGGCTGCCGAGATGCATCCCGCGTTATTTGTATCCAGCACATAAGCTACAAGCACAGCACTGAAACACAAATGGAAACCAAAGCAAAGATGAAGCCAGAATATCAGGACGACCTCTGGCGTAATACTGGTATTAAATGAATTCACGCCCTTCTGTTGTTGAGCCAGAACTGGCGCAGCCATATCCTTCACTAAAAGGTCATCTAGCTTTCAAACACACTAGTGCTCAAGTCCTTCCTCCCAGGTAAAATAGAGGCAGGGACAGGATATAATTATTCTGTTTCCAAATTAAATCGTCTAATGAGTCATCGCAATAATTCCTAGGTTTCAGTTTTCCAGCACAGCAACTACTTGGCTTCCCCCTCGTCCCCATACTTTACCGCGATGGTACAGCACCTCTTTCTGGTGAGAGAACTATTAATCCATCAATTAAAGGATTTCCAAAAATTATGCTACCTGACACAGTGGGAATGGCTACAGGCTGCCTTGCTGGTACTGATGGCTCTGAGACAAGCTCAAACCTCCTGATGACACTCGGAAAACAACCCGGGATCTTTTCCCCCCCAAAGCCTTTTGTCACCAAACACCAAACCAGAAATTTTGATTTAATGAAACATTTTGCAAATACGTAACAGTTCTGACAAAGAATGTATAGTCCTTCAACATCCTGAAAAAACAAAACATTTCCTCCCCCCCACCTCCGAAATCACAAGAAAGCTGTTTAAACACAGAAACAGGCAAAGCTTAGAAATCCCATACGTGTTTTCCAGCAATAACATTCAAACCCCTGCAAATTTCAGCTTCAAGTTCCTGCACAGCTCTTCACAGTCGGGCACATTTTTTGTGAATTAAGAATTTCAAGGCAATGTTAATAGCCATTATTGGAAAATCTTATGGGAAAAAGAGATAAACACTTAGCTACCGTAAGACTAGCGTGGTGTACTTGTTCTAACTTCTAGGGAGCCACCTAAATATCTTTCTTCTATTAGCTGAGGATCTGTCCATACCTAGAATATTTAAAAATCACAGAAAAACGCTTATCTTTGATCCCCCAGCAAAGTTAAGCTGATAGTACAAAGAGGGACGCTCATGGCACACAACAAAGTTTTGAATAGATAAAACCAATCATCTTTTAGTAATGCACAACAAAAGAAAAAACAAATGGGAAGTTCTGAAATACCCCCGCTCCTTTCAGACGCAGACTGGCAGACAGAGCAGCACAATTTCAACTCCAATAGGCATGAATTAGTTTCCAGCCAAAGAACCAGAGATAAAAGGGGAAGGGATTTAAAGAATTTCTCATGGGGCTTTGTCAAAGTTTTATTTTGTGCTTGGTCTACAGAGAGAGGGCTCAGCTGTGATTTCAGCCTCTCGATTTTTTTTAATCTTATTAACAATAAACTTCACAGTTGGCCACATAAAACACGGTAAATTTTCGTACATTTCTCACCGTGTCTTGTCTAACCACTTTCACAATGTCTATTATCTTTTGGGATGAACAGAGTAGAAGCTAGTAAAACTGTAACTTAAAAAAAAAAAAAAACCTGTTAAAACATTATCTAAAATGACTGAATTTCCAGCATTTGCATTACAGTTCTTAACATTCATACGCTTCATTTCATTTTACTTTGACTTCTTTTGCAATCACGTCAGCACAACATGCGAGGCATCCTCGTCAGTAAGATGTGATATTGGCAGAATGGGAAGTTGGAGGCCTGATCCGCTGACTCTTCCACGTATGCCACTGGAAGTGCCTCTATTCTTACATTGGTGCATCCACCCCACTATTTCTGATCTGAGAACCTCCCAGAAAGTATACTAATTCAGGAGGTGCATTGGATGTAATAATGAAATGAGAAGAAAAAAAAAAAAAAACCAAAACCCACAAAGATTAACCTCATTAATACTGAATCATTACAAAACCAAAAGCCACAAATAATCTGTCGCAGGCAGGCACCACTTCTAGAGGTTTTCACACTTACACCAGCTTGCTGTGTGCCGTTGCTATCAAACAGACTGCACAGCCATGGCAACAGCTTCAAAATAGCTAGCTCCTACGAGTTATGCAAGACTCTCCAACCCATCCTACTTTTACGTTTTTAATTTAGAGCTTCGCTCTGCAGTCCTCTACCTTCTTCCTTTTTTACAGGCTTACACACACCATGTACACTATACTGAAAAAACACTGAGAAGTTTAGCAAGAACCAGCATCCTCCGTGCTGTACTTTTCCCCCAGGCTCCCACCACGTGACTGTCCCAGCTGATCCCTTAGTTCAGCTCTTCTGGGGCCAGCCAACGTGGCAGAAATGATTACACGCGCTCCCTTCGGCTCCCCTCCCCACAAAAGACCAAATATATCCTTCCCACACAATGGCTGAGCTCCACTGGCCCGGAGCCTGTGAACACCGTATGGTCTTTCCGATTCAATTAATTCAGCAGAATGACACTAGCCCATTACCCCCCGCCTCATCCCATGGAAGCCTAGGAGATTGTTTCCTCTAGTTTTCCCAAGACCCATAGAGTATCGTCTTCCTTCATTGAAGCTTACAGCAAAACACACTTGCTGAGACAGTCCATATCATTCACCAAAATATATCACAGGAGAAGCAGCGAGATTTTGCAAGGCTCAAGGATTTCCAGTTCATCAGTGGCTAACCAAGAAGGAGCACCTCTTCTACTGCTATGGTACGGTTTCTTCTTTATTTTTAATTAAAACCTTAGAATACCTTGTATCTAACCCTCTGTAATTTTCTTTTTCACTTACTGTGAAATAGCTGAAGCTTTCATAGAGCATCATTGTTTGTTTTAAGGATAAATCATTTCAGACATTTATGACTAGAACAGACAGAAATGTTCTTTATAAAAGAAAACACTGTATAGTTATGGTGTTGAGGAAGATGGCCTTTATCTTACTGCTTATCATTGCAAAACAATGACCTTGTGATCTTGCAAAACAATAAAGCATTCTGCAACGTCCAACAACAGTCAAGCAAAATACATGCTTCTTGCAGAAGCATACAATCGTCCAGCTGAAAGCCACGGTGCAACCTGATTTCGCAACACTTTCCACAATCTCCTGTAATATCAGTTCAGGAACCTTAATCCAATAGACCAGGCCACAAAATGCAGATTCACCCTTCTTTTTTCCCGTAACTGAGAGCAGAGGCAGAAACTGGGGCTGGTCTTGGAGGAACCTTTCACAAAGGTGTTAGTAGAGCTGGCAAAAAACATGTAGCAAACAGTGCAACCGTGAAGGAAATGCAGATTCTGTGAGACGACAAAATCCCGCAATTGATATCAAATACAGAAAATAATTCCGACTACGAAAGAGAACTCATTTTGACCTTTCTCAAATTAAATCAAAGCAGCTCTTTTTGGCTTGAGCTGGACTTCAACACCACAGGGAACTGTATAAAAAAAAAAAAAAAAGAAAGAAAGAAAAAACCAAAAAACACCAAACCAAACAAAATCCAGACAGACAAACTAAAAAAAAAAACCCAAACAAAAACAAAACAAAAAACCCCACCAACCCTAAAAGCACTGATCTCAATAAGTAGCAAACAAAATCAAATGGTAGAAGGGAATGGTAACAGATTAAACAATTACATTAAGTTAATGTGAATGGTTTATTTAAGAAAACCCGTTTTAACATGTCCTGAAATGCTGTTGTTTTGGGGTTCTCTTGCATTCAGCCATCAAGGACTTACAGTCGACGGCTTTCGTAGCTGTCGAACTGGTAGCATCAAAGGGATCAGTTCTCATTAGCAGATATTTACTGGTACAGAATGAGTGGAATAGCTTTATGCTTTGGCATTTATTTTCTTATTACAATCTCTTCTTTTACTCAGATCAGATGCCTGCCTTTTATTTTTATATATGTATACACATCAACCAGGTAATATATGACTCTCACAGAATCACAGAATCACGAGGGCTTTTGAAACAGACCCAGACATAAGAATGTGCTGTACCAGTTGCAATTTCAGAGTATCGTGTGTACATGTTGGTCACAGAAAGAGCAGGCATTGCAGGGAGAATTCTCCATTTCCACACACAAATTTCCCCTTGCAAACAAATACTTGCATGCCAAACTCAGAGCATTAGTGCTGGATCATCACCTGGCTACAAGAATTACAGCTTTACAGCGTTTATCAGTTGAGGATACGGGCATCAGCATTTCTTGTTAACAATCTTGACATAACACCACACAGAGACCTTTTACCATAATTACAAGACATCAAATTTTACTGCAGTCCAAAAAAGGTTTCAAGGGGGTGATTTGAAAAAATCACATCACCTGGTTTCTCAATGATTCTTAGGGTATATATGAATGAAAGCTCAATTCAATGAAAGTTTCAATTCGGCTGTCATTTTAATAATAATTAAAATCATAGTGTCTTAAAATATTTCACCTGACAAGGTTTTACAGAAGCTTATTACCCAAGTCTCATCCTCATGAGAATGAAACGAGCATTCACGCCCGTTCTATACAGTGAGAAACTGGGTTCCAAAGTTGACCCATTGTCTTCCAGATCTCTTTTCTAAATGCCAGACAACATCCACACTCATTAGTCATGGCAGGGGATTGGGCAAATTCAGCTTCTAGGGTTAGGTCTAACGACAAAAGCCTACGTATGCGGAGTTTTCCGCCAACGCTAGAGCTGAAAGTAGGTCAGTCTGCATGATTTCTTGAGTTAAACATGAGGCATTCGTCACCTTCAGCCACAGCCTCTGCAAGCTAATCACTTCTGGGTGGCATTTCAAAAAGCGAGAGAACCTGCTAGGTCAAAGCCGCATGAGTTTGCTATTTCAGTGGCTGACAACAATGCTGAATCAGAAACAAAATACGAGGACAGTAGGAAACACTCTGCTTGGCATGTCATCCATTCTTGAAGTTCTCTCTAATTTTTGATTCAAGATGCAGACTTCCTCCTATGAGCAATGAGAAACAGTGAATACTGGTGAAATCCCTGGGTGACCGAGCTGGTCTGGTGTACAAAACCCGTGCGGCACAGCATAGCTGAGAAGGACAGGCAAGACTAGCAGGCATGACAGATACCATTACTTCAAGCCTTCTAGACAAAAATAATGTCATTGATCAGTATTTCAAGTGACTGCTGACACACCATTAGAACGGCAGCCCCTGGGCAGGCTTCTTGTCAAGGACAAGCTGAGTATCAAGAGTAGTCTCTTTGATCCCCGAGAGTTCGCTGCCTGGGTTTCAGCAAAGATGCCAGCAACTGCAGAACCACAAGGAGTGAAATAACCCCTGAGCAGCAGTCTCCACAACTGAAGGCTGAAGGACGTGAACACTCATCTCAGCTGAAACTTGAACTGTTGAGTTATAATGTATGAGTTTTCAAACAGAAGACACACAATCGTCAACCTTTAAACGTCACTTATTTTTTTAACGCACTTACCTTAAGGATAAATTGACATTTAACTTGTGATCCATTTTTCCAGCTCTCCTTACTGGAGGGGAAAGTGTTACTGTCTGCAAGTTCGGCAAACCAAGTAGATGGATAACCATTCAATCTTTTAAAACCTACTGATGTTTCTGAGGTTTCGGTTACCCCACCAAACGCTTCTGGAAGCCTGATCACAGGCTGGGACTGATGTTCACCACGCTCAGCAGGCCCTCAGATGCATACAGAGATGACAATGCAGGGCTGTTGTGCGCAGCCCATACTCAGAGAGGCAGTTCCTCTTCATAAAGCAATGCTGCTCAAGTCCTGGCAGAGGCTCGCACCAGCTGGATGTACTTGACTGTGCAACAGCCGCAGGATCCTGCCTTGGAGCTGTCTAACATGGCCCACTGCATCTGTGTTCAGTAAGAGCGAGTGCACTAAAGCACCCTTAGCTCCATCTCAGCTCAGCAGCTGTGCACTGTCCTCTGAAAAAAGGGTCATTCAGGAGATGCTGACTCAGAGCAATTATCACAGAATCTTTATGGGTGGAAATGACCTTTGAGATCATCGAGTCCAACCAAACACCCTACNCAGACCCCTCACCAGCCTGGTAGCTCTCCTCTGGACACGCTCCAGCACTTCAATGTCCCTCTTGTACAGAGGGGCCCAGAACTGAACACAGTACTCAAGGTGAGGCCTCACCAGCGCCGAGTACAGAGGCACCATTGCTTCCCCACTCCTGCTGGCCACGCTATTTCTGATACAAGCCCAAATGCTGTTGGCCTTCTTGGCCACCTGAGCACACTGCTGGCTTATGTTAAGCTGGCCGTCCACCAGCACCCCCAGGTCCTTTTCTGCCAGGCAGCTTTCCAGCCACTCTTCCCCAAGCCTGTAGCGTTGCTTGGGGTTGTTGTGACCAAAATGCAGGACCCGGCACTTGGCCTTATTAAACCTCCTACAGTTGGCCTTGGCCCATCGATCCAGCCTGTCCAGGTCCCTCTGTAGAGCCGTCCTACCCTCAAGCAGATCAACCCTCCCACCTAGTTTGGTGTCACCTGCAAACTTACTGAGGGTGCACTCAATCCCCACGTCATGTGGATGTTATCACATCCACATCAAGAAAAGCAATCACCCTCCCTGCCCCCCATTTTAAGCTGAGCTACATGTATTCTGCTGGGAACCGACTGCAATGGAATAAAGGAGTCTGAGCTTTTGCCTCCTCCAAGTTTCAGGCAAAACATATTCTTCTTTCCAAGCCTGAAAAAGTGGTGGAGGGCCTAAGTTAGTATTGCTTTCACAATACCCCAAGCTGAAGTATTGTTAAGTCGTCATTTCTCAGTCAAAAAAAACCAAACAACCCAAACCCATATTCAGGAGATTTCACATTAATCTTTTGGCTAAGTTTTCCTACAGATTTTCCTGCAGAGCGTGGTGACTGCATTTCTCCAGGGGGAAGTCTGCTGGCTTTTAAAATATCTTCTCGTGTAATAGTTCTTTACTGACAGGTCTATTAATCTTATATGTTACAAAAGCTTGGTTTTAGAAATTCTGTTCTGTAGGATAAATTTGGAAATTAAAGCAAGAACAAAGTGTCTTCTCATTTAGATTTCAGTGAGAAAAAAAGTGAATGTCACACTGCAGATCCTTGCATCATATGACAACTAGCTAATGCTTAATTACTTCCACAAGAGCTTTCTTCATCTCTGCACCTGCTCAGGCTGGCTATTCTATTACTTCAACAAAAATGGCTTTTCCTTTCCAACACTGAAAGACTAAACGAGCAACTACAAAAATCCCATTGCCGTGAGCCACAACCTTTGCAGCAAAAAGGGCTGTAGGCTTGCAGGAAGAGTTCCTTGTGGTTTTTTTCCCCTCCCTAAGAGCTTTACCCTTCAAGCTGCAAATCCCTTGGCTCCTGCTCCAGCAAACCACCCAAAACCCTTCACGTGGATTATGTATAGCAAGCAAAAAGGTACTCCTGGATCCTGGCAAAAGGACTTGGCATATTGCACAAACAAGCCCCCACAGTCTAACCTAACATGGAGTGACACCAACAGAAATATTCCTTTCACTCCCGGAGGACTGAAGGGACCACAGTCCATTGGACAAATATTTATTTTTCTTCTCCCTCTTGAAGTGGCTGTTGTGATTGACTTTGCAGCTTTTATAACAGTCATCCCAACTTCCCCTACTGCTCTCCCTCCATGAGTACGTCAGCATTGAAAAAAATCTTTGTGACTATGGCTGTTGAACTTGTCTGGCAGTTTCCAGCCACCAGTTGCAAACAGTTCCCTTATACTGGCTGCTCAATGGGACTGTTAGAGACACAGAATTACACGGTTAACTTGGAACAGTCAGGTCCACCACAAGGCACCGTCTAAACCCCAAAACTCCGTGCTCTGAAAACAGTGAGAAGAGACACTTGTTGTGCAGGAATTGGTATTGCTGCCATATTCAGAAAGGCAAAACCCAGGAATTAATACTGGCAGTACTTGCACGTGCATTAGAGTTTAAGAGTTGAAATGCTACTTAATGTTTGGGGCAGATTATCCTACTGGAAGAAATATTATAAATCCTTGCGACTCATTTAGACTATCGTGACTAGAAAAAACAAAGATACTCAACTAGACTATGTTCCTATACTCCATTCAAGGCATCAGACTTTCTCAATAATTAAAGACTTATGCCTCCTGTGAGCCACTGTGAGCTAGTTACTAAGAGGAAAATACAAAAGACTTGCCCTGACAACTCGGATTTGTTCCAACCACTTTTTCATTATATGGACAAAGGCAGCACAGGCAATTTTTACAGCCAGTGCCAAAGCCAAACTTGAAAACCGTAATTATAAATAAAATACAATGTGCATAGCTTTTCATTTATAGCTTTCAAACTAGTTTACTGCAACAAATATGACAAATGAGATTTTTAGAAACTCAGTTAATTGACATGCCCAGAGTTGTGTTGCTCACCAGGAGCAGAGAGAAACCGAAATTTAGACTACCTGACTAATTCAAATACTTTCCTCAGTCACTTGCCAGGCCTTCAAAAGCATGGTATACAGTTTTTAGGTCTATACATGAAACTGGATTATGCCCCTGCCTTTCTGGCAAGCCACCTGCACGACCCTCAGTTGAACAAAACTAGCCTTGATCTGAAGTGACTGCCTATACACAATGAGGCACTTTGCATATGCTCATTAATGGCTTTCGTTGTATTCTGTCTTTCCCTCTAAAAACATCTTAAACAACTAACTCTGGTTGCCAAAGAGATAACAGATGAGTAGATAAGAGATAATTTGGGGACTAAATCAGTTAACTGCAAGAAAAATGGTCTGCATCCTAGATATGGCCCATTAATGAAGTATTTTGCTCTTCACTAACTAAAAGATATTGACATAAAATAATGTATAATACAAGGATCTCCCAAAGCGTATACTGCAGATCTAAGCACAGCAGTAGCCAGGATGCTTTTGCAAGCTTCTACACCAAAAATCAATGTAATGCTCAAAATCATTGCTTTTTGCTTCACCATTGTGGCTTCACCATAAACACAAGCTCCCCTGGAATTCTCCTTTTGGGGTTTTGAGTTCCTCCCCCTCCCCAAGAAAAAAACATATGGGTAAACAATATTTTAAAACCATACATTGAGCCTCATGTGATTGAATACGGTTGACCTAACTGGCTGAAATCACCGCCATTTTTTTCATATGCCAGGGAGTTCAAGTGGCAAAAGACACGATGTTCTTTGACTAAGGATGCAGTCGTAGGTACTTCATTAGGAAAGGTGGAAGCAATGAAAAAGGACATGTGTTAGGTGGAAAGTAAAATATTTTAAAGGGCAATGGGGGGTGAAGACCAAGAAGACAATTTCCAAGGAAAACAGCCAGCAGAATGACGGCAGAGGCAGAGTGAAAATACTACCGATTCTGTAGGAATACAGAAAAAAAGAAGAGGAAATTAAAAAGGAACAAGAAAGCAATATAATAAAAAAGAGAAGGGGAAACAGAAACAATATGACTTGTTTATTTTTGCTTTTCCCAGTGACACAGCTACACCCATAGAAACTTTCAGTTGATGTGCCCTGCAAAAGTGAGAAAATTTGCTGGTGACATCCGAGGTAAAAACGAGTTGCCTGTCTTTCACTGACGTGAGAATATTAGCATAGACTGAAGAAACTCAAAATGCATTGCATGTTCTTCCAGCCATCCATCTCGCACACTACTGCACAGCAGAGTTGGATTTGTCAGTTCCAAAGCACACGTCCGTGAAGTAGCCCCGACAGCATTTCTTTGACACCTGCTGAGCAGAACTTCACCACTTGATTCTTCCTACTACAGCCACAGGGAGAGCAGCCAGTAGACACCTTGGCCATAGAGACACCACAAACAGGCATTCTCTCAAAACGAAATAAAAAAAGGACATTTTTCAAAAGTAGTATCTCAGAAGAGTGGATAAAGATGTACAGATCTAAACCTACGTACATTCATAACTCTGCCCTTGACTATCACCACTAGAGCTTGTGAACACAATATACAGCTTAAGTGCTGTAAAAGAATTTAGACCAAAGTGTCCTCTAGATAAGACGGTCTAACATCTGAGTCTACGTACAACTGGACACTGCACGGAAATTTTGTGGGTCTTCAGACTAAGCGGGTTACAGCAGCCACTACATTGCTTCCATCAGTCATTTCTAGACCATTATACCCAAATCCTAACTTTATTTCTTTTCATTTTGCTTGCAGAAAGGAAAGCGCTAAGACCTACCACTCTGTTAACTGTTGTCCTCTACGAGATCTGAAAAGCATGAAGGCTGCAGCTCTCTTCATTTGTCTTGTAGGATCCGCTTTTGCTATTCCAGTAAGTCCTCATCATGCTATTTTTACTGTGCACTTAATTTACCATTCTGTGAATACTCTATATTATCCCATCGACCTATACAAGATCTACAGGATTCTTATTTAAATGCAGATATTGAATATATTTGTCTATTCTAGACCCATCCCTTAAACCACAAACTCAGAACCCATGGACAGAAAACTCCTGACAAGGTACTCTTCTTACTCTTTAAACATTAAGAGGCAACCTATATTATTCATCTCAAATATACAAAACACATCAGCACATATCTAGTGATTGGCAAATTGATTTAGGTTAAAAAAAGGTAGGTCCCCTCACCCCAAGAATTAGTACCCAAGCACCTCATGCCTCGCATGTTACATAGCTAGAAACAGAATAGGATAAAATCTAAAGCTCAGAACAGAATTTTCACTTATTTGAAAAAATTACCTTAAATGAATCCCCACATATAACCCTTACACCCATATTCTTACAAACAATAAGCTCCACTGACAGTCAAACTTGTGGTTATCGCTGCTCCAGTAAACAAGGAGGATGCAATCCTGAATTTATCACACCAAGTAATATGCAGCCTCAAACACGTAAGAGTTCTAGCCACCATATGTTTCATTATTCACATCAGCTACAGCTCATCTCGGAAAGTAGACTGTGGCTGACAAGCTGGATACACAGCCCCAGCGGTAACGAGACAGAAGTCTTCAGCAGCCCTGTGCCATAAAGCCATGCTAATGACAGAGCTCGCAATTTCGCATTCACAGTTGACACAAATTAAAATTCCTTTTTATTGCACCATTCTGGTGAGCATTTGTGGTTCGGACACCACAGACCTTGGCTCCAAGCCAATGAATGTTTTGGAACAACTAAATTCAGACCATGGTCTATAGTAAGAAATGCAACATCACAACTCTTATGCTAACCTTTTTTTTTTTTTAATTATGAATTATATCCCACCCTGTGCAACTTTCCAGATGCATTTCACATCAATCTGGATGGTGACCTGCATTATGAAAATCAACAAATTAACTTTTCCTAATGAAATAGCCAGCAGAACAAATTACGGTATAAACACTAGTTTGCAGCCTATAGCTGTCTCCCGGAGACAATTCACACAGAAGACACTTAAATAAAAACAAATCATTGCAATACCCAACACATCATAGAACCACAGAATGGTTTGGGTTGGAAGGGACCTTAAAGATCATCCAGTTCCAACCCCCTGCCATGGGCAGGGACACCTCCTACTAGAACAGGCTGCTCAAAACCCCATCCAGCCTGGCCTTGAACACCTCCAGGGATGGGGCATCCACAGCTTCTCTGGGCATCCTGTTCTAGTGCCTCACCACCCTCACAGTAAAGAATTTCTTCCTAATATCTAATCTAAATCTCCCCTCTGAATCATCAGTTCCAAGTTAATACGCAACACCTACCAAAGGCCAGCTGACCCCTAATAGTAGCTAATTGCAGCTACCTTGACTGAAATTTGCCATCATATTAAGAGACCCAAGTATTTTCACAAGCAACCAAGTTCTAAAAGTTTATTTTATCCTGGGGGCAAAGGTAGAACAAAAAGCAGCAGCTAAAAGCCACATCCAGGCACATCTCTGCATTGAGACGGTGGTGCATAATGAGGCTTCCTGTCAAGACATGAGCCCCATCTTTCTCAAACTATTGCTTCAAATACAGGCACCCATAATAGACAATTGTCTGGCCTTATATTTTTAAAACTCTATAAAACTGGAAGCCCTTCACAGAAGTCTGCTTTTTTCTTCACACTTGAAGACACATAAAATGTTGTACACAGCAGTGCCCAAAAACACGTGTAAAAAACCCACGTTCCTGGAACTTAATTTTCAAATGTTTTAATATCAGCTTGAGACGCTCGGTACGCATCGATCACTTTTTACAAGGTCTTCAAGAAACGTGCATTTAATCTGGAAAAGCTCTTCACTGAATTTGTTAGATTTGAGCAAACGTACAATCTTTCCCTGAAAAAGTTAGAGTTGGAAATGATATCGTACTTTTCCTGCATCAGCAAGGACATCAGGCAAAAGACAAACTCGTAAAACATTCAGATACCAATTTGACATTAGCAAATGCCATATAGCTGATCTGCCAAGAGCCAAGTTAATATTTCTAATCCTAGTAGTTTTTTTTTTTTTTAATTTGTAGAAATATTTGGTGAGTAGAGTGTTTGTTTCCAAGCAGTCGTGGCTTGGCCCACACTAAAGGAAATGCTATTCCAGCAACTTGGCCACTGAGAAGGTCTCATCTTCATAAATAAATCCCCCGAAAGCTTTAAGGAAAATCATCATCAGATGCCATACTGTAGTAGGCAATAAGCAACACTAGACATCCATAGGTGGTGTTCAGAAATACATCAGACGTTGCTGCTATTGGAAGTGTCTGTACTCACCCGGCAGCTGCTGAGACGCTAACAGCAGCAGAAAGGCAATTGCTGCAGCAAGATCTAACAGTCATTTTAGTACCTCCTTTTTCCACGACCATTGTAACCTTTTCCACTGAAGTTACTAGTCTTGATATTGGCTTGAGAGCACGCAAAACAGCAACAACAACAAAGCCTCTCAAACACCTAGGATTTCTGCTGGTGAGTTTATGATACAGTAGTTGCCACCAAATTCAGTAGTTCCTGATGAATTCACTTAGGAAGCAATGATGTATCAGGCTCAAAGAAGGTGACTGTGTTGACTATGAAATAGTTAAGATGCAGTGCATTCCTCAGGAATTACTACCGTGGCACCTTGTGAAAGGTCCTGTCTCTCCCCCAGCCCCTCTTTTCCCAGGCCTCCCATTTATCTGTGTAGGAAGATGAATATCAGATCCCCCTTCTCTGAGGTAAGGGACAATTACTGCGGCCTACAAGTGCCTGAATTTATGGCACGGAATTACTAATGAAGCATTTTAAGATTTCACAAGACACCCGTATGCATCTATCTCCTCTGAGTTCTTAAACAGAGTTGCACAGACTTCAGGAACTCCATCAATAAAAGAAGGGACAGAATAGCAAATTTGCTGAGAAATGGAAATGGCTGTGAATTTCATGCTCTAGGCTAGCTTAAGAGGAGCATTTACAAAGGAAACAAATAAAGTCAGTGTCATGCCTTGCCATACAAGGCAAAACTAATACGACATTGACTTCAAATAAATTCTCCGATTTACTAGTCTACTTGCTAATTTTTACCTTTTTTTTTTAAAGACCGAAGACATCCACCCTGGAGCCCCCAAGGAAGAGAATGCAGGGTTTGTAGACAATGGTGATTTGCTGCCCAGTCACAAAAACCTAGAACCAGAGGTATCAGTACCAGACGCTGAGCGCAGGGGTGAGTCCCAGACCACTAGAAAACAAGGAAGAACTGGTAGAGACCATCAAGTGAAAAATAGCCTAAAAAGCATCGATTTCCTTGCACTGCACAATAAACCAGGTTTGGCTTCTGACAACCAGGACAGTGACTCTGGAAGCAGCGGCAGAGAACAGTCCAGCTCTGAGCATTACCAGTTTAGGTGGCACGAGAAACACGGCAATACGGCCAAGCGACATGTTCTGGGCAATGCAGAAAATCCAGCAGATGCTCTCGGTCTTTATCATGAGCACAACACATGGAAATATAATAAAAATACAGTTGGCCTATCTGAAAAAACCAGTGAAAGTGAGGAAGAAGAAGGTGTGGAAGAAGAGGATGAGGAATGGGGTGAAGAAACTGATTACAGAGATACGAAACACAAAGGCCAGCAGGCAAATCAAGGTAACGAATACAAAAGGCAGCAAAATGAAGACCGTATGCAGTCTGATGAAATCCTGAGAGATTCCAGTCAACCAATGCGGATAACCAAGAGACATGGCGAGAAATTTGACCTAGAAGAAGAAAGGGAGAACAGCCAGAAGCAGCCATATAAAGAAGAAATCCCCCTCTCTCAAAAAACCCCTAATGAATATCAGGTTGACAAGTGGCAAAGCCAAGAGAGGAAAGACAATATTCAAGTAAACTATCCGAGTGATCACAACACAGTGGTGAAAACACAAGATACAGAAGACAGTAATGTTGATGATGATGGTCATGATAGTGGTGATGTTAATAGCAGGGAAGATCTCAGCAATACCTGGAAAGAAGCAGTCTACGAGGAAGAGGAGAAAATCCAAAGGAATGACCAGGAGAGCACCAGTATTGACCACAAGGGGGAAGGAACCACCAAAGATGACACCGAAGTTCGTAGAGAGACTGAGGATTACCAAAATGTCAAGATTAAAGACCTTATTCACTCTGAACAAGATGATTACGATCATGAACCACCTCATTCTGACAGAGAGCAGCAACTGGAAACAAGTAGTTCTGTTCAGAGTATGCATTCAATGGAAAGTGAAGATAAGGTAAATTCTCTTTGNTCCCAAATTTAAATTCCTGATGACTGAAAAAACATTTTGGAGAAAACCAGGTGTAATAATTTCTTGATATGCAGAAGTCTCATCTCCCCTTTTATTCACCATTCACCTGGTTCATGCTGCGTCACTTCATATACAACATTTCGATGAATTGCACCAGAAAGGAAGTGAGCACAACTCATGTAAGAGCTCCAGCCCTGACGGGCTGTGTAATGAAACATACAAATAAATACGGAAAGACAGACACCAAACCTGGAACCCAGTCTCTCAAGCTGACTAGGAAAGCCTGTTCGCTCCTCTCTCCCAAATATTTTAAACACTACCATGCACAAGTGAACAGCTTGGCAGGGCTAGAGCACCCGGAATAACTACCATCCTAGTGGCCAGGGCACTCTTAGACAAGATGAAGGATGTGGGCTTTGTCCCTTGAGACGAAGGAGGATATTGCACCCAGATCTCCTGTACCCTGGTCAGCTGTTAGATAACCAGTGGACTATCAGGGGTGTTCTTCAGAAGCAGTGAGTTTTCCTATGGCTGTTAAATAAGGATCCGTGATATTAAAGATATGATAGGAGGCATCCATTTTAAAGAGGGCAGGCACCACCCCACAGCAGCAAAGAAGGGTCAGAACTGAAAACGCATCCTTCCCTTCTCCTCCTGCTCGACGTGTCTGACCCGGCAGCTCGCGGTGCTGCTCCTCCTGGGGACTATTGAGAGGCAGTTTGTGCTCGCTGACCTGGAGGGCCCCACTGCAAACTACAACTTGAAGCACCAATTCTGTCAACCTCGAGGCACTCCACTACTGTATGTCAAGCAAGTACTGCAGAACCTCGAGGTGATCAGGCCTTACTGAGCTCCTGTTTTGCTCTCTCCACTGCCTACCTCACCCCCCCAAAATAACAGAGCACTTTAATACCACCAGAAGCTTTAGGCACTTCTCACACATTTCGCATAGCAACGTCTTTTCTGCTGCAAGCACAGCAAACCGTGACTCCGACAGCTTGGTATTTGTATCTGAAAAATTTTTGTCCAAGCATTTTTTTCTTCCCAAGTTTTCCCACAACTTCTGCTTATGTCTCTGTGACTGTACAGGTTAAGACTACAGGCAGCTCCTATGGTGAGATGGAAAATGCAAGCAACAGGAGCGAGAAGGCTCTCCTGGGTAAGCCACAAGCAAAGCCATCACGTAACTGCTAACTCCCTGCAGCTGGGGAATCAGCTGGCCTGCATTTCTTTCCTGCCTTTGGCAGCACACAGTTTCACATGACTGAACTGTGCTTGCGCATAATCCTGCATCACAGTTATGTTCCCACGGAATTCCTTCCATACACCCTTTTTCATTCATTTGTTTGTGAAAAACATCTGTAGAGAGGGCACAAATTTTTGTGTCAGTTATACAGGAATGAGAATTAGCTGGCATTGAATCCGTTCAGTTTCAGAACGGCATCTTGAATTCAACTAGGAATGGGACAAGCGTCAGTGCTGGATTCAGAAAAGACAGATGGAATATGTTTCACCAATGGAAGCTGGAAGTAAATGTCAGTCCTCAGAGTAGAAGTAGCTTTTTCTGAGAAATTTATTTCCCCATCCAACTCAAACCTGGGACTGCTAGAAGTCTCACAAAAATCCTCATTTAAATTTTGTCTTGCTTTATTCAATACAAGATCCAGCTGCATTTTAACAAACTTCAACAAAAAGCACTTGACTGCTAGGTGAGTACTGGGCTGTATTTTGCTTTGACTGCCAGTAATACCTGACAAAACCACTTGTCTTCGTCCCACCCCCTCTAACAGTCCCTCCTTCTTGCTATGACCGCTAGACTCATGCAGGAACTTCCATTGCAAAAGAGGCAAAGTCTGCCATGTGGACAAACAAAAGAAACCCAGCTGTATTTGCCAAGATCCTGCTGCTTGCCCTCCCACCAAAGACTATGAGCGTGTAAGTATTTCCATTCAGTGCATGGCATGGGGGAAAGCCAACTAAGATGTTTACGGGATAACATATTCCCCTGCTATTATTTAGAATAATTCTACCCTAAAAAGTATGCAAGTGGGTTTGGGTGATTCCAGTAATTGTAAAAGTAAGCATAAAGTACCCAAACTCACTGACTATAGTTTGAACCTGTTAGTATAAACACAGGTACCTATCTAGTACCTAAAGTGATTTGCTTCACTTCGTCTCCCAGGGATCACAGCTTTTCCCCGTCACTAACAGTTCTATTTATCCACTTGATGTTTTAGAGCATATACTGAATGCTAGTACATATCTAGTCTAATAATCCTGTACCATGTCATAAACTATATCACCACCACATACAAATAAATTCAAGTGTCTCGAAACTGGGTACGTAAGTACAGACAACAAATCCATATGTAGGCATAGAACAACTACAATTTTCAATACTTCTGATAACCCGTATTCCCTGTGGGCATTCACAACTGCTACACCATACGTTAACGATACTTTATTATTGTAATGCCTATATGAGCGACCAGAATTTCTCTTGGCACAGTGGTGGTGGCGGGGGCGGGTTCGTTTTTTCGCTCCTCCTCTAGGTTTGCGGTACGGATAATAAGACTTACGATGGCACATGTCAACTCTTCGGCACCAAATGTCAACTTGAAGGGACAAAAATGGGACGCCAGCTGCACCTAGACTATATGGGCTCCTGCAAATGTAAGCGTTGTTTTCCTATGAAGAATTCACCTAGGTATAAAGAGCCTGTAGCCATAACCACCAGCTAGCCCTAAGTTATCTATCTGCTTTCTTCCTGTGCTCTCCCCCTTCTGCATCAATTATTTGCCAGTTAAGACCTAAACTCCAAGCACGTCTAAGAAGTCAGTTTTTCTATAATTAAGGGTATTAAGCATCTGAATCCTAAAGACATCCCTCCTGTGCTTTCCCCAGTTTTTGTCAACCCTGTCTTCCCCCTGCACTGTCTCACATGCTCCCGTTGCTATAGCAGCTGAGGTGTTTTTGACCAGAAAACCAGTATGTACAGCCAGCTAGTAAATGAAAATGTCAAGTCTGGAAAAACAGAGAAACAAATAAAAAAACCACCACCAAACTACTTAGATACCAAATGCAGAAGTCAGGATCTAAAAGCCAGGACTGATTTCCAAGCTCTCCAGTTGCTGCATACCCTGACAGGAAAGTGCATCCTCAGCCAGAATACTCCTTCGCTGTTAAGAACTCTGTTTTCATGCAATTGACTGATAACAGTTTCACTGCACAACTCTGCTCAGAAGCTGCACAGATATATAAAGGCGGTGGCTTGCACAACTTTTTAAGCCAGTGCGCCAAAGAATTGTAGATTTATAACTGAACCCATTAGTTGCATTCCCAATTTTACGTATTAACAGCTCCAACTATTTTAAGCTGAACTGGAAGTTTGTTAGTGAGAATCAAATCTAACTTGGCTCAGAAATGCTTGAATGGGGACTTAACAGATCACTTGTTAACAAAAGCTTTCCTGTTTGGCACAGATATCCCCCACTGTACTGATTATGAAGTGGATCAGTTCCCCCTCCGGATGCGTGACTGGCTCAAAAACATCCTTATGCAATATTACAAACGCGATCTGGATACTTCTGGATTTCTAACTGAAAAGCAAAGGAGCGAGGTCAGCAATCCTTTTCAAGTAAGACCATGCAGTTACATTGTTAGAGCCGGACTTACCATGTGGAAAAAAAAAAAAAAAAGTGATTGACATCTTAGGAGCTCTCCTATTTCATATGAGCATTCCCTTTCTGGTCAAGGCAATTTAGACCCAACTAGATTCACAAGTTGCAAAACACACTTACATGTCCCCTCACGCTCATTTAAGCTGAGACACCTTTTGCCAGAGAAGTCAGAACTAGTGCACACCTAAATAAACATTGTTAACTTGAGAAGACATGAAACAGCTTCTGTTCAGGGAAGTACTTTGTCACAAACCTCTTGGAAAGATCAACTAATAGGTAGATATGTATGACCCAATTAATGCAGTCAATGCCACTTTCCAAAGGACTTGAGGAAACTAAGCAGCCATGGCATAAGATGGAAGGTCTGACCATGGATAACTAATTAAAAGACAGAATAAGACGGAAGAGCCAGCCAAGAGTTCACCTGTGGAGTTCCACAGGTTGAAAGGACTTGGGCCATTCAGCTTTCGTTATGTGACCTGGAAGACGAAGGTAAGTGACAAAGTCTGATGACAATGTACAGGTATGCAAAGGGAAGGAAGGACAGACTTAGACTCAAAATAAAGAAAACTGCTCAAGAACCTCATGAGACTGAGTGACTGGGTAGTCACACAGCAGGATTCGAGACAGAATTACAATATAGAGTTTACGGGACACTCGTGGAGGCAGGGGATGCCTGCCTTGGACCGACCTAAAGTAGCTCCTCTTCTGTTCTTGAGACATACCTTGTACTTGGACCATCAATACAAAAGTACTTGAAAATGGACTCAGCGGTTAAAGGTATCATTTGCACTTTTTGATCCAGCCCCATACACTGTCCATCTACACTGATATTCAAGGGCTAAAAAAATTACACAAGTCTGATGCGCAGTTTTAATAGAAGAGAGCAGCTTTCTACCATCCAGTAGACCTGCGGCATCACACTATGTGGGTTTAAAATGGAGTAAGCATCTATTACCATTGGGTCTTTTTTTTAGAGAAGGATTTATGTCAAGTGAATTGGCGACAGTAGGTTGTTTTTGAAGATATAAATGCCACGACTGCCTGTTGTGGATTAGCCCCAGCTGGCAACAAAGAACCACGTGGTCGTTTTGCTCACCCCTCCCACCCCTGGCTGGAATGAGAGGACAGTCGGAAGGGCAAAACTTGTGGGTTGAGATAAAGGCAAGTTTAGCAGAACAGCAAAAAGAAGAGGAAAATGATAATACTGATAAAGGAATATACAAAACGCAATTAATGTACCACCGCTCACCAACTGGACGCAGGAAGCCCCATCCCCCTCTGAGTGGTGATTCCCCCTCCCTGGCCAGCTCACCCACCATATACCGGGCATGGAGTACCCGTTTGGCTGATTTGGGCTGGCTGACCTCCCCTGCTTTAAAAAGCCAAAACTGTTAGAAATTAGCTTAAGTTAAACCAAGTCCTGGGCTACTCTAACTCTGGAGTAGGTGTTGCACGCAGTAGGTCACAGCAGATTTATACAAAATATGCTTGAGCCACACTAAACACTACTTACACAGTTACCAGGAGGGACATAGACGTACCCAGGACATCTCATACTAAATGGTATGAGTTAGAGGATTTCTGAGATGGCTTATTTCACACCAAAAGCTGAGTTGCTTGCCTCAGGACAGAAAATCAACAAATGTGATAAAATTGGTTTCATCTCAAGCTGAGGCTACTGCCCTGCTTAGCCAAGTCTGACGATTAGACCACAGGAATTTCACTTCCTTTGTAGTTACTACTGTCATTACTGTTGAAATAGACAGCAACAAAAAACATCTGGGCTACTTCAGGCAAGCTTTTCATGCTGTGTACGGTCATAAACACTAAAACGCATTTCCCCACTGGTATTTTATCAAGTTTCATTTCTCTAAACCACCTTCTTGCTGGATAGTTCTTGCTTCAGGACAGATCTTCATCCCTAAACAAAAAATATCAATTTCTCTGTTGTGTTCAGGTCAAAAAAATCTACCAGAATGACAAGAACCTCGTGGCTGGTGACCACGCGGTTGAGCTGCTCCTGCACGACTTTGAGAAAAATTACCACATGTATGTGTATCCTGTGCATTGGCAGTTTCATCGGCTTGATCAGCACCCTGTTGACAGGTAAAAAAAAAAAAAAAAAAAAATCTTTGTGGGTTCAGTTCCAATTTGTTGTTTAAGCTCAGGCTGTTTTACTTCTCTAAACCAGTCGAAGGATTCTCTACATACAGGACCAGTCCCTCAGCTGACAAAAGACAGTATCCCCCTCTTTCTGCGGGAGCATTCATCTCCAACATAGAACTTCCCTCATTGTTTTGCTGGAGCCATGTCTTAGCTCAGAACCTGCTATCCTCTTGCCTTTGATAATCATCATGTATTACACATTAAGCTCTACAGTGTCTTAATAGCTACTAACGCCCTGATCCTGGAAGACAGCGGCTCATGAGATCCTGTTATTACTGCAGCTAAGAGCAACACGCCAAGTATAAAGGGCAGATGCCTGTCAGCAATAATTCACTACTGATACACCCATAGTTTTCAACTAATACTACAGAAGTTTCTCAGTTTAAGGACCAGATATGGTAAGACAGCACCAGTGTCACAGTTCAGAGGACTTCAGCCCCCAGCTTCTGAGAATGTGACTCAGAGTTCATGCTGTTGGTCATGGCTCTCGGTGGTGGGATCCATCTTTCAAGGCTGCAGGCCTTCAGTACCTCGTGCTGATGACACCTCAGAACATAGCTAAGCACCTATGCAAGCTTGGTCTCCTGAAGATTAAGGGCAACACTCCACAACTGATGAGTTGTGAACAAGTCACAGTAATACTTGTTCTACAAAAAAAAAAGCAAAATGTTAATGAATTAATAGCAGTTAAAACATTTTAGTTTATCAGGTATTATACATCATCGTAACAACCTGGGACAGATTCACTACAGAAGCACCACAACAGAATCCACTGGGGCATCTCTGTCAAAGCCACCATTATCATTTCCTAGCAGCTTACATCATCTTTGATGATCCCGATGATTAATTAATGAAATACAGCTCTACATACCTGCTCTTTCTTTCAGATTATTAACACACTCGGAGCTTGCGCCTTTGAGAGCCTCCCTCGTTCCCATGGAACACTGCATAACCCGTTTCTTCCAAGAGTGCGATGGAGACCAAGATAAACTAATTGCTTTGAAGGAATGGTGCCACTGCTTTGGGATTAAGGAAGGTAAACATAAAACAACAGGCAGACGTTCCTATCAAGACTAGGCACATTCTCAGACCACAATGTATGGGAAAGAAATTGTAGCCAGAAGCTCACGGCTACTTTGCACAGAGGCAAATGGAATAGTAACGACAAGATCACAAAAGGTGCAAGGTTCTGAACTGGTTTAATTATAGGAATTTATTATTATAGGAAGAAGTCATATTTTCCATGAGGAAAAATTTGGGAGGTAGTTTGTACTATGTATCAAATCCTTCCTATGTGGTGTTTGAATCTCTATGTTCTGCATGTCTGTCTCTCAAGACACACTTCTATTTTAGCCTTCTGTGCCAAAGGAAAGGAAAAGCGAGCTAGTACTTTTAAATCAGTGGTCAAAGCATACTGATTGAAAATGCATTCAAAGATCTCAAGCCAAGTAAGAAAAACAACCAAGATCTCTCACTTCTCGAGTAACTACGCTCACCTCTAAATTACTACATACAACACATACAGTGTTATCATGCCGTAGTTGGAGGCCAAACTGTCGATTTTACCTCATCTGCCAGGTGCAACGTGTGCTCAGATAGTGACCACCAGACTGCATGCTTCCTGAGGCTTAGGCAGAGACAGTTTCTGAATCCTAAATGGACTAGCTGTATGCTTGGTTCAGCTCAAGCCACATAGAGACTTCTCTAGGAAAGAGAAAAACTAGGTACTACTGTGCTGGTGATGTCTCTAGAATTAGGCAGCAGCTGAACAGAAGCTGTTACGATAGCAATTTGAGATTTACATAACTACATTCAACCTAAGGCATTCTTTTGCAATCTACCTTCTTCTGATCTAGCCCTGAGTGACAGCTGAACAATACTGCCCATCGTTAAGCAAGGGTAGCAATAGCACAGGTTAATCCTAGAACAGTTGTGTGACAGGAGGCATTTGGCTAAACATGTGTGCTGTAGAAATTTGTTCAAAATCCTATTAGCAGCAACTCCCTATTTTAAGTGGAGGCCGATTCTGGTCAGAGGTCGGACATGCAGAGCCTTCACTCTTCCCAGAATTTTTCCAGCTCTTCTGGTGACAATTTACACACAAATGATGTGTGGAAGTAAGCTGTGAGGAGTTATCATAATACACATGTACTGCTGCCAATAACTGTTCATCCAAAGAGGGGTTAAGTGTCAGTCAGCCGTGAAGAGGGAGCTGGAAGGGATTCTTGCCTCACAAACAGATCAAGGAGACCTAACGCTAGAAACAAGTAAGCACCTACATCAAGAAGGGTCTAAATGAATGGCTCCTGAATGTGATAGTAGCAACCATACCTGGGTTTTTTTTCAGGGATACATGAGCCTTCTGAAACTTTCTTGATAGCAATACAGCATAAAATGTCTCCTTGGCATCAAATGTTAATAACATTTTCTTCTTCTTGGTTGCAGAAGACATAAATGAAAATCTCCTGTTCTGAGCTTGGCTGAACAGAATCCCAGCGCTGCACTAAAACTGGTGAAATAAGTGAATCTTGTTTGGTTTTTTAATTAACAGCTTCATAGTTTTCAAGACAAAGGTGGCATACGGTTCGCTGCATTCTTATCGAATAACACAAGTGTAGAAAAGTTCTACGTTCATGAACAGGAGAAAAAATGATCTCCTCCAAGTGGTTCGTGGCTGAACAACCAGTGTTTTCCCCTGCACGTATCCATGATCTCTCTGAACCAATAAATAGTACTAACCTGATGACTGAGCTGTTCACAAAACTCTTCAGTAGAATTATAGGATGTGGGTTTTACCATACATTGAAGAAGATTACCTTGAAATAGGACTTGTTTCCTTTGTTTACTCTATTGTCAGTTTAACATTCTGCATTGAAGCCTCAAATAAAATAAAAGTCTACCTAGATATATGGGTTTTGTCAGAACTTTGTCAAATAAAATGTATCAAGGCAAAAATTTCATTTTTGATTTAAGGGAGGATAAGAAACTACAGTGTAGATCACAAACACCAGCCCTTAAACCACAATTCCTAAAATATGTGAAAAAACGTCAGCGCTTTTCTGATACTTCTTCCCGCACCTCTTGAAACACAATAGTAGTAAGTACCAGTGCCACACAGCAGAATTCCTGCTGACAAACTGCATAACGAGCTAACTGTATGAGCACAGTGAGTGTGGATGCGAGTCAAAAGACTGATTAGCAACAGATCCACCATCACAAGGAGCAGAGGATATCACAGCTCCAACACCTCCTTAACCTCCTTAGCAGGCACATTCTTCCTTCCTCCCACAGAAGCACCAACTACTGCTACCATTTTTCCTGAGAAAGAACTGCTAGCTATTTCTTTCACCATATCCCAACTTTTGCTTGCCTGAAGACAGGTACAATTTAGGCATAAGAAACAGGACAGATTGAGATTATTCCTGAATCCCATTAACTTCGTGATTTTAAACCAAGCACTACACTGAAAACACTCCAGGTATGCTTTGCTGTAAGCAAGAAGCCCCAAACGCTATTCCTACAAAGGAAGATCAGAAAACACATTTCACCTGAACCATTTCAGCTTTCTAATGAAAAGGAAATGGGATTCAGACATGCTGGTTTGGTAGCTTGAATTGTGGGAGTCTACTTGCCCCTTTTTAATTTTCTCTTGAACTAGCAAAGGCTAGTCCGACTCCAGCCCTCCCTGGGAGACAATGAATCAAGATATTATTTTCAACACAGGCACTTCTTACACAAACAAAAGATTATTTCCTACCAAAACCAGTTCCACTGACAGCTTCTCCTGTAAGCCTGACTGGTCATCCACTTCACGTTCTGTAACATCACACAGCAGCGTATATAAATCAAGCTGGACTGCATGTACAAGAGCATATTCTTTGTGCTAATTCAATTCGAAAACGATCCTTTCTCTGGAACTTCAAATGTCTCAGGGAAAAAGTAATTTTGACAGCATTTTTTCTGCCTCGCTGCAGCCTATTGCTTACTTGCTCTTTCTACAGCTAAGAGTCAGCCGCCTTAAAACAATCCAATATATTTCACACAAGGACAACTCCCAAGGGACAGACGTGCTCCACTAAGGCTAACACTCACCATTGCTCCACTCAAACCAAGTACTAGAAAAAGATACAATGGAATTTATCAGGGCAAACAGGGAAGATTTTCCTTTAAACAGTCCCAGGGCAAACAACCACCACCACCAAGATGATTACAGCTGTGGATATATGAAGCACCTAACGTATTTAAGAGCAGATCAGCATCCCCCTTGTTTTGACATTCTCAGTGATGCTGCCACTTTCAATTTCCTGCTGCAAGACACAGGGAAGGAGCATTTGCTAAGGCATGCATGGATAGATGTTACAGTACAAGAAAAAATTTCACCTGAGCTCTTGCAGTTCGCCAGGGGGCAAACACCACCGATATTTATTCTACGTTCTTAAAATTCTATTTATTCTATGTTCTTAAAAAGAACATTAAGAGTAAGGATAAATGAAAGTTAGCTTCCCCACCAGTACTCGTTACTGATTGTTATTGTTGTATTATTATCACATAACAATATATTGTTACTATTTTCGCTTAACTTATAAATATTTTAATCTTTATTATTTCTTCATTTTGTGAAGTAGAGAAGATAAAGTTAGTGATAATTTTATTGGCCTTCTTTAGACTTGATTGTTTCCATTTACAGAATCACAGAATGGCAGGGGTTGGAAGGGACCTCTGGAGATCATCTAGTCCAACCCCCCTGCCATGCCAGGGTCACCCAGAGCAGGTGGCACGGGAAC
>VXBH01006990.1:81594-115688 GCA_013400035.1 Rynchops niger | reverse complement strand
AGATGTGGTACTTAGGGACATGGTTTAGAAGTGGCTTTTGTCAGGGTAGGTTAATGGTTGGACTTGCTCTTAAAGGTCCCTTCCAACCTCAGCAATTCTATGATTCTATGATTCTATTACTGATTCTCCCACTCCCCTGTTACAGAAAGTTGTGTTAAGCAAGAACTGAGTGAAAAAATCTCTTTCATTTTCCCTTGTGAATTTTTGTGCAGATTTGATGTTTTGGAGAGTGTGTGTGGCTATTATACTTTGAAATGACATTAGAACATTTCAAAGTTGTTAGTAAAAAAAGTAATATCTGTCTATCCTATAATATGTAATATCTCAAGAGCTGTCACACTAGAAATCTAGATCTCTGTCAAATGCCCATCCAAGTCCGAACGTGCCAAAGGATTTAAACGTCTGTCTTTTTTTCCGTCTACATTTCACTTGATGTGTTTGCCTTTCTGTAGGCGATTACTGAAACATATATGTGAACCCTGGAATGGTAGATTTTAATCAAATTCCTGAGTCATGTTATTGAGTAAATCTATGTGTTTCTCTCAGTCATTCCTGTCGGGGATATTCCACTTCACACGGATAACTGCATTATCTGTTTGGAGAGAGCATAAGGGAAGATGACTTAGTAGTCCAGAGAGCAGAAAACCTGCTGGCTATGTGGGAGTGTGATGTTCAGATCCATGGGCTGAAATAAACAAAGCAAGTATGTCATGGTTGGATTCTTACTCCCACGTGCCTGCCTGAAACTCCTTTAAGGTCAGTGAACATCTGTCTTCCGTCTGAGTCTGACCAGATGAGCCATGTCCTTTGAAAGTAGTATGAGTGCTTCTCAGTAATACTTTTCAATTTCGACACATCAACAGTTTCTGACAAACAATTATTTCATCACAAAATTGTCTGCCAGTTTTACTTCAAACAAACCTACTCTGCAATGAAAAAACTCAATGGTGGAACATGTAGGGAGTGCCTTGCTGAACAAAAAGAACATTTGTTTAACTCATTCTCTCTCTTGCCCAGCATCATCAAGGTTAGAAATTCCTGATATGTGGATGGGAGGGTCATCATGGAATCATGTTAAACATTAAAATCGATGAATGCATCTTTTTTGTCTGACAGTGTATTTTCATGAGCAGCAACCCCTTTCCTCTGGGGACCTGCTTTTCAGTTAGAGGATATGAACCATACCCATTGCAGCAGAGAAATTGCTGAGTGAAAAGGGATATGTTCCATGGACAGACACGTGGCTTTTCCTGGCAGTACTTCATTATGTCACGTGCCTCACGATGTAATGGTGTAAAAATATGGGCACAGAGGGAAGAAAAGCATTAGACAGACCAACATGAAGCATGGAGTAGCTGTGGGTTTCACACAGGTGAATATTTGACTCTCTGTTAAATGTAAGTAGTATTTGTACTGGCTATGAAATTAGACTGTTGCCAGACTTGGGCTAATGGAGGGAAAAGAGCGACACAAAATACACCTACTCATGGCAAAAGTGAAAAAAGACGCTACTGCAGGGAGCAGCAGATAGATGTAATACCTGATACTGTGCTTAAGGTCAGCAGCTGCCAAGGCGTTGGTCTTGGAATTGGAAGGTGTTTGAAAAGCTCTGGAACTTCAGAAACCATAGCTGTCTCTGTACCATCTCCTGTCTTCTCAGCCGAGGGAATCATTGCTCTTGACAATACAAAATAGGCCCTGCATTGGTTCTGAATCAAAACAGCACTCTGAATAACAATTAAATTCACTTAAAAATCCAACTCAAAGCAAATGAGTGAGCAGTTTACCTGAAGGCTGTTCTACAATTGCTTGAAGTCACCAGAAAGAATTTCACAGAGTTCATCAGGTGCTGAATCAGGCCCTTAGCAGAAAGGAAGATATGACTCTGTTTTATGGGCTTCAGTAAAACCACAGCCAAAGAAATGCAAGAGCTATTGGGTTATAATGCCTTAATAATGGTATCTTACTTTGCAACTGAAGGAGGCTGGAAATGTAGTCTCACAGAATGCCATGATGTTAGTTTTGCCAAACTAACCTGATAGAAATGCTTCAGGAAGATGCCTGCACTCCAACTGCTAGTGGGTGTTGAACGAGCAGGATCAGACTAGATCTCGTTTTCAGCAAAACCTTTACACTGGATGTGGATATCACATCCTCATCATCAACTCTTCTACCTCCCAGATTCTCTCCATTTGAAACACAATACCTGCTGAGGTATACATAACTTAAATAACTTAAATTCAGTAATTTGTCTCCTATGGAAGAAATGTTTGCAAAACAGACCTGACTACCTGTGCATGCTTCAAGGTCTGTGAGAAGTCAACCTTCGTTACACCCTACTTTTCCTTGTTGTATTTGTATATCTGGTCTTTATTTGTGGCATGTGGAAGCAAACATTCCTTATTACCTCTTAGTTTTCTCTGTGCTTGTTTATGTTGTGATAAATGTAGATCCTTTGTAATTCTGTAGAATGAGCAGAGGCAGATGCTGCTGCAAACTAGATGCTGTTTTCTGTCATGTCATTTCCATGCATTGCATGAGTACATCCTGCCACTTCCCTCATTGTCTGGTTAGTACTGCTTTTGCCGTTGTGAGATTCATTCATTAAGAACAATTTTAATGACTAACACCTACTAACTTCAGTGATTCATCATCACTTGTCTTCCATAAGTCTGCCTTACAGAAAGCAGCCTTTTATTCCCTAAACTGATTCATACAACCATGAGCTGGCAAAGCAGTAAGGCCAGGGATGAGAAGAGTGGTACCCTGAAACTAAAAATTAAAGTAGAGGACAACTGTGGCACTTGAGAAAATAAGATTTGTGAGATGATGGTACCTGTTTAAGTAGCCTGCTGCTCAGTGCTCTGCCAAGTGGAATAAGAAATTCCCATTCTTTTTATCTAAAAATTCATTATTTATTTTGATTTTTTTATTAATGCACAAAAGGAATTTGCCACGTGACGGCTAATACGGCTATAAAGATTTTTCATAGAATCATAGAATAGTTTGGGTTGGAAGCGAATGTTAAAGGTCATCTAGTCCAACCTCCCCTGCAATGAGCTTGGACATCTTCAACTCGATCAGGTTCCTCAGAGCCCTGTCCTACCTGACCTTGAATGTTTCCAGGTATGGTGCATCTACTACCTCTCTGGGGAACACGTTCTAGTGTTTCACCACCCTCATCATAAAATAATGCTTCCTTCTATCTAGTCTAATCTACTCTCTTCTAGTTTAGTGCAGGTCAACTGCACCGCTCAGCTTGGTGGTGTCAGCAGACTTGCTGAGGGTGCGCTTGATCCCACTGTCTATGTCATCGATGAAGATATTGAACAGTTCTGGTCCTGGTACGTACCCATGAGGGTCACCACTCGAGGTCACCTATCTCCATCTGGACATTGAGCAGCTGAACTCTAACCTCTGGATGCGACCATCCAACCAATTCCTCATCCACTGAACAGTCCACCCATTAACTCCATATCTCTCCAATTTAGAGAGAAGGATGCTGTTGGGGACCAGGTCAAGGGCCTTACAGAAGTCCAGCTAGATGATATCCGTAGCTCTTCCCTTGTCCGCTGATGCAGTCACTCCATCATAGAAAGCCACTAGGTTGGTCAGGCGGGACTTGCCCTTGGTGAAGCCAGGCTGGCTGTCTCGAATCACCTCCCTGTCCTCCATGTGCCTTAGCATAGCTTCTAGGAGGATCTATTCCATGATCTTCCCAGGCACAGAGGTGAGTCTGACAGGTTGGTAGTTCCCAGGGTGCTCCTTTCTACCCTTTTTAAAAATGGGTACAGTGTTTCCCTTTTTCCAGTCACTGGGGACTTTTCCATGTGACATGAGGAGTCACATGGAAAAGGCAAGGGGTGATGGGTACAAGTTGCTCCTGGGGATATTTCGATTGGACACAAGAGGAGAATTTTTCACAATGAGAACAATCAGCCATTGCAATAATCTCTTCAGAGAAGTGGTGGATTCCCTAACATGGAACACTTTTAATGATTCAGCTGGACAGGGTGCTGGGCCATCTTGTCTAGGCTGTGCTTTTGCCCAGAAAGGTTGGACCAGCTGATCCTTGAGTTCCCTTCCAACCTGGTATTCTATGATTCTATGATCCTATGAACTGATAGATCAGGTCAGGAACAAAGATCCTACCTATGTTCTGAGTCCTGCTTTCACAGATGTGAGAAAGGAGGAATACCTCCAGAAATATGTTTATTTCTGCCTCCAGCCTGTGTTTAATGTACTCGTTTGTTTCTGTATTCCTGAAGGGATGGGAACTCTTCTATTGGACCTCTTTTCACCAGAATACAGTGCAAAGCAGCACCTGATAGCAGGCACGTGATAGCAGTGCTTTGGTGGACTGAATGCACAAAAAGGCCAATTGCATTGATTCTGGAATTAGACATGGTTTTCTGGACCTTTTGCATTCTCAGGATATACAAAAGTCTCTTTTCTGGAGAGGATATTTAATAAGGAAGCTGGAGTTAGAGCTGGAAACAATGTTAAAGACAAGCTCTTTAATCAGGTCTTTTAAAACTGATGTAACTATCATGAAGAAAATAGCAGAAGGAAGTGTTACCAGTTTCCTTGATGAGGCACCAAAGCTTATAAATATGCAATGAATCCATAAAAAATGAGATGTTAGCTTTGTTAACAGAAATGTTACTAGCCTTTTGCTAAGACAAAGCTAAAAGAAAAAAGAACTTCTGAAATAAAAGAAAGAATATTGTCCTTCCACCCATATTACTGTCCAATCTGAATGTGACTTTATAAGAGGTCACTTGCCTGAGATTGAGTCCAGTGGCTCTCATACTTTTTTAAAAGAGTGTTTGGATATCAGATGCCTGTGTGCTAAACTGGGATTGCTTCAGCAAGCCTGAGTTACGTTTTGTACCTGCTGTTCTGCTCTTGGGATCTGCGAGCAGGAACAGACGGTGACTCAACAGCCATTTCGAGATACTGTTCACAGTAACACTGCATGGCATAAGAAAACAGCAATAAAATAATCCATACTCTATACATCATATTCTTCCTACACACAATTCAGCACTCTCCAGTTGTTAGCCAAACACAGCTGTCTTCAGACTTCCTCTGTCCTTCCTCTCTGTATCGGGGGAAGTTGAAATAGTTTTATGACTAAACTGCAGTCCTGAGCGCAGTCATCAACATACCTGCTGACATGCTGAATTTGTATCCAGATTTGGCATGTCAACGACCACAAAGCTCAGACATATGGATTCAGTCAGGGTCTCCTCCTCAGCTTGGCACCAGGAAGTAAGCAACTGAGGTCTGTTGGACCTCAGGGAGCAATTCTAGAGCGTTTTGGGGCAAGGTCAAAGAGAGCTTTTGAATACCTCTGAAGGTGGCTTAAACCACAGGAGAGCAGAGAAACTTTTGTACCTGTGAAGACTTGTTTCAGCTCCATCAGTCTCTATTCCCAGTAATAGGGCAATAAACTAAAGTATGAGAAGAGGTAGCTAGTGTAATTCCTGCTTCCTTTAATTAATGTTCCTACATTCTGTGACTGTGTCCAGCCTGTTGATTTTGGCCTGGTTCACATGGAGTCAGCTACCAGGTCTCAGGTGGGAGCTGTGACTAATGACAGAGATACAGGAAAGAATAGCTACAGCTCTCTGCACCGGGATCCTGATGAGGTGAGAAGGGTGGTGGATCAGCGTCATGGCTTACATGCTGGCTCGGTTTCCCTGGTAAACCCACACCCATCCTAAACTGGGGCATTTCCCATAAGGATGCTCTGACTCAGCATCTCATTCCTGTGACAAATTGGATTCACATTTGGTCTCCTCCTGAAGGAGCTGCTGTCTCAGGAAGTAGCTTTGTCTTTCTTCCCCCAAAATCTCCTCTCCTGAGGGAACTTTTGAACCCGAGGACCAAGATCTTGAGACTGGGGGCAGACTTGATGAGGCTCTGAGCAATCCGATCTAATTAAAGATGTCCCTGCTTACTGCAGGGGGGTTGGCCTAGATGACCTTTAGAGGTCCCTTGCAACCCAACACATTCTATGATTCTGTGATTAGTTTTCCTGGGAAAAGGTAGTCAGGTATACATTTTCCCATTAATCTCCCAGACATTATGTTGAAGGGGTTTTCTTTGTTGTTTGTTTGTTTGTTTGACACAAATATTGTATCTCTAACTCTTTTATTTCTTGCCTTTTATTCCTACCTGGCCATTTATGCTTATCTCCTCATAATCACATAGGAGCCCCTGGTAAAACAACTAAATACTCAGATGGCACATACAACGCTCACAACTTAATGTAGTATAGGTTACATTCTCTGTGCACACTGCTATTTTGTGTAGATACTTTCAAATATGCAACTGTGGCAACACACCTTCCTGAGAATTTTTCAGTTATACCCAGTATGTATGTGACTTTTATTAAAAATAAAAATAAAAAAATTAAAAGATCCTTCACATCAAGATGTTTCCTGAAAAGAGACAGTCCACAGCAAAGACATCTAAAATCAGGTAACAATTATTTATTCTAAAAATGGAAAAAGATGTCTAGAAGCTAGCTAATCAAAGCAAAAATACATACTGCTACAATTTACAGAAAATTCAGGGCAACATAATGCAAATTCTCTCAGCATTCAGTATTAATTATTATGCAGATATGGACATAAAAACAGGAACATGGCTGGGAGAGACAGTCTAGATCATGATCTGTAGACAGTCTAGTTCATCTAGGTCAGAACACCCAGAACTATGGGCAACTAAGGAAAAATCTCTATTTCAAAAGGCTACAGAGACTCCACGTATCCCTAATGCCCTCGACTGCAAAGCACCTCCATCACCCTGTACTGAATTTATAGTTCGATATATAAACCACGACATACAGGCCAAGTGTCACAGGTGTGCCATAGGAAGCATGAGTGAGATTAGAGAACACCCCCAGTCTCTGTACTAGCATAGTATATGTTAAACAAAATTCGCTCAAAGACTGCCTACTTCCCTCTTTATACAGAAAGGCAAGAGAAAAACCTTTTAAGGCAAACTTGGGAGAAAAACCCTCTCCTGGTCAATATCTTCTTTAACCCTTAGCACCAGCCTGAAGCAATATAATGCACTATGACCTTCAAATGTATCCTGTAAACCTCCTCCCTGCAGCTATGGCAAAACTTTTCAGCTTCAAAGCTGAAAGCAAAACCTGCCTCCCCTAGAAACTAGAGCATTCACCTAAGGAAATCCTCCTTGGCCTCCAAATGTGACAAGTAAAAAGCCTTGAGAACACATTATAAATGCAATACAAGCTCATAAAGATCCAGGCATTAATGATATATCTCTGCCTACATAACACATGACATATCTGAAATTTGGTTGCCTGTGCTTACAGCCTGATTCAGAAGCTTAAGCATGGTCACCGAATGCCATTTGAGGTGCTGTAACTTGGCTGAAAAATGTGCACAGGTCTGGCAAATTTTACCCAAATTTTGTAGAAGAACTTCTCTGGACTGGTAGCTGGACTCCAGGAAAAGTGTCCCAAGAAATGACACGTTGCCTCTGTTTAGGGGACTGAAGTGAGCCAACAACTTCCTAGCCCCAGACATTTTCTTACTCTGTTATATAGCTCTTCCTATACATCTACTGAAGTTCATCTTAAAACAAATTTAATTTCACTTAGCGATAGGACTAGGGGCAATGGTTTTAAATTAGAGAATGGTGGGTTTAGATTAGCCATTAGGATGAAGTTCTTTACAACGAGGGTGGTGAGACACTGGAACAGGTTGCCCAGAGAGGTGGTGGAGGCCCCATCCTTGGAAACATTCAAGGCTGGGCTTGACGAGGCTCTGGGCAACCTGATCTAGTTGAAGATGTCCCTGCTTACTGCAGGGGGGTGGGAGTAGATGACCTTTAAAGGTCCCTTCCAACCCAACACATTCTATGATTCTATGATTCACTTTCTCCCATCGCCTATATAGATACTCTTAAAATTTTACTCCTCAGATATTAGGAATTTCCAGAATAGATCTAATCAACTTGGCCACTAACATGAAGGACAACAAAAAAGGCTTTTACAAATACATCAACAAAAAGAAATCCAGGAAGAATCTCCATCCCTTACTGGATGCAGGGGGGAAAGTTGCAACCAAGGACGAGGAGAAGGCCGAGACGGTTAATACCTTCTTTGCCTCAATGATCTTAAAGGTCCTTTCCAACCATGAAAATTCTGTGATTCTGTGATTTAGCTCAAGCCATTCTTTCTCTCCTTGATATTAATCAAAAGACATATTTCTAGAGTCCTCATATCCTCTGCCATCTCTTATTCTACTTGGCTAAACAACCCAAGCTCTGCATGGTCTCATTGTAAGGCTTTCTCTTTACTTAATGCTATAGATTTTTTCTGCTCCTCTTCCAGTTCGATTTTATCTTTCTTGAGCAGCCCAATACATGATATTCCAAATGAGGCCTTACCAGTGCCTTGTTGCAATGGCAGTTCTGCAATTCCCCGTGTCATATTGGTGTCATGCCGTGGGTCTTTTACCATAAATGGACACTCAATTCTGGAAATATTTTATTAATTTTAGTCACTTAAAAATGATAAATCTGAGGGACAAAACATTTAACGTGCAATTTCCATAGAGATAGGAAGGTTGATGTAGGATTTTTATGCAAGCAGGAAGTTTTACATTTTACATGGACTGTTTCTTTTGTCTTTTGTTCACTTCCCTATTTCCTCACATGCTGCCAAAGCGATTTTCCATCAGCACTTTGCCACTTCACTGTAAACAGCCTTTTAGTTCTTCAAGTTCTCTGTATATCAGCAATTGAGGACACTTCTTACCACTTCTGTTAGTGAGAAAAGAAGATTTATCTTCATCATGTATGTTTTTTCCCTTTTTGGCAGTCAACATAATTTGCTGGTATATGTCCCATGTAGGTCAATTGCCTAAAGGCACAGCTGTCAAGTTCTAAGACCATTATCAAACTACCAGTGGACTCTAGAGAGAAAAACCTGTCACAGTATGCCATAAACCTATGTAAGTTTAAATGATGCATTCATACATGACATGTGATTTATGTTACAATGCGACAGACACAGAAATCCCTCTTTGCAAAATGTAATCAAGCTACCTCACTTAGGAAAACACAATGCTTCACCAGGGAGTTTCAGGAAATGAAGTTTATCTTTATAAAACAGAGATGGACATACTTAAAGAACTGAAATTTTAAATGCAGTTAGGATGACTTGCCAGGACAGGAATATATACAAACTCTTTCCTATCAATAAACGCTTATGAAATCACAACCCATCATCTGAACTGCAAATAGCTCCCTTCTTACACTATCTACATAGACATTTAGGTCCTGGAATGTGAAATGGTTTTCCATTTAAGTTAAATAAGCTTGTTGCAGAGTGGATATAGCAGGAATAAGTTCAAGCGAGTATACAGTGGTGTCACCTATCTTTCGAAGCACACAAACATGAAGCAGGGGAAAAGAGGGAGGAATGCTAAATAGGATATGTAGGCAAACTCCTCATTATCAGAGTTGCTGTGCTGCACCTCAGCACAACAATATCGCTGTCGTGCACAGAATATTGGTGAAATATTTTACTCTTTTCTCCTGCTTTGCTTCTATAGATATCCAGATTCCCTATTACCCCATTCAGTGCCTACAAACTCTATTAATTTTGCCTTTCCTTTATTGGCAATACTCTTATTCTGGACTCGGTTATCTTCTTTTCATTGACCAACTCTGCAGAGTCTTCCGTTATCATCTGTCCCACATTAACCTGTGTGAGACTTTGCTGGGCTAAGAGCAGCTGAAGGGGCATTGTCTTCTGTGTTACCCTACCCCTCATTGCCACAACATAGGAATATATATGAAGACTTATTTATTCTGCACAGGTAAAGATGAAACAAAAAGAATATTTATGCTACTTGCATTACAGGGATCAACCTCAGCTTCTCTTTTAAACAGAAAGTGTGAATGTTTCTGTGGGAGTGAAGAATCTGCTATTCAGCCCAATAAATGAAATAGTAAAGCCAGTACTAACAAAACTGTTTTGTGATGGTGACATAGCTCATGAGCAATGTGTCCACGAATAATTTATTTTTGGGGACCTGGTAATCAAGATGTTGACAAAATGTCTCCAGTATTGCTGTGACCTAACAGTATCCTTAGACTACATTCAGTTATAGAATACATCGCCTGCCATGGAAGTACAAGGGGTTGAAGCACGTCTTCCCCATTCCCTAATCTCTGCTTCTCACATTCTTGTAGAGGTTGCTTCTCAAAAACTTTATCTTCTGTACTTGGCTATTATAAGACTTGTCTGTGGACATGTAACACTCACCTCCACCCCTGACCCCTGTGAATTTGGCTCCTGGCTGGAATCCTGGCAGTCCCCTACCTGTCAGCAATTTAATGGAAGGATCCTGCCGTCATCCGTTTCAAGCTCTCTGAGCAGGAAAACGAGATGGGGGTTTCATATTTCAAAGAACAATAGAGCTCAGGGATGGTTTTTTAAATTGAAATTCTGGCTGTGGGAGTCATTAAATAAAGTTCTGCTTCTCTTCTAGACTGTGAGATCAAACAGCACAGGCAATAGGAGGAATATTTGCTCACTTACGGTACATGTACAATTTTTGCAGATTGGTTGGCTTCACTCTGCAACTGACTATAAAAAGGGCATAAAAATATCATTCACATGTCTGGTTTGAGCTGAAAAAAATCCCTACTAAATCTTTTTTTTCCCCAAACTGTTTCAGAACTTTATCTTCATTCATATTCAGACTCTAAATCGTGTTTTTCTGGAGTCTGTTGATAGCTGATTGGAGAAACTTAATAGAAAATTAATTGAAAATTACCTCAGTTTTGACTAAACAAATAGTATTTGTTTTGAAGGATGTGGTATGATAATAGTTCATTTTCACCACAATCCAGCCTTGTAACGCTGAAAAACACCATAAAAAGGTATGGAAAATTTAGTAGCCTCCAAGACCATAATCCAGAAACCTAGAGTCCATGCTCACCACAGAGGCAAAATTTTCACTAATTTCACCAGACAAAACTTGTGAACATTGTCTTTCACTTTAGGATTGAAAGCATATTAGAATACATCTGCCCTACTCATGTTCAATGAAAGGGAAACAGTTTATATCCAATTTATCACATCTCAGCTTTACAAAACCCGAAACCCAAAATATGGAATCATCTAGCTTAATGCAGTAGGGCACAGCTAAACTGAAATTCAAGTTGTTTTTTTTTTTTTTTTTTTAGGATGGCTAACCAGTAGTACGTGTGCATGTGTAATCTCCAGTTAGAGTGTCTGGACAACGCTGATTTGCTGCAATAAGAAATGTGGAGTATTTGGATACGATTTCATTACCTGAGCAAAAGTCTGCTTGTTAATAGAGGTTAATGTGTTGCATTTAAAGAGTTCATTTCACATTTATACTATTTACATGTATTTGGTAGCTAAAGTAAGAGAGAGAGAGAGTTGTTCACCAATATAAAATACCAAAAGAATTTCTGTTACTGCTTGGGAGTTTTAAAGTAATAAATCAGGAATTTCTCAGAAGAATTGTAGAATAGATCATAGAATGCTTTGGGTTGGAAGGGACCTTAAAAATTACCTAGTTCCAAGCCCCTGCCATGGCCAGAGACACCTTCCACCAGACCAGGTTATTCAAAGCCCCATCCAGCCTGGCCTTGAACACTTCCAGGGATGGGGCATCCACAGCTTCTCTGGGCAGCTTGTTTATGTCTTACCACCCTCATTGTAAACAATTTATTCCTTATATCCAATCCAAATCTGTCTTCCTTCAGTTTAAAACTGTCGCCCCTTGTACTGTCAATACAGAACCTAGTAATAAGTCTTTCTCCGTTTTTCTTTTAAGTCCCCTTCAAATATTGAAAGGCCACATTAAGGTCTCCCCAGAGCCGTCTTTTCTCCAGGCTAAACCTGGAGGCGAAAATACCTTCTAGAAAATTCATAAAAGTTCTCCTACTATATTTCAGTGAAGAAATGATAGAAAAACTTGTCTTGCTGCAATGCACAGAACTGTGGGATGAGCTTCCTAGAAATCATAAGGACATACATGACCAAGGACAGCCGATCTGACTCACTTGAAGCTCAGATGCCTCCTCACAGCATGACTCATTCAAGGTTAGGCTATTTAGAGGGGCAATTCAAGTGAGGAGTTGAGCCTCTGCAATAGAAATGTACATGTAGAAAAACATGTATAAAGAAAATTGCAATATCATAGCCAGAGAAGTCCAGTGATTTCAAGAACTACCTGTAAGAAAACGAATATTTCTACAGTGTCAGAGTTTTCTATTAAAAATTTAGAGCTTAATAGATCCTAATCCTGATTTCTGATGTTGAGTCCTCACGTTCTTTTGAGCTCAATGTTCACTTTGCACTGGCTGAACCATTTCTGTGGCTAAGGTGGGCTGAGTTGCATTTTGCCACTTCTAGGCTTTTAAAAATGGGCTTTTAAAAATGTTGGAAGACCTGCTAAGGAGTAGTTAGTAGGTCCTATTGTTCTTTGTAGGCCTTTGTAATTAATGCACAGCAACACAACAAAAGCTCTCTTTCTGAGATTGTGTGTACGACTAGCAGCTGGATAGAAGATGAGAGCTGCTGCTGGAGCAACGCCATCTATAGAGTGTGAGAAAGTAGACTTGGCAAAGGGCTCTGGCTGTACCAAGTGGGTCCCACTGGCAGATGAAACTTTAGCAAGCTGTCTGACTTATCTTGTTATGCATCTGTTCCCTTTGTAGTTTATCAAGGCACTCAGGGCATTGGTTGGTCTGACAGAACTGCGGGATTCAAGCTAAATTGCACCCCATGCCAGCACTGTATATGCTGAAATAATAGGGGTTCTTCTTCTATTATGAGATTATTATGAGATTTAAATTTATGCGTTATTAGAATTTGCTTTTCAGATAATGTTGCTGTTTTAATGGGTTCACTGAGTAGTTTTCATTTACTTTTCTAGTCTTAAACATAATTGTGCAGCATAAACAATAAGAATGGCATTGATAATGAAAGCTTTGCAGTACTTACTATCCAAAAATTTGTATATTTTGAGAAGGTACTGCTTCTAAAGTAATTTTTACAGGTTTTTTTTCTTTTTAACATCCTTGCTGCATTTTAAAGCTTAATAGGTTTATTTTCTGAGTCAATAATCCTCTTTTGCACTTCTTGTGAGGTTGTGTACTAAGTAAACATATTTGCATTAAAGATGGTGACATTTTAACAAAGATTGGTTGCAAGATTTGTTCAGTACTTTTGCCAAGCAGCAGTACGCACAGCTAGAAGACTTCTTAAAAATACCTTGTGAAATTTTTCTTTTGGCGCCATGGGGTCCTCTCCAGCTGTTTTTCCCACTGTTCTCTTGCAGAGTGAAGAAACGCTATTGGTTTGTAGCCTAGTATCACTTATTTGGAGAAGTCAAGATATCCTTGTGGGTATAGAATGATCGTAGAGGAGAAGTGTGCATGTCTGGCCACTGCTACCCCTCCTACCCGCCTAATTCTTCACAACAGCAGCTATCCCTCCACACCAATTATAGAGCACAGGAACACCCTCAGTCCATCTGAACATCCATCTTTTTTACGGCCCCTCAGCCCCTGGGGCTGATCCCTCCTAAATGAGTGGTTGAATCATTCCAATGTCCCTCACTGTATGGCCCAATATGCAATCCATATTCAAAGCATCAACTTGTGCATGCTGCATGGTGATTGAAACAACCAAGGGTCAATCCACTCTTGGCTGCTTTGTATATTCTTTTGGCCATGGCCGGGATAATTTCTGGCCTAATTGTTTCCTTTCCTGGGAGTGAGAGGGATTCACCAATATGTGTGTCAGTGTGAGCCGCCAAAAGAATGTTCACTGGTGTTGAAGTGGTGCCAGGCAGCATGGAAAGGAGTCACGGGTCAGCTGGCAACTACTGGACCTTCCACGTACAAAGTATAAAGACTTCCATGTGCAAGCCTGAAAAGAGAGTGCGAAGAGGTGAAGGAGGCATTCATTAAACCAAGAACAGGTGACAGTGCTCAGGGCAAAAAGCATCAAAAAAAGGGAGCATAGCTCACTGGACTTACTTTTTTTGTCAGAAGGATCAGGAAGCAGCTGCTGGCTGAAAAGGAATGAATTATGCCCAGAAGAGCCCCAGTACATGGCAGGGTGTGCATGCAAAGTAGTCATAGTGTGATGGGTGTCTGAGGGTGGTTAATATGACCTCTTTCTCTAACATGACCTATTACTTATTTCCTAGGGATTGTCAGGAAGATGGGTCAGTGGTTTGCGGGCATGATGAATTGTCGCCTTTGGCTGCAGATAGGATGTATATATGGATAGAAAGAGCTCTATTTGATGATAAGAATTAATCATTTAAATTTATGGTTTTTGACAGGACATTGAAATCATAAATACCATTAATTCGATACTTTAAAGATCAAATATATAGAAAAGGAAAGTTCCAAATTTTGTTAAGCACAAGGGAAGAAGTTATATGTGAATTTCTTAGAGAAGGTTCATAAATGAGCATACAACAGACTTCAGGTACGGGTCTGTGGATCCTTCTTTAGAACAGTGACAGGCTGCCATTCATGTATCCAAAACCAGCAAAGAAGACAGGTTAGAAATGGTGAATATTATTAGGCGAGTCACCTAAGTTTAGAGCAAGTGGTAATGCAAAGAAGCTGATGGTGGAAGATGAGCTGTCTGTTGGGCTGGTGCATGCATTTTGTTAGAAGGTACTATGTCTCTCTATTGCTTGTGTGGCCAGAAGTTGTTTTTCAACTGCTGAGGAAATGTCATGGCGGCTGGCATCGGGGGTGTGAATGAGCATGTTAAGATTTGTGAAGTCAGTTGCATTGAAAAGATCAAAGAGCAGCAACTGGAGGCTTGAAATCTTATTATGTAAAAAGGACAAAAAACTGTGTGGAATTTATATTCTGAACTCTGGGGGAAATTTTAGGATAGGGCTCTGGATCTCACTGGTTGAATAAAAAAAAACAAAGCAAATCACAGGAGAAAGTAGACACCCTACCAGGAACAGGAAAAAGTCACACTCAGCAATGCAATTATGTTTAGGAGATCAAGAAGTATGGGGATAACGTGAGACATGCCAAAAGTCAGTCTGAGCCAGACTTTGTAACGGAAATTAAACAAATAGCAAAAGGTTATTCAGCTGTATAAATAAAAAGAGCACAGGAAAGCATAAGTGAGTCCACTACACAATAATACAGAGTAGAGATTAAAGATAATCTAGCCATGTCCCCAAAAAATGAACACAAAGTACAAACTGATGCCCTTGGAGCCTTAGAAGAGGAACTTGAACTGGAGCAGGGTAGGTTTAGATTAGACATTAGGAAGAAGTTCTTTACAATGAGGGTGGTGAGACACTGGAACAGGTTGCCCAGAAAGGGTGTGGAGGCCCCATCCCTGGAGACATTCAAGGCCAGGCTTGACGAGGCTCTGAGCAACCTGATCTAGTTGAAGATGTCCCTGCTTACTGCAGGGGGGTGGAAGGTCCCTTCCAACCCAACACATTCTATGATTCTGTGATTTTATGAACGACTTCTGTTCTGGAGTTCATTAGCTGGCATCGGTAAAAGAGTCGAAAACCTGATGTTTTTGTCCACTCTAATTTGTTACCAGCACACATGTAGAGCTGAGTAATGTTGATATGAAAAGCCATCATCAGGTCTACAGATAAATGGCTCAATCACAATTGTATTAAAAGAAGAGAAACTGTGGAATTGAGCGTTACTGAGTCCATGTGTATCGTAGCTTTGATAAAATCATGCAAACTACAGCTATTCAGGCAGTAGATGAATAAATAACCACTACCAATGTATGTAATAGGTATATTCTGGACTTGGATCTCTACTTTCATGTCTGGTTGCTGTTGCATGGCAGATAGAGGTGCGAGGCTAGACAAAGTGTTCTTATTTACTGAGTTTTTAATATTTTACAGGGCGCGACAGCAATGACTTTTCCAATAGCCAGTCAAATAGGTCTAAAGTATTGTCTATTTCACTTAGACAGTGCTTGCTAATTCCCTCCTGCAGTTTTTCAGTGGCATAGATACTGAACTGGCACAACCAAATTTTCTCTCTTGTAGGGCACTTTGTATAGGAGCAGTTTTCAATGATGAATCAAATCCAGTTCATGTAGGCAGCTTGAACTGAGCATTGCTAAAACTAACACAGTGGTTCCTCTTTCCTGGACATAGGGAAACAGCCATATCGTTATAGTGAAGAAAAGTAAAGAAAATGCTTTTTGTACCTCTTCGTGATTTACTATCTTCAATACATAAGCTCCCATACATTGAATCAAGACACAGGCCCCAATGTACTAAGTTGTTTTCTCACACACAAGAGCCTGAGTCTCAAAACCTGATCTAAAAATTATTGAAGTGAATTAGAAAATTTCTTCCATTTACACCAGATGATTTTTTGGTCTTACAAGAGCTTGTAACATATCAGGCATATAAAATGTGGTGGAGAAAAATTATAAGTTCCAGTTCTCAGGTGGAGTTATTGGGATATAGAGATTAAAAAATTGCCTGAGGCTACACTGGCAGGTTTGGTCTACTGGGAAGAGTTTGCATCCAGTCCGAGATCCTACGCTCACAAGCACACCCTCTCACTCAGATAAAATGGTGGGTTTTATTCAAAATAGTTGAATCATTGGTAGTACAGGCTAATCACAAATGAAGCACTAAGACGAGCACTGAAATGACACTTTAATGCGTGTAGTCTTCCATTAGCATTCAACAGTTTCAGCAGTGATTTATAGGAAGGACAAAGAAAGGCTCTCATAATTGTTTGGAAAACGATTCCTAAAGTACTTCAGCTTACTATTGTGCAAAGGTACTCCCTCAGTTGCCTCCATGCAATGGAAATGAAGATGGTATATATGAGATCCCAGCAGCATGAATATTATTTCAAAGCCTGGGTAACTCTCATTCGAGGAAATCTTACTTGAAATTGGTAAACAGAATAACTCTGATAAGTGTTCAATACAGATTAATGCACCTAAGAACCTGAGAATTGAACTCAGATATTCAGACACTCCACTGAAATATTTTATCCACAAGAAATATCTCTTTTTTTTTTCCAGTAATGGAAAATTCTAGTCTTGGATAGGAAATGACTTACATGATAAGATGTCTAGCTGAGTGTTCACAGTAAAGTTATCACATCTAACATTAACTAAGTTATTAAATTATTTATCAAGATTTAACATCTTAATTGCATTATGCATAAAATATTGAGTCCTAAGAGCTATTGATATGCTAAGAGAAACAAACAGAAAATAGTATAAGAATGTAAGGTAATTCCAAATATGTCCTTTTTTGTGTATTTGTGTATTTTTTGAAGTCAGACACTTTGTTGCTCTGAATCTTGAAAGTTTCTGACAAAAAAGACAAAATCAAAAGCTTTGGTAAAATACTGATTGTTCAGTAAAGGCCATTATGGTGTAGGCTGTTAGTCCTAAAATGTGATCTAACATTGCTTACAGCTATAAATAATATTATTGGGAAAAATAGCTATTGTTAACTTGAATTAAAAACTTGTTGATTTAAGACAGTCAGACATACATTTACTTGATTAGTCCTATGTCATTGCTTTTGAAGATAAATTTGCTTCCAGTGGTGTACAAATTAATTTATAAACATTTTTCTAGAACTGAATTGTTGGCTGAATTATATGAACCTAATGCATTTTTTTTTTACATTTATGAGGGCCACTTTGTACTGCTTCTTTATGCACCTTGTTCCTACTTAGCTTAATGTTCTCTTCCTTTTTTCACTCCTGACCTCTTGAATCTACTGCTGTTTGTAAAACCTTTTCTGTAATCATTATTTAGCAACCATCATTTAGTAACTGGTTTTATTGCTTTTTTATAACTGTGTATATCACTGGAAAAAATATTTAATGGCATACAATTCATTCCTATCTTAGTGCAGTGTAAACAGAGAGAACGTTCACAAGAATGTATTTAACTTTGAAAAAAATAAAGGCTTAATGGCCTATCTGAAACCACACACAAAAATCCCCCGCCATGAGAAAATGCTCTTCTACTTATTATAGCACCCCTGGGTTCTTTGATCGGTTAAGTCTTGTGTTGTTTTTATTTCAAAGTCAAGATTAGGGCAGAGACAAATATTTATAAGTCGAAAACAAGGCTAAGGTTGGTTATAAAGTGCTGCTGCTATTTCATTTGTAAAGGAATGGGGCTGATGAAACCTGCAGCAGGGTATGGTAATGTCTGCATTTCACCTTGTGTTTTTAGTGCAGAGCCAGTGAGAAAGGTAGGTTCGTGTCTGCTCTTTTTCTCAGGAAACCCCATTAGCGTCTGTGTTTTCAGACAGCGAGTCACCCCTGGCCACGTGAAACCACAACCTTCATTCTTTCTGTTGAATGCTGACCTGTCCACGTTGTGGCAGATGAACCACACCTACCTCATAGCTTCTATAACTTTCTGTCCGTTTTTGTCGTACTTCAGCAAATGTTGGATCTAGTGTGTTGCGTTGCTAGTGTGTTGCTTCTGTGTTGTACTTTCTAGTCCAACATACCCTGAACGTAATAGAACCACAACAGGGACTTGAACTGTGAGAAGTTTGCAGGGAGTGGCACTGTCAAATTTTCCATTCCTTGGCAATGAATGGGAAGAGCCTGAACACAAATAATGGTTTCCAGTATAAAGCACCTGTTAGCAGCTGCTGCTCTGCCTGGAGTCTGCAGCCTGGCAATGCTGACGAACTACCGTTTTGTGTTGCTTAGTGCCCATCAACTGTCTGCAACTAGCTGTACTTCAGGCACTGAGCGTGTTTACACTGAGAAAGAAATATTTCAGCACCTGCATGTTAGAAATATAGAGACACATTCATCTTCATTTTGCAATGCGATTGCCTTTTGTGTTAAGAAATCAAACACCTATAGCTATGTTTCAAGGAGAGGAATAAGTAGTATCTTTCAAAAGTACAACCAACTCACATACTTATCTTACTTTCATTATTTGCTGCCACTGTAGAGACAAGCATTGCTTCAATCAAGCGATCCACCTGCCAGACTATATTTAAAATTTCTCCCCTAAGTGTTTGTCCATGGGTACGTTCCTGGGTTGAGGGCATACATGGTCAGTGGTGGGGAGGTCCACGTTCTACCCCAGCCACGGTATAGTGGCATCCCTCATGCCCTTCTGTTCACCCCCTGTGCATTTGTGAATCATCTTAGCTCCTCTCAGCCACTAGCTTGAATTTTCCTTGTAACTTAGGGCACAGCTCAAACCTCACTGTAGTGTAGTTTAGTTCTTTTTGTAGTTGTTTTTTTTTTTTCTATTTTTATTCTTTAGCATTTAAATTTACTTCCTTTTCTAGGACTCTCTCTTTTTACTCATATGGCTTCTACAGCTATGCCATCTGGCTTAATGTCATTTTTCACCTGAGGCATCAAGCTTGGTTCAAGAAAACTGCTTGGAGAAATTTCAAAACTTCATCTTTGGCAACATTCTGTGCTATAAATTTGAATTCAAGTGCTTAGATTTTTACTTTGGCTCCATAGCCTTCAAAGAAAAACTCATTCAACTTGTGAGCAGGAGTCCAATCTCAAATCTCTGCCTTGCAATGCAGTGCACAGGTTCTCAAAACATGAGGAGGCCCAGCAAGCCCTAGGACACCCCTCCCCACCTACTGATATTCCAGCCTGCACTGCCAGCATATGTAGACCAATCTTGGACATCAAGGGAAACAAAGCAGAGTCAACAAATCCACTTGTGGAATTTGTGTATTACAAAGCTGCACATGGAGTTGGTGTCTAGTTGCTCCTGCAGTTCAACAAATTTCAACCTTCCTTTCTGCTACCTGCTCTTCTATACCCTGTGTGATCCACCACTGAGACTTATAGCTCCAGATGTTTCTGCGAGGAATTTTTCCATTACCAAGCTCTGTTGAAGGACATCCTGGACTACACCTTTGCTTTCTGTTCTCATTTGCAACCCAATATTTTAGGGCACCCCTTCAGTAATTTTGCTTTTCAAAATTCTTCCTTTCAGAAATCTCACAGTTTTTGAAGCTGTAATGCCTGGAACCAAGAAGAGTGCATAAGGAAACAGGTGCTCACTTGAAGATAAAGGGAAAGATATTTATCTAGAAAGTTTTTGAGAAGTGGTTTCCACAGCCTTACATAAGCCACAACATCAAAGGATGTAGAGCTATAGAGCACTGCAAGAATTCCTGAAGCAGCATCAGAACACATAACTGACTGCTCAGCACACAGTCATCTACAGAGGTCTGTCTTACAGACTCTGAAGTTTTCCCACAGGTAACTCATCCGCCCTAAGAAGTGACTGACAACCTGTCCCTAAAAATTCCCGTAATGTAAGTTCCATAAGTCCCTTGTTAAACGAGTCCAATTTCATGGTAGCATAATAGAGTTAATGATGTTATCATTACTCTAATATCATGCCCTGAATATACTTGGCAATTTAAAGTCTGAAAGCCATAACCAGGAAGCTGTATTTAAGGTAGAAACTTTTTCATTCCTTTAAGTCAGTAAGTGCTTTTTTGACCAGGTTTATTATTTCTTTTCCGGACAGTATTTTCTAGGAAGACACAGTCTCCTTTCATCTGACTTCCCAGCACCAGCTCTGCTGGATCCTAAATTTTCTTTGCATCCCTGACCTCCCTGAACTTTATGATGAGCCCACACATCAAGCCCTGGAAAGGATCATAGTTCTATGGCTAACATCTTGGTGAAACTTGTGGAGATAAGCTTGTGATACACAATTCAGCTTTTCTATATTTATACACTTTTTGGTTGATTCCTCTCCAGACAATTAGGTAGCTATTTTTATTTGCACAGATGACCATTTTTATTTTTTTCCTAGTTTTCTTTGGCAATACCTATGTCCCCATTGCAAATGGAAACACAGAAGGGAGTACCATTGTAACTTTACTTGTCAAAAGAGTTCTTAAATGTAGATGTTGGCGACATCCTGAAGAAAAAGCTAAGCCACTAAACACGTATTAAAGCACTGTGAGAGACAAAACTGTGTAAACACATAAATGAGAATATAATATTACACCACTAATATTCAAGTACCACAAAAATATTTAATGTTGTAGTAAAGTATTTGAAATATGTCATGGGACACCTACCAAAAGATTGCTTGTCAATGAACAGGCAAAAACAAAGACGGCGCGACTTGCATGCCCATTCAAAAGGATATAAAACTAGGTCTTCTGAGTGCTTAACTGTGGAAACATATTCTAGTAGTGTATTTCTCTACAGAGAATATCAGATTAATCTTAAGAGAGACATGAAAACTGTATGCATGCATGTGATCTCTTTGGACAAAATAATGACTTGAAAGTGAAAATTATGGCTATGGGTTATGTTCCTTATTCTGGAATAACTATGCGTGCTATTCTACCATTTGTTTTCCCATTGAATTACCTGGGTTTCAATAAAATGACTTACAGAAAAAAACAGTTTCCATTGAACCTGAGGAACTACCTCAGATTTCGGATTGGAATTTCTCTTAGCCTCAGCCTGTAAAACTTTAAAATAAAAATAACTTTCTTCCTTTTTTTTTTGTCAAGACAGAACACAATTTTTTCCAGTGATAAATTCTTGCAGAAATATTGGTTTTATATAATACCATACTGAAAGGTGCAAATTGTTTGGATAGTACTTGTCAAAATAGACTATATGTTATGTAAAGTTTCATATATGGCTTTTAAGTGTAGTTTTTTATTTTTTTGCTTGATAGATTATCCTAGCTCTGAAGAATACCTACATCTTCTGGTATTGTAGTGTGCAGTCAGTGAGCCAGACTTTTTTGTCTCACTTTACCAAAAGACATTTCAATCAATTCCTGTATGAACATTGACTTTGTGTAAGTTGAGGACAGCATGAACAAAAAAAAATGACTGGAACAAAACAAGGAGGACTTATGCATTACCTAATGTGAATTATATGTAAGAAAAAAAAGTAAAGAGATTGTGAGAAAGACAGAGGAGGTGGAGGATGTTGACAACAATCCTGGAAGTCTTTAGAGGCCCCTGAATCCAACCTCACTGACAAAAAAATGAGAAGCACTTGGGGTGAGTCATCCAGCCTGCTCTACAGGCTTGGCTTCTGCACATACGTAGGCATGAGTGCGCGTTTGTGACACATGCAAAACGATCTACCTCACACTGTGAGTCCGGCTATGACAGCAATCACTGAATACGCTCCAAGACTGAGCATCAGTGAAGGAAAGTTATTATATCTGCTCTATATGTCAGGCTCGTAGTGACATCCTGAAATGTGTTAAACTTAAAGTGAAAGCCATAAATGGTAAGTCCATCAAAACCAGAATGAGTTATAAATTTTTCAGTCAAATAGAAGTGTTCCATTTTTCATTTCTGTGAAGTCTGGGAAAAGAGTCTTCTGGTTTGGGGGGAGGGCTTCAGTGAAACAAATGTAGTTATTAAAAATATTATGCTTTGCATTTGGATCAAATCTTCACGAACAGACATATTTTACTTTATTAATAATTTTGTATTAGAAAAATAGATCAAGCTCTTAATAATGGCCTTAAGACAGATTCTTTTTCCAATGTATTTCAGCTAAAACATTAAGCCTTGTGTCTTTTTATAGGTTTTATAACTCCTAGTTAAAAATACATATGCCACTCCCTCTAACCATAAGCGAGAAAAAGGAACAGTCTAAAAAGTGCTTTACAGCTACAAATCCTCAAATAACCGACATTTAACACTACCAAAAGGAAAGAAGAGGGCCAATTTCAGCTCACAGGACCGCAAACTAAACCTCTGTCAGAGAGTACTGTGCACAGAGGAGCAAAGGGAAGGACTTGCAGAGACAGCACTCACCTGTGCAGAGTGCTGCACTTCAATCACCTTGCAGATAAGATCAAAACTAGTCTGAGCTGAGCTCCTGGTGCAGCCCCCTCCCCTGGGGGGGAGAGAGAGAGATCCAGTTCTTACATTTGCACTTTCAGGTGAAGGAACTTGAGGAATTAATAGCTCGTTACAGTCTCTAGGTAGTGGGAGTCTAACGCTGGTGGAAGGCTTGTACTTCAGCTTGGCAAGCTTGAGTGCTGAGCCATCGCGAGGAAAGAGCCAGTCTGAAACTTTTAGGCATGTGGTTCTGATCATTTCAGGAAGAGTTTTCCTTAGAGGCATGAAAGCTTTGTTTTTATTCCATGCCGTTCCTAAATTCTTATCCACCTCACTGGAAAAGTGCATGCAAATTATGCAGACATAAACCCAAACATATTTGGCTGAAAATAATTATTCAAAGCCAATTAGTGACCATTTGAGTAATTTGGTCCAAAAAACACTTTTAGGGTTCAATAGCTTTTTACATCTGTCATGCTTACTGTCCTGAAATATTAAATAACTGATCTTCATTGTAATGCTACCCATAAAATGAGAACTTAACATTTTGTCTGTGTTGGGAAATTATTAAACTGTAATAAAATGATATATATGCTAAGGCTGGCCTTTTATTTATGACGACGTGTACAAATCATTCCAGCTTCATCTTATGCTGCTTGATTAAAAGAAGTGGTCTACTACTACACTAATTGATATAATTTATTTCATCTGTTGGAAGCAAATTGATTAGCCATCCTTCAAATTTTCTTATCTGGAATAAGCCCTGATTTCATTGCTACAATCCCACTATTATGTCCTGTTAGGAAACTGAAGAAATGCACTTGAAAAGAACAACCGCCACCACCAAATCCACCATGCAAATAAAAAAAATAGGTAATTTGGTACGCAGTGAAGATTTTAGTCTTAAGACATTCACTTTTTTGTTTGTCTAAAGACAGTGTCTGGCCATCCCTGGAAGCCACTGGTTCCCATTTTGCATTCCACGTATTCTTATAGAAACTAAGTAAAGTCTGGAAGAGATCTTGTCTTCCTTTTACAGGTGAAAAACTAGGGTTCAGGGAGAGCTAGTGATTAACTGAAGTAACTGATTCTGTTGCAAAACAGGGGCTTGAACTCTACTCCACAGTGTCTAAAGTCTACATACAGAATTAACCATAAAATAACTCACTTGTCTCTAACTAGGATAAATAAATTATCATACTATTGCCAGCTGGTACCATAATCTAAAAAAAAAGCTAACAGTTTTGGGATAAGATGCGTTGCTGAATGGTTTTGATCAATTTTATATTTCTACTGCTTTATCACTAACATTTAAGCATATATTTATTATGTAGCATTTTTTAACACATCACAAAATCCTTGGTCTGAAAGGGTTTTAGAAGGTTACACAGTCTTATCTCCCCGATCCAAAGCAGCGTTAACTGCACTTGTGTTATCTCTAGATAAACATTCACATCAGACTTCCAGTGCTGCATATTTCACAGCGTTTCCAGTAACCTGTTCTGGTGCCTTACTACCTTTATATTACAGAAGTTTCCCTGGTATCTAAACTGAACCTTCCTCACTGTCTTTTAAAGTTCTCCTACTTACTGTGAACACGAAGAATATTTTATTCTGTCTCTTCCTGCAAAGGTTTGTAGTGATTTGTATACCAGTAAATGCCATGCTCCCCCTTCAGACTCCTTTTCTTTAGGCTACGCAACCCAAATTCATTCAATCTTCAATACCTAAATGCCTAACCATTCCTGCTGATCTGCTGTGGACTTCTGATCCACATCTTTCCAGAACATAATCCAGGTGAGATCTCAGTGAGATCTCACTACAAAAAGCTATCTGTCTATCTATCCAGATAGCTTTCTTCTTTTCCTGCTTAATATTTTTGTTGTTTTGAAAGCCAGCTTGTAAATGCTGGTGCATGATAAAAAAAAAAGAAACTGAGGGAGATAGGGTTTTGTGAAGAGAAAAACTCTCTTGTGTATCATTCACTGACAAGGCTGGGTGGGTCCTTCTCACGTTTTGTATTGGCACTTAAGCCAGTGTTTGCACAAATATATCTTCGTTTCCAAGGCCTCAAGCAATTTGAAATTAACCTCTGTGACTGTTAACTCTGGAAAGAAACCAAGAAAACGGTTCTTTTAAAAAAACCTAATAATGAAATGGAGCCTAGAGTGCTGGGAATATTTTATACATGATACTGTGGCCTGCTGTGTTGTTTATCTTCGTGGCTACTATATATTGCTCTTAAGTTATCCCTCTCAATGTTGCAAAGATAAATGCCTCAGCACAATAGTTCATTATGTATTCTCTCTCTATGTATACCTTGTATAAAATAGAGATGCATCATCCAGACATTGCTGATGCAATACAATTTGGGAACAGTTGCCCATTTTGTTAGAAAATGGCAGGCAGCAGTGGCAAAAGATGTTTGGCACCAAAATGCACAGGGTCAGAACTGAAGGCCAGAAACATCTCTGATCTAGAGGTGCTCAAACACTTGTCTCCTGCAACTTAATAACGGTCCAAGGCAGGACCCTGAGCTTCACTGGTTCTTTGAGATTTTCTTTGTTTCTGGTGTACTGTCTTACTCTTAGGGCTGCATGTGTTCCATAGCCTGATTAGAATAATCTTTTTTAATGGAGAACAATGTCAAAGAAAACACCAAGTATGTAGCAGCAACTCTTTGATGCTCCACTGGAAGCTTAAACTGCTGGGAAAGGAGAGAATGAGTGATAGGTCAGATAACTGCAGAGACCAGCTCTCTCCTGTAAGACACGGTGTAGCAGATTCCTTCAGTGATATGTGGTCCAAGTCAAGAAGAAAGTGGACACAAGATATAGAGAATGATGAGCAGAAAGTGCAGCAATCAACTGTTTTTGGGACAGTAGAGCTGAAAGTTTGTCAAGGTATAAGTATACATATGCAAGTCACACTATAGATAAAGCTAAGCAATGGTTTTAAATTCACATACTAGTTCCTACAGGTAACCATTTTTGTTTTAGAGCATGATGTTATTATGATGGACCAGCAACTGTTCCAGGATTTCATTCGTTTTGTGGAACCTCCAATGAACCTGGATACATATGGGAGCATAAGTGCTTGTAATCAAAGCATTACTGTCTAATGGGTTCATTTTCAGACATCTAATCCTACAGTTTCTAAATTAAGACAAAAAGGAAGTGCCTTGGCTTCAAAAATTTCATCATATTCCAATTCTTTGAGAAAAAAAAAATGGCAGGATGGAAAACAGACATTAGTTTGGAGGATGAAACTATTTGAATTTAGACAACCTCTCTAATTACGTGGAATAGTTCTTCACTTTTTTTTTTAAAGGAAAAAGTACACCAGTACTTCTGTGATATACTCAGTATAGCTCTGAGGGTTTTATTTTCTATTAGCTATAGTAGTGAGTTAGAATGTCTATTAACACAGTTTTGATGCAATAAAATTTCTCTAGGAAAAAAGTGTTTCAGATCTAATACTCTTAGTGATGTTCAGATGTCTCTGGTGTGTGTATTCCAGTAAATTCCTTTTATATGCCCAAAAGATATTTGCAACCAAGCTGCTACAACCAGAAGTGGCTTATCATGCAAAAACTCGTACCAGCAGTACTTTTTTTAATACCAACAATCGTCATTATTATTGTCCCTATTTGCTATTTGCATCACATTTGCCGCCTTCTGGATTAGTACATTCACCTCAACATAATTTTCAGCAAATAAGGAATACACGTATTTTTACATATGATGCTTAGCCATTCAGCAAGCTTTTTTTTTTTTTTTTATATCAGATTACAGCGCTGTAACAACTGCTAACAAGTAAGCAGAAAAAGCAGCAAAAGAATGTTCATGTCAAATATAATAAGAAAAATGTTTAAAATCGAAAAGAATGTTTGAAAATTGCAAGGTTTTGTTGTAAAAAGCTGCATACCTTATTTGAATACTGTTTATGGAAGCAGAACAGGGGACTGAGCATTTCCATGACAAAATGTCATCACTACAAGTGATTATTAATATTTTTTTGAAATATATTGCCTTTTTTTTTTTTTTTGTGGTAGTGTATTTTCACTGGGGATCTTAAAATACCGTACAGAAACTAGCTGAGTGGTTAAGTAGTACAATGATCATTTTTTCAAATGTGATTACATGCATTTGTTTGCATCCAAGATAACTAATAGATGGATCTTACACCAAAGGGAAATGAAAGTAGAATCCTGAACCATATCGTACCTACAGTTTAATTCCAGTCTGTCAGGTGAAAATGTTGTCAAGATATTAATGTTTGACACTCTGTCTCCCTCTCTACTTAGTAGACAAAAATCACTATGGCTTTTAAGGAAGAATACTTTGAAATAAAGTAAGCATTTCAGTAAATTACAAGGTGATAGGTTAATACGATCTCTTCCACTGCAGAAATCTCTTTGCCTTTCCTGATATCTTATTTGGAACTTTTGCCAGCACATTCAAGATTAAGCAGAGAGGATTTTTTGCTAGGTCAAAGCCTTAGAGATTATTTGTGCCAGGAAAGGTCTCACTATTTTGCTATCTCTTTCATTTCTATTTCTTGCTATTTTTCATAGCACCTTCTAAATTAGTAAATATCTCACTTTAGGGAGCAAGCTATATGACCTGAAATGTATTAGGCTTTTCCAAACTGAAAATGCTGAAGTGCAGAAGGAGAAACATTTTATTTTAAAGGCACTATCTTAGCTCTTATCGAAGTGTAAAACCAGCATGAAAGGTTGATATTTACAATTTACTGCCCATTTTACCACTGATCACTTTGATGCCATATTATAGGTCTCCTGCAATAGGACTAGACTACCTAAGGAGTCAGACGACTCTAACAGCATGATTGCAGAACACATCAGTCCATAGGATCAAAATCTTGGCTCATATGAAGTGGGAGAGAAACAGCAATATATAATCATTCCTTCCAGCTTCTTTGCAGTACTAGGAATGCTTTTATCCTTCTGGTTTGAGCATCTTAGAATCATAAAATCATACAATCATAGAATGTGTTGGGTTGGAAGGGACCTTTAAACGTCATCTAGTCCAACCCCCCTGCAGTAAGCAGGGACATCAACCAGATCAGGATGCTCAGAGCCTCATCAAGCCTGGCCTTGAATGTCTCCAGGGATGGGGCCTCCACCACCTCTCTGGGCAACCTGTTCCAGTGTCTCACCACCCTCATTGTAAAGAACTTCCTAATGTCTAATCTAAACCCACCCTGCTGTAGTTTAAAACCATTGCCCCTAGCCCTATCGCTACATACCCTCGCAAATGGCCCCTCCCCAACTTTCTTGTAGGCCCCTTCAGGTACTGAAAGGCCGCTATAAGGTCTCCTTGGAGCCTTCTCTTCTCCAGGCTGAACAACCCCAGCTCTCTCAGCCTGTCTTCTTCAGCTCTTGAGCTCAGGAGCTACCGAGAGTCCGAGTAAAGCAGCTAGACATGCCTAGGGTATGAGGATACCCCAAGCACATATGTCTATAGCAGGCAATGCTTGATTAAATCTTTGGATAATTGGAAGCTTTTTTAGGGATCTGTACAACATATGTCTTTTCTGAGAATGTTTCTGCAGGCAGATTTTTTCCCGTTTCCGTTCTCTGCATGCAGCCAACAGGGACACGGTCCTCTTTTAAAGCAAAGAAATGCTTTGCGACGGGAACAGCATTAGTAAAGATGTTACTTCCTTTTTAAATGTAGTTCATGGCATTTCTGGGTTTTCTTATTGAATCCTGCTGTGGGAAACAGCCAAAAGAATTGAACAGCAAAGAGAAGGGGAGAAATCTTCCTGATCACAGATCCTTAGCACGCTAGAACAACTCCTGAGAATGATTTTACAATTTATGGCACATTTCAAATACTGTGGATCTGACATGCTTGATATCATAACATCATGGTGATTTGCTGCTACAACTTCGTAAAAATGGGGAAGACATACTGCTTTTGTCCAAATTAAATTTACTTGATAATGTTCACTATTTTACTGTCATGTTTATCCCGATATTCCAACTTCTGAGTAGCTGCAATGAACTGTCATATTAAAATCAAGTAAATGATTTACGCTGGCACTAATAAAAAACCACTATTAAAGCAAAAACAATAAAAAATATTTCTCAAAATAAAACACCTTCTCTCCTTTTAGAAGATGTTTTTTCACTTTCCTCGAGTACAGATTTTTTAACCAAAACCTTACTTGCGTGAAGATCAATATAGGCAATAATCTGCCTCAGAACAATGAATACTTTAAGGTTCTGCATCTTTCTAACCACTGGGATTTAAAGTATCTAATAAAGCAGGTTCAAAACTGAATTATGTATGGAAAATCTATTTCTGGTCTCCTGTCTTAGCAGAGATGGTAATATAAAGATATTGGCAGGATAGCTGACTTTCCATGGTGGAGAAATGGTGGAGGGCAATTACTGGGTCAGCAAATATGAAAATGTATCACCTCAGATAATTTGGCTTTATTGTTACTATCATTTAAGCTATTGTTATTACTGAAGTTATGTTCCCATAAAACGGTAACCTAGATCAATAAAATTGAAATCAGCGTAAAAATTAGATTTAAACTCCTTTCTATTTTTGATGTTTTGTTCAGCTTGACCACAGAATATAAATGGATCAGTTTGTTTTTGTTTTTTGTTTTTTTTTTTTGTTTTGTTTTTTTTTGATAGTGAACACCATGGAGGTATAATATACAGAAATTATTGGAAATCTTGTGGACTACCTAAAACTTGTACAGTCACCACCTGTAGGTATTATTAAATACCAAGGTCAAAGCTGTAAAATATTTCATAGCATGAGTATGTTACCTGTTTCCTACACATGTATCATACGTCTAATAAATAAGCATTAGCATTTTATGTAGAAAGGAAGCGCCACGGTGGCCTGCGAATGTAGGATGCCATAGCAGTCCTTTCTGTGGTTACGCATGTATGTACGTAGAGATAGATTTACTGCATAAAAGCAGGCCAAAGAGTGGAAAGGTAATGAGCTGAAGAGTGTGTGACAGTCTCCCAAGAACTGATGAACTCCAGAGGCCAGCAGTCCTGCTGGATCCTTAAGAATGGAGAAACTCTGGACACCAAGGTCCAGACAAGAGAGTAGAAGGCTACCAGCAGGTATGGGCACCAGCAAGCAGTTGCATGATTCCGACCTTGTGTGGGGAGCTGGTGGCTGCAGTTTGTGAAGAAAGACTACAGGGTTAAATGCATTCCTGGTGAGACGAGGGACTCTTGGGACCTTTCTGAAGACCAATCCAGAAGCCACTGGCACATCGGGATGAGCTGCTGCTTCTGCAGCTGTGGTTCACGTCCTGACTGCAACTTGGTAACTGAAGGACCCCAAGTATGCGTAAGAGTGAACTGCATGAGGAGTAAGTGAATGCACTGTGTAGACAGATACTTGGGATTAATAATAACTTGATTCTATTAATGGTTACAGCTTAATTAAAAAGGTGTTTTAATAGACAGCGGTTGTTACCTGTGCTTCTCCCTGACTCACTTTCCTATCAGGGAAAAGGAAATGTAGAGGTAGTGTATATAGTGGAAGGCAATACAGTAGAAAGGTTGGATTTAATTAGGCTGAGGATACTAAAATTCATATTTTTTCCTCAAGAGTTATACAGAATTCCTTCTCACAAAATCTAAACCCAATTTTACTCTCATTTCTGTGCAACCAACATTTCACTTTATGCATCCTTCTGCTATATACAATTCTTTATTTAATAAATAAATAAACAAATAAGATATTCAGAATTCATGGTGCTCATGAATCTTTTTAGTTTTGCCCTGCTCAACCCGTTCTCCCTCCCCCCATCCCAGATATTGCATCTTTTAAAAAAAAAGAGATTTACTTGGCAGTGGAGAAAGTGGAAAGAATGGAAAGGGGAGTAGAAATTGTTTACTGGTTACCTGAAGCAATCAAGTATGACAGTAAATCAACTGTTTTGTGTAATCTGGACATAAACCAGAAATAAAATATTCTAGATGGACAGGAATTAAATCATTATATAAAAATAAAAAAAATAATTAGCTGAGATAACCAGTGTTTTAAAAAATTGGCACATGGCAAAGAATGTGATTTTACCCTGGCAGCCGGTGTCTGAGGTTAGGGGTTAAAAATGTACAATTTGTTTAAGCCAGCATAATGTTATACTAGTGCCTTCATTTAAACACAACTATGGACAATTTGAAAAACTTTTTTTATTGATGAAATACAGTAAAGGAATAAAATATATGCAAAAAATCTAAGCTGTAGTCAAAATATTTATTTGAGATTTTGAAAAGTCATTAGAATTTTTGTCCTTTTTTCCTCTTGTTCTGGCAGGATAAGAATGTTCATTCATCCTACAGATAAATCTGGTACATGAAGCATTTTAATAATAACTGTCTGATCCAATACCCCTCCATATCACTGGAAAGATAACCTTAGTTTGTTATTTGCTGTTGAGTGTACCCTCAGTTATGGGAATAAGAAGACAGGAAAAGCTGTGTGAAATCATAGTGATATTGCATTATAACTCACATTGTCAAAGGACTGGTATTTGGTAGATCAGTGCCACACTTGTGTTTCTGGGGCCAGAGCATAACCTGTATTCCTGCAACTTATAGAGTCTTGGATGTTGAGTGAAAATTCCGTGTCTTGAGAAGGTATGTGAAGTCCTTTGTGGGTGCAGGTAAGAACATTCATAAAACAGCAGTTTTGGAAAATTTCTGAGGTGCCAACATGTTTAGGAGCCTGTTTTGACTGTCTAGGGTTATTTTCTGGATTATTAATAATTACCTAGGTAACATAATTCTTCTAAAGTAATGTTTCTGATTCCAGAATCGCCAAAAATTGGGTGAAATATGTGCCTATTGGGTAAATAGTATTTATTAAGGCATCTACTCATAGTGGTAAATTTGTGCTCATTGCACACCTGCAGGAACATGTCCTAAAATCTCTCTTAAAAATATTTACCTTTTTTACATCTTCATCACCTTTCATACGCACATGCTCTGCATATGTGCATATGGAGGAAATTTAGCCTTCTGCATATAAAAATAAAGTATATATATATATATATACTTGGTAATGCCAACACGTGAAATAATGCATCCATTTCTGATGTAGTGCTTATATTTCAACAAACACATACACATACACACCAATTTAGAAGTATTGTTACGAAGCAAAATAATCATGAGGAAATATCAAGAGGTCATCACCTTAATGTGGATAATCTTCTGATCATTTTATTTTCAGGTCTGATATGCTACCTGTCAAAAATATTTATGAAGTATGCGTCACCTAATGAGAAAACCTCGTATGTTGCAAAATGATCATAAAATATGACTAAATGCCAGAATGTTCATTGCATTTGTTCTCTACAAAGGAAAATAATTGTAAATGAGTTAATAGCAAAATTAGGCCATCACACATAAGCATATATAGAGGATATTTGTTCTGAACTGTGAATTGAGCTGTGTGGATCTGCAATATCCATTTCAAAAGAAATACATAGATTTGGAAATTTCATTTTGTTCTGGCTTAGAAGAAAACCAAAATATTTCTGGATTTTCTGTAAGATGTCTCTCAAAATTTTGCAGCTCAAGTAGAAGTTGAGCTGCAATTTCAAACATTTTATTTAGAACAGTAAAATAAGGCAATTTTAAAAATAATTACAATTTCAAACAATAAAAATGTTTTCCATGTACAAATATTTACAGAATTATTAAAATTCTTCATACTTCTTCTTCAATGTGTTTTGTTTAAAATAGCTATATTTTTGGGGAAAGCTTTATTTTAATGCCATAAATCTTTTGAAATGTTTCCAGCTCTCATGAGCACATCTCCAGGGTGCCTCTGACTGAGATTCCAGTCTTTAACTGAAAGCTTTCTATAGCTCATTTTCCCACTGGAACTATATGTCTCCACCCTTCATTTCTCATAATGTCTACCTTCTTATTTTCTGATCTTCATTTGCTTTCTGATAGCATGGTTACATAGAGGCTGTGAAAATACAGGAAGCCTATTTGGACTTGTTGGGAGCAGGACAGAGCGAACGCAACAGCAAGAAGTCTGATTTTGGGTTGATAGGTTGCAGGAGAGAACAGTCTGAAGCTGACAGATCAATTTAGGTTAGTAAATCCCAAATTTTTGTGCTCAATAGATCACTGTGAGCCATCAAAACTTCTCACCAGCCACTCAGTATGCAGCTTCACCTTCGAATTAGAGGTGAAAGCGCTGTGGTAGAGACATCGTTCCAGGGACCCGCTATGTCTGGTCTTATGCACTTGAGCCTCCTGAGGCACTAGAAGTTTGCAGACCACGCCTTGCCTCCACAACTTCCACACATGGGTATGGGCATCTTGAAGACATCCACACCTGAGGAATGGTGACAGAAAATGCCAACCAACCTTCAAGTCTGAACTTGCCTTCTCTTGCCCAAATGTTGTCACACACTGGTAGAAAAAGGGTGTGCTTTCTTTAACCAAGGAACATAATATTTGATAAATAAACCCTGGGAAATGGGTAGCCGGGCAAGTTCAAACCTTTGTACCCCAAAAGTAAAAATACATTAGTGAGTATTCTGCTTGGGACAGTGTGTTTTAAATCTCTGTTTTGGGTTTTCCTTCTCACCCAGAAGGCCTCCAAGAGCTGTACTGCATCTACTGCTAGATGGCAAAGTCCTGCCTCAGCTTTCCCCACCTGCAGTGAGACAGGCTGAGGGGTAGACTGCAGAAAGTGGTGTGAGTGGAAAAGCAACTGTGGCAGGAATGGAGTGAGCGGGATTGCTTTTCATAGAAGCATAGAATCATTTAGGTTGGAAAAGACGCTTGGGATCATCAAGTCCAACCATCAACCCTGCTCTACAAAGTTCTCCCCTACACCATATCCCCTAACACCACATCTAAATGACTCTTAAGCACATTCAGGGATGGTGACTCCACCACCTCCCTGGGCAGCCTATTCCAGTGTCTGACTACTCTTTCTGTGAATAATTTTTTCCTAATGTCCAGTCTAAACCTACCCTGTTGCAGCTTGAAGCCCTTCCCTCTTGTTCTATCACTAATTACCTGTGAGAAGAGACCAGCACCAGCCTCTCTACAATGTCCTTTCAAGTAGCTGTAGAGAGTGATGAGGTCTCCCCTCAGCCTCCCCTTCCTCAAACTAAACAGTCCCAGCTCCTTCAATTGCTCTTCATAAGATTTATTCT
>VXBH01006990.1:64498-80907 GCA_013400035.1 Rynchops niger | reverse complement strand
ATAACGGAAAGTGGCTTGGCGAGCATGTCTGCCAACTCTTTCAGCACTCTTGGATGTAACCCATCCGCTCCCACAGACTTGTGTGCATCCAAGCGGTGCAGCAGGTCACTGATCACTTCCTCTTTAATTGTGATGACCTCGTTCAGCTTCCCCTCCCTGTCCCTAGCTCATGAGGCTGGGTGCCCAGGGATCAGCTAGTTCCCCTGCTAAAGACTGCAGCAAAGTAGGCATTGAGCACCTCAGCTTTTTCCTCTTCCTTTGTGACTATGTTTCCCTCTGCATCCAATAAGGGAGGGAGATTTTCCCTAATCCTCCTTTTGTTGTTAATGAATTTATAGAAATATTTTTTGTTATCCTTAACAGCTGTATCTAGGTTGAGCTTTAGCTGTGCTTTTGTTCTCCTAATTTTCTCCCTGCAGAGCTTCACTACATCTTTACAGTCTTCATGAGAGACCTGCCCCCTCTTCCAAAGGTCATAGACTCTGCTTTTGTTCTTGAGGTCCAGCCAAAGGTCCCTATTTAGCCAGGCCAGTTTTAGTTTCCTTCTACCCCTTGTGTCTATTTGTGGCTGTAGCTGTTATTTTTTTACCCTTGTCCGGCTCTTCCTGTGGCTTTTGGGAAAAAAAACAAAACTGGACTACATTAGCAATCAGCTGAGGACTCAGTGGGAAGGTGTCCTAATTTACTTGCAAAGGGACAGGTGAAGAGATTCATGGTCTGAAGCTAATGAGGAAGACAAGATGGGACAGAGAAAACTGTCAGGTGACTATCAGGTGAACCTGATAGGACTACAGACTATGTAGATGGTGCAGTAATGACCGTTTTGCATTATTTTCGTTCTTTTTTACTTTCTATTGATTTGAAAGCATAAAAATTATCATGTTTTGTCTTATCAACTTATCCAATTTCTGGTAGCAGGGAAAGCTCAGAAGAGATTGTAGGAGCATGATAAATACTATCATCTGAGTAATCTTTTTCCTTGCCATGTCTGTGTTTCAGTAATCAGTAGTTAAAGTCCTTTTACCAGGAGGTTCATGCAGACTCTCACATTTAATTTGTAAGTAAGATCCTGCTATACTAAGAAAAAAAGAAATAAAGCATTTATTACATGCAGTGAAAGCCAGTTTTGATGGATAAATGCAGTCCCACCACTTGAAACTGCTTTGTGACATCTATCTCCAAGAGTTTGTAAAGATTTGTTATAGGTGGAGCAGGCCAGACTCTCCTTTTCTCCCTTCCTGCTGAAAGGAGGACGTGCCTTCTCTTTCTCTCTCTTACGGCCTTCTACATAATTGCAGAGTATTTTATCTCTTTTTCTTCTATTTTAAAAATAATAACCAAAGATGGTAAGTCTGCAATAATAATTTCCCCGTCTCTTTCACCTCCAATCATTTTTACCTCAGCTTGCTTGTTCCTGTGATTTTATACAATGGGACCCACTGGGTGTCTGGCACATTCTTATAGAGGCACCAAGAAGCAGAATCCTTTTCTACTTACAAACCAAGGATGAAAGCAACCTGCCCTCATGATTTTCCTGCTGAATGGGAGCCAGAAGGTTGAAATACTGCTTACTAAGCACAGGAATTATTATTTTGCCAACAAGCTTGTCTAAATTAACTGGAGAAAAAAGAGCATAAAATTAAGATTAAAATGTTTGTTTTGTCTTTGGAGAAGAAGTGAAAGCTGCATAATTTTTCAATATTACTGTTTGCTCCCCCAGAGGTAAGGTTAGGTCAGCATTTGCAGTTTAAACTCCTCTTTCCAGAGGTTAACAGCTCAGCTGTAAGGCTTCAGTCTCAGTTTAACATTTGGCAGAGTTGCTGCCTTGAAATAATACCTCTGGTACATATATATATAATACCTTCTCCCAGAGGGTCTCAGAGCACTTTAACACACTGAACTGCGTAATGGCTTGTTTCATCCATCGTCAAAATGCAGCCACTTTAGAGGTGGAATATTGTCTCAGAATGCAGAGATCCATATAGCAGTTTAGGTAAGGAAGGAATGATCGTGCTGAACAGAAACCACAAGAGGAATTAATATATCCACATACCTGCAAGAATTAGAACGTTTTGGTTTTCCTGGTATTTTAAGTGAGTAACATTTTCCTTTTCTCTAGACATGCTTTTGTAGTCACGGCTACAGTACAGCAACGACAAGATTTGAGATCATATTAAAAGAACAAAAACTTTTTTTTATTACTCTGAATTCTTCTAATCTTTCCGGCTTGCAAAACGTTTTCTAGTACTTCTATATTCAATGAGATTATGCTCTTAGTTATCTAACTGTTGCTTGAGCATAATGGAACAATTTTTAAACTACAATAAAATGAAAATGTCAGATTAAGCTAATAAACGTTAAACATGGCTATAATTAGCTCAGTACTTCCTACAAAAGAATCAACATTTTGGCACTGACATGTGAAAAAAGAGGATTATTTGGAATAACATTATTGTCAAGAAATTGTCAAGACAGACAGCGTTGGTAAAAATATTCAAATCCATGTGCCTGAAGTTAGGTTCTCGTTTGCTGTTTAGCCTGTGGAATAAAAATCAGATTATTTTCAAACATGCTGACCATAATGGGAATGAGTAAAGGAGCTTGAGCTATCCAATAATGGACTGGAGTGAACATGGGTACGTATATAAAAAAATCCTTCAGAGCGAGCTATGGAGTTAACACATCAGCAAATCAGGACACTAGATAATTACACATGAATTTAGGTGACTTGTATCATCAGCCATGTTTGAAAGTGTACTCTTTGCTCGAGTATTGAGGAATAAAGCATTAAATGGTTACCTCGAATAAAAAACTGTGCATTGACAAACTAAGCAGTCAAACCCCTATCTGCCGCCTTGCAGTAGTGGCTAAGACTGTATCTATACCACTTAATAACAGAGGCACTTGCAGTGAAGTGGGCTGTTAAATTATTAACACGCTCCTTGGCACAGTTTTCGCCCTTGCCAGAGGAATAACATCCATCAGGGATGGTGCCCAGGAGACAGTTTAGACAGCAACATCCCATTCTGGGAAGGGAAGGAGAGAATTTGGCTTCGTGGATGTACCTTGTCCAAAGACTGGAGTTTGGCCCTGGTTTGCTCTGAGCCATGGTATGGATGTAGCCCTGGGGATCTTGGGTGCTGAGCTTCCAGACCTCAGTAAAGGCCTAAGCAAGACCAAAGGACCAAGTCACTGCATCTAGGGCAGGCCTGAGGAAAAAGTAGGAAATGTTTAGTCTAAGGAGGGAAGCCCTAGAGACACTCAGAGATCTTCAGTGCCTTAGTGGGTGGACAAGATTGCTGTATTAGGTGCTTAAACTCAGCCTAAATCTTGCTTTAGGCCTGTAAGTCAAAAGAGATTTAATATGGAGTCATAGCACGTCTAAACATATGTTAGCAGCGGCAAATGAGCTCTGAATTGGAGCAGTACCTCAGCGCTAACCAGGTGTTAATCTGCTTGCTACTACTAATCAATGTATAAGGTTGTGCCAGCAGACTCCAAGTGTGAGCAGAATGATTTTGAATCTGGGCATGGCATGCCATTTACAGGTACTCAGAGGCTGTGTTTATGACCTTATTTTTAGTGGAATAGATCCCAAACAATGTCAAATGAATTTCTTCAAATCAAAATTAAGCCAATAACAACATTAAAATACATGGGCTGTTTCTCTGCCAGTTGGGCTAGTTTATAGATACCTTAGATCCAAAATAAAGCTTATACCTTGATGGTATTCTTTGATAAAACATTAAGGCAACAAACATGTCTAGCCACCTAAAAATGCCTTTGTGACAGTCAATTCAAAGGAGCTTTGCACACTTCCTAGCCGTGAAGCTGCTGATTCTGAGTTACAGGTAAATCAGATCTAGCTCTTTTCTTACAGCTTAATCTCTCTTAGCTGGGGAAAAATGTAAAAGAACCATAGATCAAAGAGAGCTCTGTCTGGCAAAGAGAAAAGACAGGGGAAAATATTACCTAAATTTTCAAAGTGACTGATGATTTTGGATATTTCAGTTTTGGGGCTCCTGATTTGGTCAGCTTAATGGATCTCGATAATCAGAGTGCAGTTGCTCAGCATATTATGTTTGACTCCCCACAGAGAGTCTTATAAACACCTCTAAATCCAGACTCAAGCAGTCAGGATCCAAACAGAGAGAATTTCCGTGGAAGGAGAAATATTGCAACACTCCCAAGTTTCTAGAAATTGGTCAGTAGCAGCTGAGTTTTTCAGAGCTCTTGTAACAAAAATATTTTCCCTCCTATTTTTCCTTTTTCTTCAACAGACATGCAATTCAAAGCCCTCTTATCCTCTTTGCTTGAAGTTCTTCAGTCTCTGGGAGCATTCAGTGTGGTTTGGTTGCCCACACTCTCCAAGCATAGTATAAATGTTATCTCAAATGACAACACTGGGCTGTTTCTTCCTGGCTGCTTTTTGTTTTATATGGAAATGGCCTCAAGTGTTCCAGTATGTATATATAAATCACGCCTTACCTGTTCCATCCACTGACATATGGATGAGACAGAGGGTTTCTTCTCCCACGGAGCTCCTGACCATGCCCTCCTGAAGCCATTCAGTCTAGTTCATTTGTGCCAATAGCGTACCTATGCCGTTTTCCCCTGCTGCTGTCTCCACTACTGGGATTTCCACCAGGCTCACACACACCTCCAACGCTTTCTTTTCTCCCTCTGGCAGCCAAGGTGGTGTCCCAGCAGCCCTGTGGTCAAGGGATGAACTGCCACCAGGAGCAGTGTATGGAGGCTTGTTTCCACGCTGACTGCTCAGCCTCAGACTAGTGACTCCCTGCATTCCCATAAGGAAGAACAGCTCCTCTCGGCTTCCGTGTCTTGGCTGTTGCCCTGGCCTGTGACCCTACAGTCCCTCCTCCCAGCCTGGCAACTCTCAACACTCAGTACTCTGTCCATCAGCAGGACCCAGGGAGCACCATCTGTCTGCTCACTACTGAGATCGCTGCAGCCTAACGCACACCTTGCAAGCTTTAGACTCCCCAGGTACCCACGGTGAGGTAAATAAGGTTTTAAAAACAAAACCATTTTATCCTGCCCTTTTGCCTAATAAAAAAAGCTTACCTCTCCCCCGCTAAGCTGGTGTGCTGTACTACACTCCCAGGGAGCGGAGAGGAGCTACACAGCGTTTGTGTGTGTTTCATAAATAAAGACAAACTGATTTTCCCCACCCCCCACCCCCAATTTAACTTTTGTAAGAAAAAAACAAAAAGAAACTAAACCCCCAAATTGTATATATTTGGGACATGGTGTATGGTTGTAAATTACAGAACACACATTTTTCAAATTTTTGTGTTTTCTTTCAAAAAAATCCCCAACAAACGCTCAAAACTGATTTTCCAAAAAAATCCAAACAAGTATAAGCCATGGCCTGGGGATAGGGTATTTTTTTGCAATTGCCACTTCGAAAAGCTGTAAAGATTTTAGTGTGATGTCTTGGGAGCACATGTAGTGGGTTTACTTTAAAGCTACAAGCTCTGGAAGCATTTGAGTTCTTGTCAGCCCTATGGTGATCCTGCAAGAAAAACTGGAGGGCTCCAGCCCTTATTTGCTTTCACATCAGTGAAAGTGCTTGATGACTGAGATCTTACTATAAGAGATGATTTTTGATAAACTTTAATTTTTCATTCAGAAACTCCTTCAGCAAAAAGTATGCAATCAGTTCTGATGCTAAATCAACAAGTCATTCTCAAAAAAGGTGACTATTATCAAAGCAGAGTGGATGGAGACTATGGAGACTATGACTTGCATTGAAACCTAACTCAAGGCTTTGTACATTTCTTTGGGGCATTTTTTGCTAAATTACCCTGAGCAGAGTGCTTGATATTGCTTAAATCCACATGGAATCACCTTTCACAGATTACAGAACATATGAACACTAGGTTTATTTTTTGCTGGATCAGGGACATCAACTGATTCTGTCCTTAATATGCCCTTTTATTTTGAACAATTACATATGTCTCTGGAAACTGTATGATTCCATATGGGATACAATGACTGGGCTTAATGAGGTGCTTTATGGACACAATTCAACATTAACTTTGAATTTCCTGGCTTTTGTTGATTTTTGTCACAACCTTAACATTTTTCAAACATAGAATCATTACATTAAAAAAATAAATCTGTATTTTAACCAAGATTTATTATACCCCAGTGAGATAAACCTTGTTTTCACTTTTCAGTAATAACTTGATTTATTTCCACGCAGCTGAACACTAAAAAAAAAAAAAAAAATAGATCTGAACGAAAAATAATACTTCCTAACAAAAAAAAAAATGTAGACCTTTACAGGAACTTAAAAGAAATCTCTATCAGCCCCAAGAATGAATATATCAAGCCTCTCATTTTGACAGGTTTGTGATATACTTTGCTTATTCTTAAGTACAATTTAATAAGAAAGCATTGATCTCAGTTGTTATTTTTAAAGTTTTCTGGAAGATCGAGGATCTGACATCCCCTCATGTTTACGGCTGCTGGGCAGACTCAGAATCACTAAGTGGTCATCTACCATGAACGCCTTAGAGGGGATTACTATTACATCACTTACTATTTTGCCATCTCTGGTCTTTGTGCGAAGCCACACAGAGAGCAAGAGCAAGGCATGTCTATCCTGAGCACCACTGGTGGCGCATGACTTGCAAGGATCTTTAACAGATATATATATATATATATATTATTATTTTTTTTATGTTTCAACATTCTCTTTTCCACTGGGTCTCAGGTGCTCTATTTGAATAAAATCAGAGGCAGATCAGAGCTGGGACACTCCATTCACTTGAAAGGGAGAGGAATGATCTCCAGGTATTGCCAAGGAGAGTAGAAAGGCAAGATCCCAGTCAAGAGTATTACTTGGTAAGTGTTTGTTCCCCTATACATCCAGATGAAGCGAGTATAAATACATAAACCTACTCACCTCCATGCAGTCCTAGGGGAGTCGGAGTCCCAGTTTGCAGCCTGTGTCCCCTCTGAGCCTTTTGCATAGCAAATTTTTCCTCTTGCTTATTCTTCTGTTTTCCACATTTCATCCTTATGAGTAAGAGCAGTCACCTGGAAAGACACTATGTTTTATCCCTTTATTGATTAACTGCTTTCAGACCTGTCCCACTCCTCAACCCATTGGTGAGGCTCTGTATCTTCCATGAAAACTACCTACTCAGTTTCCCATTTGGAAGTTGTTGCTTCATGTTGATCAATTGCCATACTGTACTTACGCATGTTTTCTTGCCCGCTGACTGCCTTGTTCTTCTCTGAGTGCACGTGCAGAGACACAGAAGACAGATCAAAATCTTGCTTTCCTCTTGCTTTATTTAGTCCAAAGTCTAGTGTCCACTGTTGCATATCAATAGCAGGGAACCTTTTTTTCACCCATTAGTCTCTTTCCCTTTATTTTCGGGGGGAGACTGTTCTCTTAGTGGCTTGTTTGGACTGTTCTAGTCCAGAAATTCTCATTTCAGGACTGAAAAAGTCATGTTTTCAAGACTCTCACCTTTTGGGATCATGACCTTAAATTTGCGAACTACTTTTCTAGTGTACTGCTAATGAGATTACTTTATCAGACTGTCATACCTGCTGCCTTTGTACTGGTTCCCATTCCTGAAATGACAGCACTCTATGGACCTAGAGTGTCTTCCACTGCAAGGCTTGAACTTTCCAAATCCCCTCACCAATTTTCTCATCATTTAAACAGTGCTATAGGTGGTCTTAGTGGCTCAGTAACCTGTCAGGCACAATAGATAGGAAGATGGCAATTGTTGAGGCACAAAGAGAACAACAAATATCAACCCAAACTTTTCTCTATGCTAGTACCTTGTTCTGAGACTTTTCATGTACAAGATATAAGATCATGTATCCACACATGATACAGGATACCTCAGAAGCAAGATACCTCCTCCCTCAGAGCCAGTAAATTGCAAGAGATTCTCTTTATTTGTCTCTGTGGGTTAAAAGTCTGAGTCAGCCCACTTAAGTCTCTGAGTTTATTATCAAAGGAAGAAAAGACATCAGACTTCTAACATAGTGGGTGACTAGACCACCTACGTAAGACTCCTACTCTGACTTGTCCTTGGAAGGCTACTTCTCTATTGACTTTGAAGACAGTCTGAAAAGATGAGCGTTAGTAAACTAAAGTAAGCTTCTGTGAGATTTCCTGGGGTCTATTCAGTCATTTCCAGCGGAAGGTTGAAGTTCTAGCAAACGATAAAGATTTATATTATTTAAATATAGATTGCAATTATCTGTTGGAAGAATTATCTATAAAAGAAATCACAACAGAGTTTTAATGAACTGAAAAATCCATTCATATGTTTTCAAAGAAATGTCCCCGGGATAATTAGATACCTTCTTAAATCAGTCTGAGAGTCAGACAACTCAAATTACTGGCAAACCAACGAATAGGAGATGACTAATTCCTATATAACGGTGTCACTTAGGCACTGCTATGATTAATGCATTGTAAAGCATAAAATAAAAAGCACCTGAATTAAACCATCTATCTGAGAATATCTGAAGGCAAAAGAGGCTGAATGAGGAAGGCAAATGAATAAAAATGGCCACTGAAACTTCTCAACCAACAGAGAGATTGAGTCTGGCCACTTCATGGAACTTTTTAGACTGCACACTCTGAATGAATGAAGTAAATCAGGTAGAACAAAAGCAAATAAAAGACAAAGAAAAACAACACAAGCAAGAAGAGACAGTCTTTATTTTTTTATTCTCTTTTGAGGGTAAACTCTAACTGTCAGCTTTCTCTGTGGAGCATGGTGGCAGATGAATGTATTACTTCTTTTATTTGCACTAAGGTCCTCAGTTGAAAACAGGAATAGAGTGCTCACTAGTAGCAACTTGCACAGCCACCAATAAAGCACAATTAATTTTCCTGAAGAATCAATTGTTTTGCCGCTCTATATCTCCAAGCCGCTCTATATGTCCAAGGTGTCATTCAAGTCTGACTCCTCAATCTCCCAGCCTGTATGGGTCCTTGAGGTGCAGTTCCATGCTATGAACTCAGATGCCAGCAACAAAAAGGCTGCTGAAAGAGCCATCTCCTGGTTTTCCTTTCTTCTTCCCTGCCTAACTCCTAGACATGCAGTCCTGGTGCCTATAGGATAGATTCCTATTGAAGAAGGAGGAATAGGCAAGGCAGAATGGAGCTGTGAAACAGAAGACCTAGAAAATCTCATACGTCTGCACAGGACTGAGGTGTCATAGGACTATGTCACTTTTTGGGTAAGTAAAATCTCATATCCAAAGCAACGTGCACATTCTCATCAAAAAGATTGTCTGTGCCAGAAAGTTGCTGGTTATGCTTGCCAGAAAAAGCCAGGAATAGAGAAGAGATCACTCCCATTTTGCTCAAACTGAGCTGTACAGGCAACTACCTGGCAACATAAATTAATGTGTTTCTTTGTTCTAGATGATTTTTCCCCTTGAATATTTTCTGAACACAGTCAGCTATCTGATGAATAGACAGACCGAAACCAAACTAACACCACCTACAGTGTCCTTGAATGGTGAGTCTGGGGTTCCTTGGTTCTCCTTTTGCATTGTTTCTCTGTAAGGCAAAATCCGTCATTGCCAGGCAAATGAACCATAAATCTTATCTATATTCTTGAACTCCCCTATTCTCCAAAGCAGATTGGCTGTGTGTGAAGATCCTATTGGGAATGGTCCCCTGCTTATGCTATTTTCAACATTATGCCCAGGAATAATTTGTCAGTGTGCAAGTTGGCATTGGTCAAGAGTGTGCCAAGGTCTGTTGTAAAAACAATCCAGTGCCCGGCATTATATAATTTGCTCTATAGATATCCAGAGCTCAAGAAGTGAACCCATGTGAACCTCATGAGGTTCAACAAAGCCAAGCACAAGGTCCTGCACATGAGTCAGGGCAAGCCCCAGTATCAATACAGGCTGAGGGATGAGGGATTGAGAGCAGCTCTGATGACAAGGACTTGGAGCTGCTGGTGGATGAAAAGCTGGACATGAGCTGACAATGTGTGCTTGCAGCCCAGAAAGCCAACCGTATCCTGTGCTGCATCAAAAGAAGTGTGCCCAGTAAGTCGAGGGAGATGATTCTGTCCCTCTACTCCACTCTGGTGAGACCCCACTCGGAGTACTGCATCCAGCTCTGGAGACCTCAGCACAGGAAAGGCATAGACCTGTTGGAGCAAGTCCAGAGGAAGGCCATGAAGATGATCAGAAGTATGAAACACCTCTCCTATGTGGACAGGCTGAGAGAGTTGGGGTCGTTCAGCCTGGAGAAGAGAAGGCTCCAGGGAGACGTTATTGCAGCCTTTTAGTACTTGAAGGTGACTTAGAAGAAAGACGGGGACAAACTTTTTAGTAGGGCCTGTTGTGATATGACAAGAGGTAATGGTTTTAAACTAAAAGAGGGTAGATTTAGACTAGGTATAAGGAAGAAATTTTATATAATATGGGTGGTGAAACACTGGAACATGTTTCCTAGAGAGGTGGCAGATGAGTCATTCCTGGAAACATTCAAGGTCAGGTTGGATGGGGCTCTGAGCAACCTGATCTAGTTGAAGATGTCCCTGCTTACTGCAGGGGGGTTGGACTAGATGACCTTTAGAGGTCCCTTCCAACCCAAAACATTCTATGATTCTATGATTCTATAATACAGCTCTGGTGTGTTTTACATATTGCAATCCTATAATTCTTTGCTTGGAGTTTCACCTCAGGTACTTATACAATAATTATTCTCCAGCAGTAACTTCTATCATTCCTCAGTAAAACAATAGAAAACTAATGGAAAGTTTTCCGCCTATTCTTTGATGGTTGTGTGAAAACTTCATAGAAACAAAGAAAAAAAATTGGCTTAGAATGGATCTGTGGAGGTCATCTGGACCAATCTTCTGCTTAAAATAAGGATAGCATCAAAGTTACCATGACCTCAAGTTTCCTTTCTGCAAAGCTTCTTTCTAGTCTTTTAGCATGCAGGATAACAGAATCACAGGATGGCTGAGGTTGGAAGGGACCTCTGGAGGTCATCTGTTTCAATGCCCCTGCTCAAGCAGGGCCACCTAGACCCAGTTGCCCACGTTCATGTCTAGACTGACTTTGAATAGCTCCAAGGATGGACACTCCACAGTCTCCCTGGGCAACCTGTGTCAGTGCTCAGTTATCCTCACTGTGAAAATGTGTTTCCTGATGTTGAGAGGGAACTTCCTGTGTTTTAATTTCTGTATATTCTCAGAAAAAAAATCTAAAAAGTCTGTCTACGAAATAATACAGATTATGGAAACAGCTCGCAGGTTAAACACATGAATAGCAAGCTGGACTAAATGACGTCTGGAAGTTCTTTCCAACCCAAATTATTCTATGATTCTATGATTTAAGGTAACGTATGTGATTTTGATAATGTGATAAGGAAGTTCTGGGGTCATGTCATTCTTAAGCAGTCATAAAGCAGAAACTGTGACTCATAGCTATGTGAAATATAACTGAAGGTATCATAAGCATGAAATGATTGTTTTCACTGACCTCTCAAAAGTTTTTGTCTCTATTATTTTAAATACTTCACTTGTCCAAAAAAATTAAATTAAAGTTAAGATCACTTGCAGACTAAAAGACAAACTCTCTTAATTATTATTAAAATAGTTTTAGATTAGTGTGTGTTAAGCAGAGAAGTTACACAGACAGAAAAGGTCAAAGTGTCTAGAATCACTATTCAAAAAACTGAGAATGTTTCCCAGAGAGAAAGCAAAAGAATGGTTATAAATCCTTCTCTTTACAGACAACTCTGTTCCTTCCTATTTCTCCTTCTAATCACACTAGTTCAGTTAGGAAAATACATTTCTCCTTGACCTTTTATTTCCAGCTATGTTGAACAATTTACCCCAATTAAGCCAGTATTTTATCAGGTTTCAAAAAGTGGCATCCTATAATATTGAAACCATGTCACTAATACATTACTTAGTTTAACAGCCTTCCGATACATCAACTTTTCACTAATCTTCTTTTGTGGGGCTGTGTTTGAACAAAAAAAAAGTTATATTTGCATTCAAGTCCCTCTGGAATACTCATGTAGATGAGTAACTTTCTCCTGGGCACCCTGTTAGAATAATTAACCGTGGTCCACAATACCTAGGCTAACAGAAGCGGAGGGTTCACAAAGAATGCTTTCTTTACATAGGTCAAAAGCATTATTTACCTTCAGATCAGTATCCAAACTGTGGAAAGAGAGAGACAGATAAAGCAAATGAGCAGATCTAATTGACTTTAGACAAAGACAGGGTTTGTATTGCTTGGTTTCCCTTGTGAAGGTGTACAGTGGCTGAGCCATGCACATATTAAGTACAACTACCAGTTAAAAGTGGAGCACATCTAATATGGGATATTCCGGGAAGACGGTGAATATTATTTTCTGACTTACAAATTTATAGTTGGGGAAGCCGGTCCAGTTGAGGTTAATATCTTTGAAAAATCCCATTCTCCAGTTCTTACTCCATGAGCATAGCTAATTCGTACCTGTGTCAACGTATGTGTGCATATATGAAAGGGACAGTGGAAAAGAGCAGCTCTGCACTGTGCTCATAGGACAATTGTGAGCTCTCCAGATTTTGATTTCCATTATTTTGTTTTTGTCTCTGAGCATCTACAGACATTTTTTACACTCTGAAAAACGTGAGAGGAATCTGACCAACAAAACTAATACAAATGAATGATGTTGTTGATCAGTACATGTCTGAGGGCAGTTTGGGCTTCCTGTATATATTCTATTTTATTAGTTCTCTTCAGAGGGAGAATGAGACCAGAAGTCTACATCTTACATATGCTTTCCTCTGTCCATAAGGGATTTTGTATTTTGTACACGGCAGTTATTGTGCATAAATGGCCTGAATCAAATGAGCAGACAGACCGTTTGCAGCAAGTGAAACTTGTTTCTCTAAGGATTATGTGTTTTCTAATAAAGCTTCTAATCTTCAGTCAATAAAAGGAGAGGGAAAATGGAAAATTGTAGTTCCTGACAAAAATGTGAATGTCTTTAGGAGCTACAGTAAACTCTTCCCGCAACATCAAGACACATTTTGATAATTCTTCTGTGTCGTTATCATTACATAAAGAGGTAATTCAAGACTGCTTAAAAAAATCGTTTGATTTGGGATTTACAATTTGGGATTGTAAATACTCCAAGATACTGGCATACATAGTCTGCCAGAATTAGTTGTTAAAGTTAATGCCCATCTCACTCCCACCACTGTTGAGCAGGCTAAGGTTTTGCCCCCAGTTTCTTTTGTTTCCAGAAGAAAGAGATCCTCATTCTGTTTCTCATTTTGTGAATAAGAAGGAAAAAGAAGGAACAAAAGCCAACCCCTTTCTGAAATATATGATTCATAGTACTTATGTTGGCGTTTGTAACAACTGTACCAGGATAAGGAGAAAGGTGCATGCAAATTTTGACCTTATCAGGTATAGGAATTTAACAAGAGACAACTTGTTAATATGAAAGGAGCAGTATTAATGGTGGTGAAAAGTGATATATTGATGATCCATCTCTATACAAAACACAGAGTAAAGGACGACAGTGTTTTTGAATGAAAGGGAGAAGTGCTGGTGAAGACAAAGAAGTAATGCGACATAGCAGCTTTAAAAAAATAGTATCACAGAAAAATGACATAAAATGACAATCTAGAGCTCAGCAAGCCCATTATAATATAGCAAGAGAAAATACTGGGAAACCTCCACATACTGCAATTTGAATATTTTGGGTGGGTTGTCTCTCCTCACTGGATGAACCAAGTGACATGGAGAATAGGAGCAATGTCTAGTGTAGATAATAAACATATTGCTGTGGGGAGCTGAGAATAATGAGGCTCCTAGCACAGACACACAAAACGAGTTATCTAAAATCCATCATAAAATGCATTAGTTTCTCAGTAAATCTAGCTTGAAGAATCAAACTGCTTGGATCACACCCACCTCTATCTCCTTAAGACTTCCAGCTAAGAAGGGGGAAAGTCTTCCTTAGATCAGGCTTATTGCTCAGTAAGTTTGATATAGCTGTAAACTGTGTTTTTTTGGCAAAAACCTGTAAACTTGAAGTTTAAAATTTAGAGTTGAAATTTTAAAGTTTAAAGAATATACCGTACTGGCAATCAACATTCTGAAAAAATGCAATCATGAGAGCAATTTTTGTTGACGGAGACTTCTCGATCACTGTTATCTCGCAGTGCATCTTTTACATCTCAAGTTCCTTTTTTGGCCAGGCTGTATGTTTATATTTTAAAGGGCAACTGTGTGTGTGATGCTGAAAATTTAAGCGATGAGAAATGCTGGTGGAAGGTGAGAAAATGAATAAAGAGAAGAAGAAATTATATAGAACTATTAATGGTCACAAAGAAGGATATCTCGTCTGGAAGCTCTTGTATGACCATGTAAAAGTAAGATTTGCCTATGAAAGTAGATACTTTTGCCCCTCTGGATTGAACCTTGGGATATGGAAAGGTGAGGACAAGGTGAGGGTACAGGCGAGGAGAGGAGAGGAGAGGAAGGAAAGCTCTTGTACTTCTAGAGAAAAGAAGCTTTGCAGGGTCCTGACTTCAAGGAAATATTAAAAAGTAATATTAAAAAGAAATAATAAAATTAATAACAGTGCCAACACTTGACAGTGTGCTTCTTTTTTTGTTGTTTCTTATTTAGGTCCTTTTTTTGTTGTTTTGTTTTGTTTGTTTTCTTCCCAGCCTATGGTGAAAAATGAGTTTATTAATTCAATTAATGATTTTCTCCTCAGGATATTTTTTATTTCCAGAGTACACTCAAAAAACCCTTGTTTTGAAAGATCTGAGGTTTGTAATTCATTTTATCTGTAAGAATGATTTCCACACTGAAACACCACCTTCCTGAAGACTACTTTCACAGTTTTAGCGTAATATATCTGTACTAAGAATTGTGGTCAGAAAAGGAGAGAAAATTACTTTCTCTCTTGGTGCTTCTGAGGTTCCTGATACTCAAGATTTCAAAACACAGTTTAAGTTCATATTGGAACAAAGTTACCAAATATTGAATTTCTTTTTATTTTCTCTGAGGGATTCTTTTAGGATTAGTGTATTTAGTGAGCATAAAACTCTAGAAGTATTTTGTTTTAAGGTGTTTTGATTTTCTTTTAATATAAAGTGACAGACAATGTATCAATGTATAGTTTAAAAAAAAAAGTGCTTTTCTGAAAAATCTTAAAATAGAATGTTTCAGCCCTCACAGAGCTTTTCACATTAATTTCCTTCCTAATGTTAAATTCGAGAAATTTTGATTTGGTTGGAAAAGTTTCCACTAGACTTTATCTAACAAGCTCTATAGACCACCATGAAAGGGATGGTACAGCTTACCTCTTGCAGTTCATAAATTAAATATAAATGGTTTAAATATAGGATTCAGGCAACCAAAGGCTCATACACTGCCAATTTTGAAAAGATATTTTTCCCCTTGCAGTAACATAAGTGTTTCTGATCAAAACTGCCAGGACATTAAGGTTACGGGCACCCTAGGTTGTAGTGATCATGAAATGATAGAGTTCAGGGTCATGGGTCCCACGCACAAAACGTCAAGAAATAAAATTATAACTTTGGATTTCAGGAGGGCTAACTTTGACCTCTTCAAGAAACTGCTTGGAGAGATCCCGTGGGCTAGGGCTCTAAAAGGCAAAGGGGCTCAAGAAAGCTGGTTGGTATTCAAAGACCACTTCCTCCAAGCTCAGGATCGGTGCATCCTTAAGAGAAAGAAATCAGCCAAGGGACGCAGGAGACCTGCATGGTTGAGCAAGGAGCTTCTGAAAAAGCTCAAGTGGAAGAAGGAAGTCTACAATAAGTGGAAGAAGGGACTGACCCTTTGGGAGGATTACAAGAATGCTGCCAGAGCGTGAAGGGATGAAACGAAGAAAGCCAAGGCCACCTTGGAATTAAACCTGGCCAGGGATATCAAGCTCAACAGGAACGGCTTCTACAAGTATATTGGAAGCAAAAGGAAGAGCAGAGAAGTTGTGGGCCCACTGTTGAATGAAACAGGAGCCATGGTGAGGGAGGATGCGGAGAAGGCGGAGTTACTGAATGCCTTCTTTGCTTTGGTCTTTACTGCGCGGCCCAGCCGTCAGGAGTCCCAGGCTTTGGGAGAAGTAACGGGGAAAGAAGACGACTCCCCTTGAGTTGAGGAGGATCAAGTGAGGGATCAATTAGATCAATTAGATATTCACAAGTCCATGGGCCCCAATGGGATGCACCCAAGAGTGCTGAGGGAGCTGGCAGAAGTCATTGCTGGGCCGCTCTCCATTGTCTTTGAAAGGTCCTGGAGAACAGGAGAGGTGCCTGAGGACTGGAGGAAAGTCAATGTCACTCCAGTCTTCAAAAAAGGCAAGAAGGAGGAGCCAGGGAACTACAGGCCTG
>VXBH01006990.1:0-64104 GCA_013400035.1 Rynchops niger | reverse complement strand
GAACTGCAGGAGAGGGTGCAGCAGAGAGCTACCAAGATGATTAGGGGACTGGAACACCTCTCTTAGGAAGAAAGGCTGAGGGACTTGGGTTTCTTCAGTCTGGAAAAAAGATGACTGAGGGGGGATCTTATCAACACTTATAAGTACTTAAGGGGTGGGTGTCAGGAGGATGGGGCCAGGCTCTTTTCAGTGGGGCCCAGTGACAGGAGAAGAGGTAATGGGCACAAACTTGAGCATAGGAAGTTCCACCTAAACATGAGGAGGAACTTCTTTACTTTGAGGGTGGCAGAGCACTGGAACAGGCTGTCCAGAGAGGTGTTGGAGTCTCCTTCTCTGGAGACATTCCCAACCTGCCTGGACACGTTCCTGTGTAACCTGCTGTAGGTAACCCTGCTCTGTCAGTGTGGTTGGACTAGATGATCTCCAGAGGTCCCTTCCTACCCTATGATTCTACGATTTTATGTCTCCCAGAGAGTACAGCAATTTGTTCATATTATCAGATATTACAATACGGATGAGCATAATGATAAGGCAAACTCATTTAGTTGCAGGGTTTAATAATGAAATCATTTAATTAAGACTAGGATCTGAATCAACACCTTGACGGCAAATGCCCCCTAACTTGTGAAAGGAACTTCACACTCCAAATAATAAAACTCATGCTCATCACTAATTTTAATGCAATCAACTGAAATTATCAGTGATACTTCATTTTTAAGCAGTTCATTAACTTGATTTACTCTGGTGATTGCGTAAGAGACACTATTAGTAGGCAAAAAGTTACCAGGAATTATGTGTTATTCTGCAGTTTTGTCACGCATGGCTATTTATGTTAGGGATTGGCTGGAAAGTGGGCCTCATTTAATTCAGCCACAGCTAGAACTGTCGCTTAACCTAGAATAAATAAGTAAGAAAACCCAAGAAAACAACAATTGTTGTTTCTATTTTGTTTTATCGAATGGGGTAATTTATGGTGATGGGGCTTATTCCAGGTAAAATAATGACCCATGGGGTACTTAGCACAGAAGAAGAAGTTGGTGGAAAAAGTTTGGTTTGAACCAATTACGTGGGATCAACATTACTAATGTGATGAGTGGGTCTGGTGAAGCGCATCCCTAAATGCCATGGAGTGCATTTTTGTGAACATAATGTAGATCCTTGTAATGCCATGGGTCTTTAAAATCTCTTGGACTCTTTTCTATTTCCCCCAAACCAGTATGCTTAAGGTTAGAAATTAGTACAACTGTAATGTAATGCGTTGCAATAATAGCATCTTCCACTTGACATTTTAAAAGCTTTTCAGTACGATGGCCACATTTTACCTGTTTTTTACAAAGAGGGAAACTGAGGCCTAAACAGCATGAGGCTTGGGATGCTGTTATATGTAGGTAGATTACACTTCAACAGACAAGAGAGAAAGTGGCTACTGCATGATCACTGGGGCCAGGCAGCAGCTGCAGTCCTTAACCATACCCCATCCTCTTGTTACATCTACAGAGCAAGGTAGAGAGGGGAGGAGCAGCAGGAAAAAACACGGTTATGGAGAAAAAAGGCGGGGGCAGGGGAACAGAGAGATTAGCAGGAATTATGAGTGTTTGGAAACAAAAGGGTAGAGGATTCATCCATTTATAATTCAAAATGTACGGGTACCATCTTGTCTCATGCAGTGTAGGTGACAAGTATTTTCAGACTCTTACAGTGGGGTTAGGCAAAACTCCATGGACGTGTCTGTCGCTAAGGAGTTGCTATGTTTCTTTAGCTGGAAAGCTCTTCAAGACTTGAATGAGAATTTACATCCTCTGGGGTGGTATTCAGTCTGCCTAATTTATGGGTGGGATTCGACCTGTCTAAATCTACCCAAGTTTAGTCATAAACACCTAAGCCCCACTAACTCCCGGGGAGCCACTCAGCACCTCTATTTTCCAGGACATTTCCAGTTAATTATTAGGCTGGAGTGAAGCTTCCCCTTGTGGCTCTCCATGGAGCCTCCATGTCCCTGACATTGCTGGCACGGTGGCTCAGCTTCATCTGGAGGACTGAAGCATGCTTTCCTCCCTTGTGCAAATTACAGTGCTTGTACGGGATGCTTGAGATGCGGTTCATGCAGAGCACAGCCCAGGGCTTTTTCTTTTCTGGTAGGATGATCACATGAAAGTGGGCAGTATCTCTAATTCTCCTACATCTGGATTTAGTTGTAGGCCTTGTCATGGGAAATGGGCTGAATATCGGTGGGTCTTTGCTTTTGCTTATAGAGCTGTAGACAAAAGAGAGGTGTTTATTTTCTTAGTGTACTTTGGGTATAAGAGCATGGGAAAATATTAGACTAAATGGGAAGGTACTTTAGGTAATGTAAGCAGACCTAAAAGTGGCCTATTGACTGGACTGTGTGCAGACTATGAGGGTTATAGTTGTCTACACCCAGCTTCAAGCAAGATCATGAGGTTTCATCTGTTTTAACATTTCTTGTATATACCAGAGCCTCATCAGAAGTAAGAACCGAAATACATCTTCCCTCCTCTTCCTCCTTTATAACCACAAGTCCTGTCTGGCTTACTGAGGGTCTCTTTTTCCATTCCCTTTTCCTCCTGTTCTCTCTATATATGAAAAAAACCTATCACTTAAAAAATTATTTCTCAAGGCAAAATATATTTTTATCCTTCAGTTCTGATCTGCTCAAGCTGACAGGTACTATTATTACAATGATTGAGTGTACATTGACATAAGTTGCTCTGTTTTCTTTTTTTGGAAAGAAAGAAAANTTTTTTTTTTTGTTTTACTGTCGAAAGAACAGCTTATTTAAAGAAGTGTAACAGCTCTTTTTCCCCGAGCATTTAATGAGAGGCAGCCAGAGAGGCATCAGCCTGAAGCTTTCATTCCTGAACTTTGCATCTAAGTGCTTCATTGGATTTTTGCTTCAGTTTGATGGACGTGTCACTGCAGACAAAGACACTGGAGAAGGGCAGGAATGCAAAGGTACAAGGGGTAGATACAACTAAATGACTTCTGCAGTCTGAGTGGTCAAAGACTCGTAAAATGTTTTGAAGTAGAAAAATTTTTTTACAGAAATTAAACATGAAAACACCCTCCTCTTGTCTTCATTAAGAGCCCTGTTACAGCAGGTTTTTTTGATTTGAGACTCTTCTATTCTGCTGCCAGCTGTTACAGATGAAACCTCATTAGGATCATCATTAAACCCCCCTGTAAGTTTTTGCCATTCTCTGCTGCAGTAGATATTGGCCTTGCTGGAGAGAGATCATGAGAGACTGGATGAATCAACAGTTTTATTATGATATTAGTGGTGCCTGAGTTGTAGTCACCTTCATGTAATCTCCTGAGGGCACAGGAGACGCTCACTCCCATATTTGTAAAACAGAGTGTGTCTAAGAAGCCTATTTATTCTATTTATTGCAGTGTTTTGGATACATTTCACTAATAAAATAACCTCCCTTCTGAGCTCTGTTTTTGCAGGTTTAATTCCATAAAAAAAATATTATTATGTATGGACGGGTTCAGTTTTGAGGACTTTTACGCGCTACTCTGGGTCAAGTCTTTGATGAAGCTGGAATTCACTTCCATGAAGAAAACCAGGAAGAGGATATCGCAGTTTATCACATCAATATAGGCCTTACATGGTTCACAGCCTTGCGCCAGCTCTTGGCCTCTGGCTGAATTACACTTAAGGCCCCAAAGTCAAAAATGCAAATTGAAAGCTGCCTTTAGAAACAAGTTTGGGGAATGTTCTACTTGACTGGGGATAAATTAGAAGTTAAATAATATCATTTGACTTGGCTAAAAATGAGCTTGTTAAGCAGCATGGCTGCCTTATCACAAGAAATGTCAGACTTTGCTTTAAGTGATGCCTAAAATAGACATGAAAGTACTTGATCTAATTGGAACTATTTGATAGTAAGTATATTCATTTTTAACACAGGCAGGAGGTTCCATCAGCATGGCTGGAGAATTTTATCAAGAGAGTTTTGTGATGATTAGGTGGGGATTTCTGCATTTGTTACTAAAACTGTAGCAAAGATAGTAGTAAACCTTTATATTTTATTTCTTCCAGCAGAATAGACACATAATGTCACAACAAAATATATGTTTATCACCATACCATAAGAACCTTGTTTTAGTTGCTTATAATTTTAATGATTTAGGCTGAAACTTGCTATGTTAGTGATCTGCCTTAAGCTGAAATGTTTTTGAAAGTTTCATCTCATCAGTTTGCAAGAATGGAGGTAGAAAAACTGTTTCCAGGTTGCAACTCTTTCTCAGGTCTGCTCCAACAAAATTAGAGCTTGAAGCAAGGACTTGAAATTCAATGTGTTTCTCTAGTTTTGAGGATGGGGGTCTTTCCTTTTCCATCAGTGTTAGTTCAAATTTGATCAAATCACAGTTGATGAAGATATTTTTGCAATGAGTCATTTGGGTCAGATGGCTATCAAAAATAAACTAAAACTTTATCCCATGGTGAATTTTAAAACAAGAATGGAAAATTATGGCACAGCAAAAATACTGCTTTTTTAACATCATAACATCGTGTTATCTTCCAATCTTCTCTACAAGTTTCTCCCTCCCTTCTGTCTTTTTATTTTATATTTGCCTGTACTTGTGGAGAGTTATGTTGCCCTACTAACATGAGTGAGATTTAACTATGTGCTTAAAATGTCTGTGTCCAGATTTGATATCTGTATCATTCTTCAGTGATCACTACACTTATTTGAAATAATGTTGTTACTGTTCATAAACGACATATTTCTTGACAAGTGGTACTAGTGTGTTTAAGTCTAAAGACTTCCAGAATGGTTCTGCCTGTGTGTATACATTGTCTGGAATAATGTTTTTATTTTAATAAATTAAAAAAAAATATAACACATTATGATTTATTAATAGAAATTTCATCCAGGTGCATTATATTAAAGAAATATTGCATTTAAGTATGTTTATTTGAGTCATGGTAACTGTAATGTAACAGTACACAAATGCTACTTGAGCATATTTTACCATTGGCAGTTATTACTATGAATACTGCACCAAATACACAGAGATCTGTCCTTCTCTAAAAAGTTGCATTAACTCTAACATGCAGGAAAATTATCTAATATATTTTATACGTATGTCTGATTTTAAGCTGCACTTCTGTGCTGGCTCTTAAGGATTTTTTAATAGGAGGTAGTGTGTGCTATAAAGCTTTAATCAGGCGTAAAATGCTTCATTAAGCATTATCTAACATGTCTAAAACAAAATGCAGGCTAAAGATGTGGTACTTTGGATGTTATTATAATTTCCCTGAGCATCATATGTATAATTACAATCCCAAATGATTAATTTCCACACTTAAATGTAAGCAGAAAATAAAGTTCTCAGTTTGACTTCAGAATATAAATATACTGCTGTGGTTGGGAATAATTAAGGCTCTGATGTCCTCATGTACTTTCTTGCAGATGTTTGGCGTCCCGTTAACTTTTGTAGGGTCCATGTGGGAGAACAGGTCTACTCAGGCAGACTACAGTGTGGTGTTGTGGCCCAGACACTGCCAAATGTGCTGGTGTTCAGAGCTTGGGGAGTGCCTGTGTCACTATTTTATAATTCTTTGGGGGTAAGGAATAAAGTTTGCAAAAAGACTGTATTTTGAGATTTGATGGTTTTCAGGCACAAGACCAGCCAACTACCTCTGACAAAACTCGTGTTTTATAGAGGTTATTTTCCAACCTTTTTGCCATTTTCCTTTCTCATTGCTGGAGGAAAGCAAGTGAATGAAAACACCGCCTTATAGCTGATAAAATGAGTAGATATAACGTGTTATTCAGTCCCTCAAAAACAAACTTGAAAGTTGTGGGTTTTTTTCTTTCTTGATGCTTTGGCTCAGTGCTAAGAGGCGCTTGAAACGGGGACTAATCACTTTCCCTGCACAGGTATGATTTTGCATGTTTCTATCCAGATTTTTTTACAATCACTACAAAACTCAGCAGTACACATTTAAAATGTTTCTCAGATCTTTCCTGTCTTGACAATTATACATCAGGGACCAGAGTTTGCTACTACCAGTCTGTTGCATGTAAGTGTGAGGCTGCTATGAAAGAAAGGAGAAACATGTGGGATTATCAGAAACCCGGAGAAAAACAGCCGTGAGACCAACCTTCTAACACTGATCCATGAATGTCAAGGAATATACAAAATGTTAGAAGTATGTTTTAATCCTTAGAGCAGTGGGCTTTCAAACCTCAACATTAGTTCCAATCATCTTCGTATAAGAAAACAACCAATATTCTTATTTCTTAACTTGTTCAAGGAGGAGAAAGTCTGAGCCTTTTGCGGTGTAAAGAAAAATGCAAGACAGAGTACACATACCCACAATTCACACCACACAAATATATCAGTCCTGGCGGTCATATTTTGACCCGTGTTGCTTGTCCATATATCTCTTCTCCTTTCTGTTTTTCCCCAAGATATTTTTTCCTTAAAGGGAAGCAATCGGATACTACTTTTTCTGCAGTATTTAGTAGTAGTGTAGAATTTGTATAGGATTTAGTACTCAACCTGATGATCAGCTTGAGACCTTTGGAAGCTGCTTAGGAAGCCAAAAATTATAACAGATTTCTACTGAAAAGTGCTGAGATGGGAGTTAAGTGGACATGTAAAATTTACTGATCCAAAGTAGAAGCAGAGCTGAAACTGGGTGGAAATTGACTTAATAGATCAATACAGTCACATACACTTTTTTTTTTTAGTTGAAAGTCTATATAATGATCAATTGTACAAATAGTGCAAATGGCCAATTGTGAAGAGGCCAATTGCACAAAACTGGAGAAGAGCTAACAACTGCACCATACAAGACAGTTAATAGGAGTAAATTAACACATGATGACGAATTTTGAGATATGTGGTCTTGGTTCCTAGAGTTATGGCTAAGACCACTACTTAATAAAGGTTCAACTTGACTTTTGTTCTTTGCATGTGTCAATATTCTTGTGTGTTTAAACTTCCTGATAACCAAGTTGTTACTTTTCACAAAGCTGACAAATCTTTCAGAGGAATTTTACATTCAAGGAGTCCTGTTTGTATTTCTGAGGGAGAAGTGTATTCCTGGCACAGGAGAAATCATCAGAATATCTGGCCATTCCCCTAGTATGTTACACCAGGAGGTCTCCTCTGGACCCCTTGTGGCCCTAGGAATGGATCCTCAGACAGACTCTAGTCCTGTGTCTAGACAGGAATGCAAAGTGATTTTGGCTGAACTAATTAGCACAAGTGTGTTGGCTCTGAACATCGTACAAAAATGGGAAAAAAGTAGTTTCCTCGCATAAAGGTGATGACAGTCAGGACGGTGGGAAGAATTTCTGTCCAGTTTATTATTTTGTGGTAATTCTGAAAGAAAAGAAGTAATCTGGGATAATATGAAACAAAAGAGTTTTGTAGGTATTAAATTAATATACCACAGATGATTTAACAACAAAGCTAGTTCCAGTGGAATTTCCAATGCATTTGTTAATTTAAATAAAAGTGGAGCTATAAACAAGAAAGGAGGTTCAGCAATGGCCCTTTGGGGCCAGTGATAAAAGTGAAGAAGGCAGGCTTTGCTGAGATGCTAAGGAACACTTCCAGAGTGTGGCAGGTACAGCTTCACATTTCTTTATTGAGTTGGAAAATCAGCTTGAACTCATTTTCTTGACTCCAGAGAAGAACGCAGGGCACTAGCTGCAGGGCAATAGGATATTTAGGACTGCCTCGACACCTCTGGTTGAAATAACTCCATGCATTCAAGTGTCCTGGGACTCATCAGGCAATCACCTTTCATCCTTCTAATAGTCAATACTCAACAAACAGAAAATGCTGTATCTTTGATACAATTTGATCATCTACAAAATTAAAAGTTAACAGCACTCTGCTCTGGGCTACCCGGTTGTTCATGAGAAAGTAGTTTCCTTGGAGAACTGATTACACCTCTATTAGGCAAAGTACAGTCCTGAACCCAGGTTCCTCATATCTGACATGGGTGCTCACCTGTAATGTGCAGTGGAGGATTACTGTTAGGCTTTGTTCATGGACCCCAAGCTCATTTATGAATCTCACCCCCCAAACACAAGGAAATGTGGGAGAATACCCTTAGACATATCATCATACAAGCTCAATATGAGTGAACAGTGTGCTGCAGTGGCAAAGAAAGCCAACAGGATACTGGGTTGCATCAACAAGGGCATCACCAGCTGAGACAAAGAAGTCGTTACCCCACTCTGCTCAGTGCTTGTCAGGCCACACCTGGAATACTGTGTTCAACTTTGGTCCCTGCTATACAAAACAGATGTGGACAGGATGGAGAGGGTCCAGAAAAGGGCCACCAAGACGATCAAAGGATGGTGAAGCCTGCCATATAAGGAAAGCCTGAGAGAACTGGGTTTGTTCAGCCTTGAGAAAAGAAGGCTTAGGGGAGACCTTATCTCCATGTTCCAGTATTTAAAGGGTGGTTACATAGAATATGGAGACCCCCTTTTTACAAGGAGTCATATGGAAAAGGCAAGGGGTGATGGGTACAAGTTACTGCTGGGGAGATTTCAATTGGACACAAAAGGAGAATTTTTCACAATGAAAAAAATCAGCAGTTGGAATAATCTCCCCAGGGAAGTGGCACATTCCCCAGCATTGGACACTTTTTAGATTCAGCTGGACAGGGTCCTGGGCCATCTTGTCTAGACTGTGCTTTTTCCAAGAAAGGTTGGACCAGATGATCCTTGAGGTCCCCTCCAACCTGGTATTCTATGATTCAGTGATTCGTTTCCCTCTTTGCATCCAACCTCCTCTCTTCAACTCCAGTCCCTTATCCTTTTTTAATTTCAGCAGTTGCAATGCAATAGAAGGGCACAAACTCATAGGCCATTTAAGCTGTTGGAAACCTGCATTACTGGACACAAAATCCTTCTGTACTTATTCTGTGAATCTGTGAATGGGAGTAGTTACTACATTATATTTCCCTGACACAACTACAGTGTTCTGTCTTCATTCCTGATATATTACTGGGATTTTGAATATATCCTTCTTAAATATATCTCAGATATGTCTCTGAATTTGGCAAAGCTGAATTCTTTCAGGCTACTTTTAATTTATTTAATACTCACTCAGAGCTTGATATCACTAAAATACAATTGCTACTTACGTTTTTATAGTCTTATTGGCATTTCAGCCTGGGTATTGCAGTAATTATTGTAGTAGCCTCCCCAGCTTTGACTGTATTCATCATATCTGCTTTATTTCTAGTCACTATATCCACATTACTCTTTTCCTGTACAGGAAGCAATCCTGTATCACTTTCATAATCACGCTTCCTTCCTACTTTTTCCCACTAATATTTTCCAAGGAAATGTCTAGGCAATTGAACTCCTAACAGGATCATTACACCAAGTTTGATACAGACTTCCTTCATCTGTAAAAACATTTCCTGATATGCTTTCTCATTCTCTTCTGAAGGTCTCTGGCAAGATCCAAGGACTAACATTTTCCATATCTCATTCTTCAGTTTACTTCAAATAGTCCCTCTTGTATCAGCCAAAATCCTAGTGTCATTTATTTCTGTTTATTCAGTATTCTCCCTACACGCAAATCACTCCCTCCCTCATTACTTTTGTTTTACCTCACCCATCTGCAAACTTTATACGTTGGTAATTTTATCTCCCAGTTGATAGCTTGATTTAACCAAGTCTTTGTCATTCCAATGTAATCATAATTTTCCCTCAACATATGTTTCTAATACAACAATCTTGTTTCATATGTTTCTAGTATTTGTAAAACACATTTATCCTGTTCTTTGTCCTTTCTGCTCACTCTAAAAAAAAATGTAGAGTAAGAAAAGGTTTCCACACTGACTTCATTTACAAACTCAGCGCCTCTTTTTCTAACCATTACAGTCCTTATCTATTTTGTCTGTAGGAACTCTGGCTGGTGAGCCATAAAAGGAAATTAAGACTCTTTTGCGTTCTTTTTTCATCCCAACTTGAAAATATTTCTGCAAAGTCAATCTGTTTTGACCCTAGTAGGTTGTTAAGCCTCTTCTTTCAGTAAGAGACCTTAAACTGTTTCTTCTCTTCATGGAATATTCCAGACACATATATCAGTTGTTAGTCTACAAGATCAATCCATTGACTTCTTGATGCAAAGTTGCCCTGGACAGATATTTAAATGGTAGAATCACACAATTTGTTCTTTTGTTATCAAGCAGTCATCCACGCTGTCAGTCCTCTCTGGGTGCTAAAATCTTCAGCCTGGACTAAAATTGCCTGGCTGGCTATTGGAGTATTTAATTATTTTTCTGGGTTGCGCATATGACAGGTACCTTTTTTTCATCAATCAACTTAATCGCTCTCCCTTTCTGACAGAGCTAGGATGATACAGAAGGGTTAGGTTGCTTGTCAATCAAAGATCAATCTGATTTTGGAAAACAAAAAAAATAATCCCTTATCTATCTATTAATGGCAGAGAGCGTCTGTCCAGCTATCCTGCGGCTGCCCATGGAAAGTAAAAATCTGGGCTCAGAGGAGTGGAATAATTACAGGCTGTCCCTGTTCTGGTTTGAACAAATCTAATCTTCACTCCAGCTGCTTCTGCCTAAACACAGAGCAGCACCGTAACTATCCAAATGGATGATTAGATTATAGATTTACCACTTTTCTTAGTATAAGAAAGGCACAGTGCACCTCCCGTTCAAAAATATACAGGTTTCCTACTTGAACAAGGCCTGAAGAAAAAGTGATTGTGCTGTTACTCAGCAGATTTATAGCTTCACTCTTCCTGTTCTTTTTGACTTTCGTTGTCCATGTTCTGTTGTCAGCTGTTCCCCTCCACTTGCCTTATTTTACAACAACTCCCACTTCACACTTCTTTTGACATATTTACCTATAAGCCATGTCTACATCTGCACACCAGCCTTCTCCTGTCTAGCTAACCTGAGACATATTTCATTACAGTTCTGGTAGCTGCATTAGCAGTTATGATTCTGCTAGCTGAATCTGATGATGATTGACCTGGTGTAGAGGGGATGAAAAACTGGAATCTCTTTTCACTCTTCCTGTCAGTAAAAAACCTGCTTCTAAGCCTTCCGCTAAGGAGGGGAAAAAAAAAAAAATAAAAAAAAAAATTCAAACATATTCTATTACAATAAAACTGCAGAGTGCCGGGAGATTGATTTAGGCAGTATGTGTTTATCCAGATTGGAATATGCTTTGAAGTCTGAGGATCAGGGCCATATACTTCAAAGAGCTATAAGGTTTTATGGGATACATTACAAGTCTGAGAGTGCCATGTGAACCAGGCGGTGCGGACACAGACCCAGGAATCTGGATGTGAGTGTTTGGCACACGAACGAACACATGGAACGCAAATAACAGTTTGTGGGAGATGGGTCTCTGATGAGTAGAGATAGCATCGTGTGATGGAGAGCATGGGAAGGAGTGCATTGCTCCTCATTTCAGGAGTCTCTGATAGATAGGGTGGACTTTATCAACTCTTGTGTAATCTTTTTGCCACTTGGAGAACTCCTTTCTGAGTGAGATCTACCTTCCTCAGAACTAAGTGGAACCTAATTGTTGGTGGGCTGAAATAAGAACAAATCCAGATAGAGAAGAAGCTACGTGCAGATCAGCAGATCAATGAAGAGAAAGTCTGTCACAATGTAGAGAGGGCAAGAAACTCTTCACAGCGTGAGAGAGAAGGTAAGTCAGAATGCAAGTGAATAAATGTTGGAGAATGAACAAAACAAAAATATACAAAATTGTGTTGCAGAAGTGGATTAAGCATACAGACATAAGAGACCAGTAACAGGGAGTGAAAATATGATTACACCAAGAAAATAGTGTTTAAAATCAGGCGTTTACCTCACTTATTACTTTAATTTGCAAAATAACATGACATCAGCGCCAAAAATTACTTTACAACTGTTAGCTTGTGCAGCACTAAAAGCATAATGATGTCAATTGCTTATTTGCATGATTTTTCATATATCCACAGTTGAAATGGAAATTATCCATTGCGTATCAGTACAATTTTTGAACACTTGAGAACAGATACTGTGACTTACCCTTTAGCAAAGAACGTCCAGGATAATAGTCTGATGAATTTTACTTTACCTCTTTAAAGCAGAGGGTTGGAAGTAAGCTGATATTTTTTAGGGTGCATTTATTTTTAATATATCAGATGACTAATGATTGTATGTGTGAAATGTTATATGCACACTTTTAAAGTTGATACAAGCTGATTCTAAGGAGCAACATCACCTCATCTCACTCAAAAGCTAAGTGATCTTGAACGTGACATTATGATCACAAGTTCGGTCAAAATCTCCTTTCACCCCACTGAACTAAATGGTAACAGAGGAAGCTTAGCACCTTCTATGACTCGTGGGCCGTTAACAGGATCAAGCAGAGAATGTACAGGAGGGGAATCAGGAATGAGGTGTTGCAATGAAACCAGGAAATATCAATGGTTGCCTTTCTTGCTCTGTACACAGCTTTTCAGAATAAACTCGTACAAATCAGGATGGCAATACGAAGCAAAAATTGACCTAAGGTAAGATTGTATGGTTACATATAACTATCAGTTCGAGCTGCACGAGTTTGCCTATGGGGGGAAGTCACCCAGTGATGCCCTGACTTAATGATAACACTCACACTCACTTTGGAATATTCAAATGTTCTGCAAACACTGGTATAGGCATTTAGAACAAATACAGCTTTTCTTCAAAGTTTAGTTAATATTCCATGTAGGCTGCTTGCCATGATGACTAATGTACTGCAACCTTGCTGTTCTGCATTAAACATCATGAAAATGTACATCTGCACTGGATTTTTTTCTTTCCTTTGTTTCTAAAATGCTGAGTTCTGCTAAAAAAAAATTGGATGGAAATCAAATATGAGAAGCTTAGCCAACTTTAGTGAAATGATATCAGAGTTATATTATCCCTTAATGAAACAAGTATAGAGGGCTGATTGATTTATGGAGCAATTTTTTGCACCATTACCTAACTTGATTGTGTACAAATAGTTTTCTGTATTCACAACCATCATGTCCCTGCATTTCTTTTAGTATGTACATTTCAAAAGCTGTTGTTTTTTTATATAGGACTGAAAGATCTGAAGGTTTTCAGTCGAACAGTGTCAATGTCATGTGAAGCTGTTTATTGAACTTTTATACGTTTAACACTTTTCTCTAAGGATGACAGACAAACAGATTCCTTTTTCCTGCTATGATTAATATCTCTTTGGAGCAGAGGGAAACTTCAGTGTCTAATCTAAGTATGTTGTTGGACAGTTGTGGTATGATATGATTGTGATATGTGTTGTGTCTTCTTTTAAATAGGCTTTGTGTTGTTCTGCCCAAGCATTTAGCTAATCTCCATCCATAAACACTGTAAACAGCAACTTCAAGAAGTTATTGTGTTAAATGGCATTTCACCTGTCTCCTCCTTGTTCCTTCACCTGTGGTTTTAGGCCTAGATCTGAAGAAATACTGATTTTCCCAGGGATCCACAGAAATGCAGTGTTTTTTTCCCGCAGGGAGCACAGTGTAATTATGACTGTGGGACCATCACTTCTTTGTCAGGCGTTCAGAGACTCATGCAATATCTGCAAAACATCTATGTCTGGCTCCTGACTCGCATCCCTGAATCTCGATTCATGTCAGGAAAGCTTGCTGAACTCCTTTCTCTGCTGCCACCTCTGGCATGTTGGGTGAGAGCGCATGAGGAAAGTCATGGTCTTGCTCTTCACGTAGAAGAAACCTGTGCTCAGGAGGTTCTGAGGAACGGCAAACTCTGTGACTAGAGCTCCTCCTTGTTCCATTGCTCAGGTGACCAACAAGGATTTTATTGACATGTGACTTCAGCATAAGTACAGAAAAAAATAACCCTCAGAGGTCAGAACCTGGGAATTTAGGCATTAGTTACCTCCATCTACATAAACAAAACCTTCGGATGCTGAAAGGTTTTAATTCTGTTTTGGAAGCATAGCAGATCCCATTTTCTTGGGAGTATAATAACATAATGCAAAGAAGCTTTTTGAAGGGAAAAACTCCTATGTGCTGCTATGATGACTGAACATAAAATTTCTGCTCTCAAGAAATTATTTTCAAGCCATTTAATTGTGACACATCCTGTGATTTTAGTGGAGGCTTTATAACGTAGTCAGATGTTTGAAATAGTGGATTTTCATGTGTTTTTCCATTTTCTGTATTCCAAGAAATCTAATTTGGAAAAGGAACCCCCTATACTGGCTGATTTCCTCTCTGTGGGGGCCTAAGTGTAACTGATACTGTACTCCAGCACAATGACAATCAGGCTGTTTTCAGCCTCAGATCTTGTATATCTAAGTGAGAGAAAGAAATATTTAAAGGAGGGGGATGGAGATTATGTTCACATAAATATTTAAATACAATAGGCCAAATTAATTTCTGGTATGATTACACGGATATTACATTGGTTACATCTATAATTCAGAAATTAATCTGATAAGTACTAGTCTCAGTTGAGCTAAAGCAGAAATTATCCAGTGTTAGAAAATGCCGAAGTAAACATGATCTGATTTGCGTATTAGGGAACAGTGGAGTACATGTTCCTGCTCTGAAACCTTAGACTAGCTTAGACGTGGAGGAAAGAGAATGATAAGGATGGCAGGGCTGGAACACTAGGTGCAAATGAAAGAGTAAACCAGCACATCTGCCTATACAGGCATGTCGCCTTCACAGCTTATTTCCCGTTCGCAAGTTCCTTTTGACATAAGTGACTCCATGGGGGGAGGTGGTCTTCCTGCTTCCGGATGCTCGGGGAGTGTCCTCCCCGTCTTTGCAATTTATGAAGCCAACTCAGAGTCCCACAGAAGTACAACATTTGTACTATTTGCTGGTGAAAACTGAACACATAAAGCAACTCTGATACAACCACCAGCAACAGGTTCACAGAAAGCAGTCTGAAGCTCTGTCTCCTCCCCACAGAGGGAAGATGGAACATGTGCGTATTTTGTTCCACAAGGACAGACGTACCTGACTCTATGTGCTGCAAAACCTGGTGGCCAGAGGCTCTTTCAACACCAGCTTAATGACCTATTTGGCACCTTTCAAAGAAAAATAAATAAACTGCTGACACTTTTCCACCTAGTAAAAGCCAAGAAAAACATGACAAGGTCTGCAGAGGTGGAAGTCTTTCAGAGAACACACCTGGCAACAGGGACAACCAGGAAGATTTCCTTAGAGCACTGTTTTAAAGAATTTCCACGGACAAGAGTTTGCTATGAATGATTATCAGTGATGAAAAAGGTTGCCAGCTGAAAACAATCCAGCCCTTTCCAAGTGTATCTTCCCATTGCCTTGAAGGCAGGTTTTATACGTCCCCCCTAAAGGGAGGAGAGGGGGGGAACCTGCAGCTGTTCTGCCAAAAAAAAAAAAAAAAATATCTGCTTCTGTTGGGATGGAGTCCTTTCTAATGTAAGCCTAGTCAAAGGTACCAGGTCACGTTTCAGACTGTCTCTGGAGTCTCTGAGTAGAATTTGCTAGACCTTCACAGATCAGCATCAAGGCTGATGTATTCAGGGGAGGCTTTGGGGTTGAAGTGTTAATAGGGTGGTGTTCTGAACCTGGTGACATATCTGAAAAAAAAGAAGGTAAGTGCCCCAGGGCAGAATGGTATCTGGGGACAGGGAAACAGACCAGGAGCTGAAAAACAGCAAAAGATTGGAAACTAGCATGGAAACATTAGAAAGATACTATGGTTTTCAAGTGCCCCCATATCACCAGGAGCTAATCTCATTCTCTTCATAAAACAGAAACCCCTAGCAAGGTAGGAACATGTTGCAGCTTTATGGACAAGAAGAGCGGAAACATCAGGGACTATAAATTGAGCCAGGCAGCTTTAGAAAATCTATGTAATAAAAATTACCATAATCAATCTTGGAAGAAATAAAGGTCTCACAACAGGATCTCTGCCTCAGTAGTTTCAGCTTCTAAATAAGGATATGACTCCTGGGATTTAATGAGCGGATGAACTGTATATTGTCTTAGAAACCAAGCAGATGCAGAACTGACTGATCTCAAAATAATAAGTGTTAATAAATGTGAGGAAGAGATTGTCAGCAGGAATTTTGAGGAGATACAATTAAAATATCTATTTTCTAAAATGTAACAGCTCAAAGTTGTCATAACTGAGGCTGAGAAGACAATGTCAAAAGGTCCAAGTGAAAAACAAGGTTGCTTACGCTTTTCAGTGAATGTTGAATCCAGTATAAAATTTTGAAAGGACAATAATGGTCTCAGAGCCAGACCTTACTTATCAGTAAATAGGTTCATAGTGCCTAATAAGAGTTTACTGAAGTACCAGTAAAAGGCGTAAAAATCACAAGACTCTAGATGTTTTAATTTTCCTTCATACACATACAGTTTTTAGTTCCTGCTGGGTCTTCCACAATATTATTGTGTTGCTGTCTGCAGGCGTAGGGCAAGTCAGACAACACATACTAAATAAAGGTTTTGTTATGTCAGTCATGAAAATACATTTTTGGCCTTCAGATTTTTGCAAACTTTATTGTTCCAAAATTCCCCTCTTTCTGCTGAGGAACCAGCAATCACCTTTCAGGCCATTTGAGCTGAGATGAGATAGAGCTTCATGTGGCATGAGACTTCCATGGCAGGTTAAGATGACTCATGGATGTTCATATCCATATCCTCTTACTTGTTTCTCAGAGTGCTTTCTGAGAGCAAAATCTTTGTTTTCCTCCTTTGTCCTAGCATTTTCTCTTGAATCTATCAAACATAATAATAGTGTAGACAGCAAATTTTCATAGAATCATAGAATCATCATGGTTGGAAAGGACCTTNCCAAACACCCCCCTTCCCCCGCCCCCCCAAACCACCACAAATAACCTACAATCTCTGCCACTAGAACATGCCCTGAAGCGTCAAACCTAGATGTTTCTTAAATACCTCTAGGGATGGTGACTCAAACACCTCCCTGGTTTAACTATTTTAACTACTTTTCTTTCAATTGTATATATTGCTTCAAAGGTATTAAGGTACACAATAACCTCTGTTTTGACCAAATAGAAAGCTGTTAAAAACATCCCAAACCAAACTCTTATAACATTTTCTTGCAACAACTCTTCTTTTCTTTGTTGTTGAGTAATGATGAATGTAAATGCTCTAATTAAGTCCAAAGTCAAAATTGGCTCTCCATCACCGCAGTACAAGATGTTGCATAGGTCACGTTGAGATGTTGCAGTTTGAGAAAGTACAATGTGAACTGAAATTGTTGGTGGTCTTATAACAATCTCTTATCTATTCTGCTAGAGATAATCTACTTCAAGGTCTATTTTTACCAGCTTCTTAACTTTCAGTTGTACTTAGTTTCAAAGAACCTCTGCTGTTCCATCTCAAATGTTATATCAACATTTTACCAATAATCATCACTTGCCAGCTTTTGTTCTTCTCTTTCAGACTGCCAGACTCTTCAGTTCTAGACTTTCGCTTCTCCAAGACAAAATCCTGTCCTTAGTTAAAATCAGTAGTGTTATAAAGATATGTATGAGATCAGTTTTATTTTGTTTTACCAGGCCTCTTTTTCAGTTTATCTTTCCTAACCCATTTACCAGACAGGAGCTGTTTGGGGCACCTAAATACTCCCTGATTAATGTAGCCCCTTTATTTTCAAGTCAGTCATATTTTGACCTATTTTGGAGACTCTCGAGTCTCTGTCTGACATTACTTACATTTCAAAATGTGCATGGCTCTGAAGCCACTCCCCGTGAATGCTACAACCTGAGCAGCGGGCAGAAGAGCATGCAAGGTCCCAAGCCAATACTGTCAATTCCTAAGGACAGACCTACACAACACTCATGATTTTTAAGCTTGCATCATACTGGATTGTCTGCTTGTGCCAAATCTTGCTTCAAATGTTCCTTGTCAGCACAAGTACATGACTTTGTTGACCTTAATCTGTTGAACAGCTCTCCACCTTCTTGTTTCTTCTAACCGTTGTCATACTAAGAGTCCTTTGTGTACTTAAGGACTGATTGGGTTTTTTTTTGTGTGTTTTCTGACACATATATGGAAGATTAAAATAATTTCCTTTGTTGGGTTACTATTAGAAAGATCATATAGTATCCAAGGATGTCCATCTGTTATTTGATAGTAAAAGACTAGTTTGGATTTTGTTAGCACAATGAACACTGTTGAAAAAAACACTGAAAGTGACTAATCACTAATTGGACGTGCTTGGCTACATTTATTTATCCTTATCATTTTCCCAGTGTATTGAAAATTCAGATGTCAAATGTACACAAAACACCTTTTTTTCCTATCAGTACTTCTGTCAACTCAGAAGGGATCTGTATAGTGTTCCTTGCTACGTGGCATATAATTCTATTTCCAAATAATCTGCTCTCTCTAGCTGTTCTTTCATTGCTTGTTCTATTTATTCTACTATTATTGCATCACATTTTTCATCTGTCTAATAATCCTGTGGGACAGACACTGCTCACACTCCTATTACGTACAGCCTGCAAATTAAAGATGCAAAAAGCAATTTCCATGGACGTGGAATGCTCGGTATTGTGGTAGCTGGGAATTTACAAGTGTCTGAGGCTTTGTTTGTTCACTTCAATTCACTTAATTAAACTAAAAAGAAGGAAAGAGTAAAGAAAAAGAAACTACAGGATGCAGTGGGGGGTAAAGATATGAAGCGAAGCAAAACAAAACAAAGCAAAACCCTGCTCAGAAGCGGCAACGTAGTTCCCAGAAATGTTGACTATACTAGATGCTTCTCTCTGCTCTGTCAGAAGCAGCAAATGTAGCCCCATGTAGCTGGAGAGATCCCCTACTGATGTTAATATCGACTATTAATGGTAATCGTTGCACAGGAGACTTTTAAAGTTTAAATACAAAATTCAAACCCACATATTAGCCCTTCAGGTATATGATGAATCATCTCTCTACATAAACACTTGATTTGCTGGCACGTATGTTTGCTTACAACTATATATGCCAAGGATAGAAACACATTTGCACACACTTGGCTTAAAAGGTTTTCAGACTTCATCACCTAACTTAGGCCACACAATGAATTAGTGGCAGTAAATATGAGATATTTAACAGTGGTGTTCAGGTCAAAACTCTCACTGACTTCAGTAGATGAGTTAGGGTTGCTTTTCCAAGCTCTAGACAAGGGACACCACTGCATGGAACCTGTGGGTCAAGGGATGTTTTATCCTACTAGTTCTGATGGGATAAGAAAGTCTGTATTGTAGTTCAGAGTTCTTGTCAAAGGAAATATATGAAAAATCTTGTGTCTTCTTTTCCATGGACTTTGTTCAGGAATTTGCAGAAGGACTTTACTTGTACCAGATCCTGTGCAGACTTGCAAGGGTTTTATGGTTTAAAACCCTTTTATGGTGTCTGAGTTTAAGGTTCTGCTTCTCCAGGCACAGTGGTAGATTTTAATTTTGATACAGTTATAAATTCTAGATTGATTTAGTGTTCCAAATTATACTTCATAAACTCATCCACAAAGATTACAGATGAATGAAGGAAACTATTTCCAAATGATCACATTATGCAAACGAAGGATCTGAAATCATATTTTTGTGCTCTGATACGCATTTCCATCAGATAATGAAGAAAAATTAGTACATTTTCTGCATTTTGGATTGCCCAGGACTCATAGATGTGTAATTTGGGAAGTAGTCCGTTGACTACCTGAAGGTGTGCTCAAGGAATACTCCTGTCTATGGCTGTCTACACATGTATTTTTTTGTAAGTTTAGGTACATACAGCATCATTATAATAAGGTTTCCCTAAGGAAAGCTCTCAGTTGACGGCATCCATTTATTCTTACGGTATCTTTTTTTAATGAGCATCTTAACATGAAGCAAGTGTCCTTGGTTCCCAGTAGCTGCCTAAAGGAATTGCACGTTCTCTGTAATAGACTCAGAGCTGGAAAGAGGAACCAGACTGATTTTGGAGCACCTGCACTGAAAAGATAAAAAATTGTGTGACTAGCTTGGATGTATGTGCTAATTCCTGATGTACGAATGTTAATTAAAAAATTTCTGGAAATGAAAATTTTGACTCCACAACATTTTCTACCTCCACAAATGCAGCCCTCATTTCCTGAGTTGTTTTCCTGTCTTGCAGGCAGGATACAGATTTCGCCTCTGTTACTGACAGCAGGCATCTGAAAATATCATGACAGCCCACTGATTTATAATATTAGAGTGAGTCACAGAGGCTACTGGGCATCTCTCAGACCCTGATAGTGAAAGGGAGAGGTTTATGACTTCCACTCTGAAAACTTTCTCCACCCCTTATTGTGTGAGGAAATGAAGCCCTGGCTCAGAAACTGCCTTGGATAGCTGTAATTAAAGTATTGAGCTTTTTTACAGAAACCTCGAGGTTTCCAAAACAGCACTGGCTCCCTACAGGCTTATCTGAGGGAATGTCTTCCTGGGACAGCAGGGTGTATGGTTCATAAAGAGCATCAGGACCCAGCACAGGCTCTGTGAAGGCTGATCGTGACAGCAAGAGGCTCAGGGATCCCCACCTTCAGATGACATCAAAAGGGGCAAATAGATATCTGTCAATCTGATGTGGTGATAATCTCTGCATCATGTACGAACATCATATAGCTTTCTAAGAGGAGCAAGGACTAAAAAATGGCAGTATAGTGATGGTCAAATAGCTCTCCTTAGCTGTATGTTTTTTCATTCCCCTTCTCTTCATGCAGGTTATGTTGTAGAGATAAGCGCTTTGTAGAACTAAGAGCAGTGTTCTTACTGCCCTGTGGTCCAATAATAGTAGCCTGTGCTGCTCACAGCCCACACCTTAGCAAGTTGTTAGGACTGTGACTGGTTAGACGTGACACCAGGCTGAGCTTGTGAGAGCTGGTTGTGTGAACTGGAGCCTGGGACCAGATGTCCTCTGCTCTCCTGTGGAGCACCACCTCCAAAAAACATCACAGGAAAATGGAAATATGGGCACAGGCTGAAAACAGGCTAGTAGTCCTTGAAGAAATGCAATTTTGAGCCTGGCAAAGCTGGTATAGGCATAACAACGAGAAAACAGAAGCAGCAAGTAACTGAGAATGCAAGTGGACTATGCATAAGGCACCTGATGGCGGCAGAGACCAGAAGCTAAGAACTGGCCTTGAGACAAAAGATAAGTTCGTGGTACCTCCAGATGGTTTTGTTACATGCTCTGAGTTAAAGGTGGGAGCGTATAATCTGCCTATGAAACTCAACTACTCGAGGACATCTTGTATAGCTTGACAATCACTCAACCAGAAAAGCATACTGTGTTTAGAGTGTGTTTGTGTAGCTGAATGCATACTTTCCAAGGAGTATGAATAGCTGTATGTTATGCATATAGGTGTATCTGGGTGTGTGCCTTCCCTACAAAGTTCTTCCCTGTAAATTTATTAGCACTTCTGAAAAAAATCTTGTGGCAGATAAATTGAATTTGGCTAGTTGTTACTTTGGGTAGAACTGAGATGCTTTGCAACACCTATAGTCTTTCCTATCTCTCATCTCTCTGCAAAAGTGGCATGTGGTCTGTATTCAGCACTTTTCATAGCAAAAAAAGCCTTGTGGTGGTTCCATTATGGAATTAAAAACTACCTTTAAACATCCACTGTATAATTAGCTGAAATCTCAGCAGAGATGTTGCCAGATATGATTTCAAAGATGAAAATCACTCCTGGCAGCAGTTGTCATTTTGAGAACTAGAGGAATTTTGCCACATAATGAAAAACATATCTCAAGTTTAGACCAGTCTCCATTCCCACAAGTTCACTAATTTGGTCGTACCACACTGTGATGGTCAGGTTCCCCTGCAAGTTACTGACAAAACTCCCATCAGTATTACATGTACAGGCCTTTAGAGATAATTAATCTCTGTTTATTCTATTCACTTTAAGCATGGGTGTAAACTACTCTAAACTAGCTTGGCAGGCTCCCTCTTTATGAGTCTCAGAAGTGGCTCAGCCCACCCTAAGGTACTTGTCTAAAACAAGGGAGATGAAGCGCAGTCTGTGGTATCAAAGTTGACAGGGACTCAGACTAACTTTGAGTAAGCTGAAGCCAGGTGAGGTGTAACCCATCAACACACAGAAGTATCAGTTATTTAAAGCGTTTATTTTGAACTTTTTCTTTAATATTAATTCATCACCATTTTTGGCATGACCTCTGGATTTCTAGAAGATGGATTTAAATATAGTTCTTTACCAACAAAGAAGTTTTTTTGCATTACTCAATCATTTAGCAAGCATGAGTTCTGAATGCCATCCAACTCAGGCACAGCAATATGGGCCAATGAAGTAATTTTTTATTTGGTTTTGCAGTTAATCTGATTTTTTCTTTTTAGTGCAGTTCTGTTAGTGATATGATATTATGTGTTTTGGCATAATCTTCTAATCGAAATACAGTTTGGAGACTGCTATGTTCTCTTTTTCCAAATTATTGTATATTTTTATAGCAGCATTTTTGAAAGATGGATATTAAAAGAATCATAGATAAATATTCCTATTTTACACATGGGACAGGTAAATTAAGGGCTGAAGCATTAATTCAAATCCTACAGTATTAGAGTGAATTTTAATTTGTTTCTGAGCTATGGAAACACAAACATAAAACAGCAAATTACTAGTTTTCTCTCATATGCTAGGAGAAAAATAGGTTCATCATGAAAACTTTGACAGACAAATTTATGGGTATCAGAAATGTTAGCATTATAATAAATACACCTTAGGATATATTGTGCCTCTACAGCGATTCCGGTAATGTCATTACGAGAGTTTATGCTACAATGCAATCATATTATTAGTGAGAGGAAGTGAAGAGACTGCTGACGAACCGTCTCCATTTTAAGCCTCTGCTTTCACGTTGCGCATTTCTGAGCTGATATTGAACTCACTGGTCTCTACATATTTTACAAAAACTCTTAAGGCAGACTGGAATATGTGGTGGACTAATACAAGTCTAATGAATTTAAAAAAATAATAATTTTCCAAGGATGAAGGATTTTAGTCTTGCACTGAAACATCTGGGGGGCAGAAATCTGGCAGACAGATACGACCAGAGGTTGTGGTTTCCTATTCCTTGTGCTAGGATTTTTTTCTTATACACAAGGGTCTGTGTATAGCAGAGGGATGATTATGCTCAGAGAGCTGCAGAAGAGAATTACTCCCTCAGGTCATTAGAGCCCCTCCTAGATCTTTTGAATAATAACAGCAAAACACTTTCCCCCTGCTTTCTTGGTTCCAAATAGCCAGGTTGTCCTGCTTTGTGCCAGATGGGACTGGAGAAGGAGCTGCTGCAGATGTGCCAGTGGAGCACTCTGGTTTTTCCCATTGAAGGTTACAACCTCAGCAGTGACCAGGGGGTAGGGCTGCCGGCGTCAGCCAGGAGACGTCTGATCATGTAGGGAGTCCAGGGGGACAGGAGCAGAGAGGAGAGGACCTGCAGTGGTGGTCTCTTGTATATTAATGCTTATTTGGGGGTGAAGGGTACACTTGCGGGATCAAGGTCAAAGCTGTGAAACTAAAGGGAGCATGGGACATAGTAGATCTTGGGAGAAACTGAAAACATAACACAACTCAATAATGAAATAATGGATGTTTTGTGACACCTGGGCTATGTGAAAAGACAGGCAAATACAACATTATTTGTATCAGGATTCGATAGCTCTGGTGCAAGAAGAGAGAAAGGCGTTAGCATGATAACCTTAAGGTACATGCTAAAAGCTAATTATTCAAATGCTCTGCTTTAAGAAGCCACATGGCCATCAGTACACAATTACATCTGTAAACTTGGAACCAAGTTAAGACAACGTCTGTTGCTTTTAGAAGCACTGCCAGCTGGGAGTCATTCCGAGCCCTGCCTGTTGCTGGATGCCCTTGGAATTAGATACTAAAATATTAGGCTGTAATAGCCTTGCTGGATATCTGGAATCCTGCAGACTGTATCTCTAGTTTTCTGAAACAGCCATTTGCACTCACCTAGATTCAAATGGAGGACAGCAAAGCTTTACAGCAGCAGCAGCAGCAGCAAATGTAATGTACCTTGATCTCAAGTTCCAAGCACTGACACACTGCTAACAGTGACAGCATCAGTGGAAAATAATTGTCAGAAGAGAAGTCAGTGCGGGGAAAAGTCAAAGGTATCCATTTAAACTGAAACATTTCTTTGTAGTCTTTAAAAGAACTACAGTAAGGTTATAGTCGATTTCACAATGAAGAGTTTTAAGAGCTGCAATTTATAAACTCATAAAGTAAATTCTTATTTTATAGAAAAAAACCAAAGAATTTTCTATCCAGATGGGGAACTTTTTATAAACTGCCTTTTGGTTCATATACTGTTTGTTGCCTGGTTCAGCTGCTAAATCCATCATAGTACATAATCCACCATACGACAAAATATGTGTGTCTATTTAAAAAAAAAAAAGTTCATATTTCTGCAGTGTATTGATTTAATTCTTTATCTTACTTTGGGCACATCCTGAGTGTTGCACTCTTTGTTCACTGCTATATATTTTGATCAGTGATTTATCAGTGTAACATGAGGTGCAAATTCCTATCAGGTTGTAAAGGAGAGTGGAAAAGAGGCTGTCTTGTTTGTTTGTTTTAACACAAAGATCCCGTAGATCCTCCCTCAGCAAGTCCAGCTATAGCTTCCAGTGATAATACTTGTTATCTTTTAGCATGAACTACAAGAAAATTCCATTCACCAACCCAGTTAACATTGGAAATACACTAAAAAGAATGTAAAAAAGACAGTCAATCACTTGTCATCAACAAAGCCTCAAAGATTAAGTTCCCATTTTCTTAACCTTTGAGTAGAGCACTTACAGACACAGACAGAGAGGTTCCTGCTCAGCAGCTGTCTTTTTTTCTGCTTCATTTTATCAGTTTTACTAAGAGTAAGTTAAAACAGCCAGCCAAAATCTCAAGGCACAACAGACAGTTTAAAAAGAGGTACGGGAAGGCAGTTTGTGTGAAATCAAAGGATATGTCTCTATGGAGCTGCCCATTCCTTGTCTTTATTCTCCATCCAGCGGGTCTCAGGTGCCCTCACTTGTATCAAGACCTCACAAGGACCTGCCCAAACAGTTAGACACCTAATCACCTTTGAAAGTCTGACCATATATATTTATTTTACTTATAATATACTCTAGTTAGAGGAGACCTTTGGGGATTTAAACAGAGAAGACGGGATAACTCGCTTCTAAACCAGAACATTTAGTTCATATTCTTCCTTTCTTTTTCCCAATTATGCATTATCTGTTTTCTGTAGGTGAGGGGCTACCTTTGTCTTCTTCCTGTTAACCAATGCTGGCTCAGCGCAGGCCAGGAAAGCTCTTACTTTAAAGCTTAAGTTAAAAGAAAAAACAGTTAAAAGAAATCCTCGAAGTTTATAGCAGAGCTAAGACACAAATTTACATATCTACAAAAGTCATTGAGATAACCTCTTACACAAATTGAAATTCTGTGGCCTTTTTCTTGTCACTGTAAGATTTAACTCAGAGGAATACAAATGCACAGGATTAAAAACACAACTCTACAATAAATAGTAAATGACATTATCAATAAAAATGGATACCATGAGTAATACTCTGTCTTCAGCAGAGTGATAACTTGGAAATACACAGTTTCTACACTGCTGTTTACACACAGAACTTGGAGGAGGCAGATAACTTCCTAATGGACTATTACAGGCACCCTTTGCAGGCCATTGGTGTGGAATTAATGAAAGCATGCCTATGCAGCAATTAATTTCCTGTACTTCTGTAATAACAAAGAAAGGAAAGGAAGAGCCGTCCTCCTCCCACAGCTGATAGCTGTGTTCCTGTGCCTAAAGCACAGTCTTGGAGGATTGGACAATTTGGGTTCTGTTCCCACATCTTCTGTAACATCCTTCATGACCTTGGAAAAATCATTTGATCTCTCTGTGCCTTAAATTCCCTTTTCACAAAAGGGAATTAATTACACTTCTCTACTTCCAGAGAAGTGTCATTAGGCCTAATTAGTTAATGTCTGCAAAGTGCTTTGAGAGCAATCTTTTGACAGATGATATTCTAAGTGCAAAACATCACAGTAAAAATTTGTAGCAGTCTGTCTTAGTGTTATTTGTTTATCACAAACAATGCTCTTGGCAGTTTAGAAATGCTAATCTGATGTATTAGACAAAGATAAGTTAAAATTACATTTATTTGGGCTCTGAATCAGCTAGACACCCAACTGCATGCCTTAATGTAAACTTTAGGTACTGAAAGTGTTCTATGCATTGTTATGCATTTAATAGCCTTGAACTGAAGTCTTACTCATCACTAGTTTCCCTCACTCCAAATAATGTCTTGAGGACTTCCTAAAAGTAATGTTTTTAATTGATGGGGTCATCAGGAAAAGTGGTATGAAGCAGGGAAGAGTGATTACAAAGAAAGAGACCAATGTTTGAAACTTCAGGATGTATGTTTATAAGATAAAATCAGACTTATGCATAGGAAAGTTCGCTTTGGCAGCACTTTGGAAAAAAAAAAAAAAAAAAAGTCAGAGAAGAGATATTTGGAGGCTAGAGTAATCAAGGCAGAGACAGCTGTAAGCTTGCACTCATTATTCAGACCATTACCTACACAAGAGGTTGAAGATTTTAATGTTTCACAGAAAGAAGTGAGAAGATTTGGATGCAACTTGGAAGTGGAAGAGGAGAAGAAAAAAAGTCAAAGATCACCACCCATCTTGAAAACCTTAATAGCAAAGAGGATGATGCTTATAAAAAGAAATGGAAAAATTAAAGGACAACAGACAACGAAAAAACTTGCAGATAAATGATACAGCAATACAGATATTAATCAAAAATTTTATTCAGGAAAACACAAGCACTTCTGTGTTTGTCAAAACCTCCTACGAAAGCAAGGAAGCTATGCCTACTGTTGCAACCTGGAAACACAGAATGAGATGAAAACACAGGTACGAGATGGAAAATACAAATACCAAAACAGATTTTCAAACAGTTTCATAAACTACATTGACTAGGTATGAGATGATTTGCTTCAACAGCATATTATAGGTTGAAAGGAAGTGGCCACACACGCTGGAAAGTCCACTCTGTACTTATGAACTCAACCTTTTCTGGGCAGGAAGGTTAGTGAATCTCTGCAGATTGTTTCATGGGATTGTGGCCTAGAATAACATTTAGTCTTCTACAGATAACACTTAAAAATATTTTTCAATAATAGCTGAATTAATTAAAATGCCGTCAGTAAAATTTAGCAAAAAGAAAGTTTCATTTCTCTATTGCAACCTATTTACTTAACTTATTTCTTATGAAAATGACTTAACTTAGTCATTTAGTTAAATAAATTGATTTCAGAGAATATCAGCAGTTAGCTTTAGCATCTACCTTAAGGTTTTGAGCAATGATATGTTGATGTTTCCAGAAGACATTTTTCTGGGTTGCTTAAAAGACAAGGAAGTACAAGGCTGAGATCTTAAAGAACAGGTTAGGTGCTATAGGGCAGCTTTGGAAGTTACTGCTCTGTATGTCTCATGTGGCTTGAGGGAAAGAACTTGAGAGGCAAAGTGGATGATCCAACCTCACGTTCTGAACGTATGCTCTTTCTGTCTCTATAAACTGACTGAGACAAGGGATTAATGGTGGAATTAATGATCTAACTGGAACCAAACTCTGTGGCTACTTAGCTTCTCTTTTGTGCAAATAACCAGCCTGTGCAAGTCAATAGTTCAAGGAATGTACTTGTAGTGTATTTCCGATAATGCCTGTTGAACTTCATTTGGAAACAGAAGAACGTGTTTCTGCTTTCAGCATAAATCCAAGTTCGGATATCAAACTCTCAATGTCATTGTTAAAAACAGTTAGGGACTAATGTAGAACCAGATTTCACGTCAAATCCGTCATGAACGATGCATATTAAAGAGCAAACAAACAAACAACAAAACCCCAGTAACATTCAGTTCCATTAAGAAGCAAAAACTCCACCTTTCAAAGCTGGAAGCCTGGACAGATATTACAACTATCACTGACTTTTATAGGAATAAAAAGAATGTTGGAAACTATAATAATGTTGGAATGTTGGATAAATAATAAGGTGGAAAAAAATTCCAGATTTTACTGATTACATTAGCTGTGTTAATGAAATCGGGACCTATTTGAAAGTACCTGTTCTAGTACGGTTTAAACTGTTCCAAATACAGAATATTCATGGGAAACAAACAAAGGAGAAAAAAAACAAGCTTGTTTGAAACAACCCAAAGTTCATCATATACATGTAACTTCACGGTTTTTATCTGGTACATTCACTGAACTTCCCCCACATAGGCTCTTTGGTCCCACCCATGGTCCAAAGTTGTCTAAAATATTAATGACACTTCTTTTTCAGAATATTAAGAATGGCATGGCTCGTAGTAACTTCTCTGTTTTGTAAAAAGAAATAAAGTGACGCTAATGAGGTAAAGCAGAGACATTCATGGGCTGCTGGTTTCATGCAGCTATTCCAAACTCAATTTTGTCATTAATGATTCACTCTGATCATGGTTATCCACATACATTTGTCTGAAAGCTGTTGGCAGATGCACCTTCTCTACTGAACCCCCAGTTTTGGGTGCATACCTCCTTTAAGGTTATAAATTGCTCATTTCTTTGTTTCCCTTTGAATAGTTATTGAATGTGCATGTCACTCATGATTGGTGCTAAGGGAACACCAGCTCTGAAATGTAGCTTGAAATGCTGATGTTTGCCACATCACTGTAGATAATTTGCATATTAATACACATCTCTTCAATGGTAGACAGTGTGTCTGGTCTGATTTACAGGTCTGCGGGTTCCAGACCTTCTCTTCAAAGTGATGTATTTGATAATTGTTGCCTCCTTGTGGTCTGATGGCTGGGGAAGTACTCACAGTAGTCAGGGTCTTTAGCTCATTTTAAGCTTGCCCATAGAGAACAGAAAGTCCTAGAAGCCATGGAACATAATATACAATAGCCACAAACTTCTTCAGTCCATGGTAGTATCCTAGGTCCCAATAAATTTTAAGGCAGCTGCTGGTGCATTTTTATTGACTTCTCCCTAATCAGAGTCACAGAACAATGGTACTTCGCCGTTACATCTCTTGAATGGGGACAATATATTAAGCTATTCAGCACTAACTCTGACATCCCATTTTGAATCTTTCTAGATTCCCAAGAAAGAAATACTGCTTACTTAACTTCCCATTACATTTTTGGATAGTTTCCTCTAAAGAGAGAGAACAATTTACCATTTTTACTGCAACTTGCACTGCTAAAGCTTTGCACTGGTAATTTAATTCTATATTCATTTAGTTTGAATTACATGGGGAACATCTGCAACGATTCCTAACAATAACTACATTTCAAGACAATTACACAGTAATAACTAGAGCTGCAGGATGATGTCAAAGCCAGAAGAGGAAAAAGAGGCGTACGCATAGTTTGCACATGAAATTAAATTTTGTTCTTAATTGGGAAAATGCAAGTTTACTTCAGAAGAGTCTTTGTAACATCATATGCATGTATTTAATATATGTGTTTCTGTATGTACGGCAATATTTTCTATTGGCATCAGAGATGTGTGCTCATTAGTGATTCTCTGAATCACTAATGAAATGAATCTCTATTTTGGAGTACATAAATTTCCTTTCCTTCTTAGGCAACTCTTATTAAGAAGATGAAGATAATGAAACAAAAAGATCTTGTGGGATTTATCTTGTCAGTCTTATGGAATTAAGGACTGTGGGAGGCAGGAACTCCATTCCCCAAATTTTTCACTACAGCTTTCATATGTAGATCCACAGCATCTTAAGTGAATGCACAGTTACTTCCCTGTGGTGTACTAATTAACTAATTCACTTATGTACAAGATCACATGCTTTTGTCTGGAAAATCTAAATGGCTGAATCGACACGTGTGGTGAGTCCAACAGCTCTGGGAGTAGCAGATGTGTTTTATGTGCATTGCACAAATTAGTCAGCATATGTGGATCAATTCTGGTGAATTTTGGATATATCAAGTTTGTCACTCCTGTCCAGGAAGTTGAACACAAATTGGCTCCATAGTGCACTCACCTGGATCCTATTCTTTTCAGAATAGGATCCTTTGACATCCCAGTTTACCTATTCTATGGCAATTTTTTATTTATTCAGATAATTTTTATGCTGCTATACAGTCTTCTAGAGCATTGTAGACATCAGCATTCAAATTTTACTTTTCCCTGTGAGAAGAGAAAACCCAAAGTTATATATTGTGATGGTGGTGCTATAATTTCTCCCTCAAGCTAATCAGTGAAGAAAGAAGGGAGAGGCCTAATTTTTTTCCAAATCTCTATCACTTGAAGTGTAGGCTACTCGTGTGGAATCACTTCTGCTGTCCAGCAGGAAGCAGAAATGTGTTTTCCTGCAATTTTTCTCTGTGTCATCCCCTGTAAGTGAAGCAAAGAGAAGGCACTGGAAAAATACAGAGTAAGCAATGCTTTCAGTGTCATGATCAAGACTTCTCATGGGTACAGTACTGTGAGTGAAAAGTCACTCAGAACTGAAATCCAGGGGTCAGTACTGAATTACAGCCAAGATGAAATAAAAGTCAACACCATCAGTCATCCTGTAGTCCTAAGGGCAGAGCGTCATTCAGAGAGCGTGTCCCCTACAGAAGACCAAGTGTGTCACCTACAGAAGACCTTCTCTCACCTCAGAGGGTTCCAGCAAACTGTCTGAACATTTGAATTCCTAAAACTTGAGAGAGGAAAGGGCCCACTTAGCTGTGTCTTCAAAACTTATATGTTCTGGGTGTCCCTAATCCAGACCAATTGCTCAGCCCCTTCATCTTTTCCTCCTGCTCTTGTTACAGCAGCAAGGCTGTGACCACATTACTTGGGCTTAAGTCTTACCTGGAAATCATTGTTTCTTTTGCTACTTCTTTTGCCAAATTTCTTTTTTTTTTTTTTTTTTTTCTGTGAAAAACACTCATTTTTATGTGAAAAGTATGTGCTTGCAGAAGATAATACTGATATTTATATACCGATTTTTACTCATCTGAATGAAATTAGTAAACCAAAGTTTTAAGAGTTTGTAAGGTTCCACTGCACTAACCTCCCAAATGTGTCAGTATCAGTTTCCAGGAAGGTAAAAGAACTTCAGAAACACCTTTTATTTGCAACCTTATAAAAATGAGAAAAAGATATTTTTCACTTGGATGATTGTTTAGCCGAGAAGAAATATACAGGAGGAAGCACAACAAAGGTTCTGAATTAGAGGCATTAATACCTATATCAGTATTAGTGTGAAGTTCAACTATAAAAAGGGAGATCTGATAGCAGGGCTTCCTACGATCCGTTTGATTCATTGTAGTAACAGTGTGTACTTTGTCGTAATTCATGTTTTCAGATTGTTCATTAGCATCACATTGCATCAGATGTTAGTGCTTAGCAGGAATATCATATAACAAACATCTGACCAAGACTTTGATAAATTCCCTAGGAAATTTAAATGAAAGAAAGATGTGTATCAGATTCTATTTTTATATTTATATGATGATCTGGAGTTACTCTAAGGAAGGGGATAGAGTTACTGGCATTTGTGAGATGCAGGGAAGTGTGTAAAATCAGAACCTGTGCCTTCAACTCCTTTTTGAAAATTGTAAATGGAAAGAAGCAATGACTGGTTATTAAAGATATAAAGATTCATGTTTAATATTATATCTGCTAAGCCTTTTGTGACTAATCCAAACCTCTGTATCCTTTCTGGGAACACTAACAGCTTTCTCAGCTGCACGAGCACATGGCTGTTACAAGTGACATTGGTCAACAGCAATCTAAACAAAATGCAGATCGATGAAACGATTTCCTGTGGTAGGATGAATAAGGTAGTACATCAACCCTGTTATAGACATTTGTTTTACATCTTTTCTATTTCAATCCTGTCAGACCTGTGTGAAAGTGAGCAATGGGCTTGTCATTTTATGATGAGAGGTCATTTTCCAAAACTGTGCCTAATATGTGTTCTGACCACAGCCGGCTTGGGGAACCTTGGGTTTGACTATCAGATGGTCATACCACACATTTCAGGAACTGCCCTTGCGGCTGGAAGTCTTCAGCGTTTCTGCCTTTTCAGTCCTCTCTCTTAGTAGTTACACACACAAAACCTGAGCTGTGCGTACATCTGAAAATGTGAAGATCAGTAAGGGAAAACTATAAGTCCAAAAGAGCCTTCGGCTTCCTTGAAGTAACAGGATGTTTGTCAGGGCAGGTCATATGCTTCAGAAGTGAAAGAACAAGAGCTGAGAGGAACTTTTGATCACTGTCCTGAGCTCCAGAACCACCTGCTAACATTGCTACTTGGTGATGCTACCATAAAGTTAAGAGCCTGCCAGCATTTTATTATCAAGGGATAAAACTGAATCTTGCACATTCCATTCAGTCTTCACATACATTTGAGGCCCAAATATCTTTTTTGAGTCCCAAGTTAGCTTACAAGTGTTTTACTGCAAATGGATGAAAAATCTTGTTTTCGTACCAGCTTTATGCAAAAGCTGTGGCAGATTTTATTTTATTTTGCAATGCTTTTGGCTTTCTTGTACTATGTATCTGTGTGCCTATTTAGACCAACACAGTGTATAATTAATTTCGGAGTACTGTGGCTGGGGTTTTCCTTCTCTTTCTGGGTGATTTTGCATAGATGGAGAATCTCTACTGACAACCTATGGAACCAGGACCACACCTTATTGACACTTTGGCTATTCCTCAGATATGAGGAACTCTGGAGTCACTACGGGATTTTGCCTCCTCCTGCGATTGAAGTTCTCTCTGAATGATGCACTGTTCTAGGTAGGAAGGGAAGTTTTGGCAGCACACCTTTATGACAGAAAAATGGAAGGGTCTGTGGCAGGGGGAAAGCAAGGAGTTTCCTTAAAGAAAGCCTGAACATCTGACAGTTCCTCCAAAATCTGTGAATTTTGCAGACCTGAAGTCTGTGGTTATTTCTATGTGAAAAATTCTGGACAGCTTTGCAGAATAAACTCTGTAGAATTTCTGCATACAATACAGATGAATGAATTTTTTAAAAAACTTCGATTGAAGTTCTTTTTGCATCTGATTTGCTAGCATTACTAAGTTTCTAAAGGTACATGGCTTTCCTAGACTACAGTCAAAGGCTGAGGTCTTTCCTCAAACTCCAAGAAAACAGAAATGAAAGTAATCAAATTACTTTAATCTTTGAAAGCACCCAAAGCCTTAAATATTTGTTTTACAAATGTTGCCTTCTATTGTAGGCATTAATGTGGGAGTTACCTGACAGACATGATGCTCATTTTTCAAACAAAGCTAATAAAATATTTAAACATTTTTTAAAATAACAAACAAACCTCCCTGAAAAAAAAGGAGGCATTAGCATAAATAAACATCATGTAATTCTGTCATGAAATATCCAAGGAACCTTTTCCTTTTGGAAAGTTAGTAACAACTTCTCACGCTTGTTCAGAGAATTTCAGGTTTGAAAAGTCTCTGTGTCATTCTGAGTCAGTAGGCTCCTTTTTAGCAATGTTTAAGACCCACATGTACGTTCATCTAAAACTATGAAAAAAAAGATCTATGTGGAAAGTAAGATCCAAGCTGGAAGGGTATTTTACAAGTGGCCTTCCTATACGCAATGAGAAACTAAGAAAGACTCAGCACTGGGGAGAATCCTGGATCCAAATTTTGAACTGCCTGATAGACCAGGCTTCAGAGCCTGGAATTACGCTCTTTGGTATGAGTGGGCTTTGCACTAGGAGTTTTTATTAGAAATCCATGGCTTGGAACCACAAAATAACACTATTTGTACATTATCTTTGCCTCCATAAAAATGCAGGCACTTCTGTGTTGGCGAACTCCAGATGTGGGATAACAGATGTTCTGGGCAGTTTGGTAGAAACCAGACAAATCCGATTGCAAAACCAAATCAGTTTGGCACTGTTGCTGAAACTTGCCTGACATATGAACACCTACTGAGTGCAAATCACTGGATCAGAGCAATAGACATGAAAGAAACATTTATTCCAGAGTCACCGTCTCTCCCTCAAAAATAAAAACCAAAGTTATTTAAAAGAAGAGACACTGATATAGGTCTTAGACTGTACTGCTGAGCAATTCTCCTTTCCCCTTAACTTATTATTGCTGCCTTCACCCGTAATAAAATAAATACAAATGTCTGAATGCAGTAAATGCCACCAGAACTTTTCTGCTATGTTGCCTGTTGGGAGAAATTCAGGGGCGTGTAGGAAGGTGAGGAGCCTGCCCCACTGACTTGAAATGGGAGCTAGACCAGCAAGTTCCCTTTGTGCCTCTCAGATGTTTCTTCTGCCAACCGACCTTTCCCAGGAATGTAGGAGCTCTCAGGTCTGAGTTGCATCATAAAGATGAAAATGCTCTGAATTCTGTATGGATAATCACTTTCTCTTGCCATTATATTTTCTATTTAGTTTTTTGGAACTTTTTATCCCCTAGAATGTTCTCAGCTGGAAAAGCAATGTGAAATCAAGCGCACTTGTCAAATTTGGATGGACAGATGGATTGGATTAGCCATAAATGTAATATTGTCTTTTTTGTAAAATGGAAAGGATGGAGTTTCCCAAGACACATAGAATTTTTAGGAGCAAGTATTTTCATTTATTCTTCCAATCTCTGCAGTACTTCTCCATTTCCCTTCCCTAAACAATCTAAGTGTAATGAATTTACAGCAGCAGAATATGTCACTCCTTGGAGAAGCACACCATCCTCTTTAAACAAAAGAGCTCAGAAGAGGTTGGTGGCCTGAAAACTTGAGAGAGCCTATTTCTTTCTATGACTTATTCTCACAGAGGGTTGAATGACTTGCTCTTGAAATGGCTATTTTCAAGTACAGGTTTACACGTCTGTTCCTAAAACAGATTAAACTCTATTTTCTCTACATGCTGCACTACTTTCAAATGGCATAATATCTAAATTATTTTTTTTTCTTATAGATTCCTTTAAATCTTTATTTCCTTGAGACATTTTTTACTTGGTGTCCTATTTGGGGACCATTTTGCATGTATAAACCTCTTGCCTACATCTTTCCCTTATTTCCTAAAATATTTTCCGTTTTCCAGAGTTGCTATTCAGTTTTTCAGCTTATTTTACTGCCTCCTATTGTTGAGATTTAGATTTACAAACCTCTTAACCAGCTACTGCATCTTGTCCATGCTAGCCTTTGCAAGTCTGATGAATTTCCTAACTCTATTCAGAAAAAAACATTTGCCTTCCTAGCAGCGTGCTGCCTTTGTGACCTGAAATATGACTAAAATGACCTATTCCAAGCTGCCGTTACCCCACCCACAAGGACTTCAAATGGTTTCGTTGCAAAAAGAGGGTGGAAAGATGTAGAACCATCGCTCGAACTTCTCCTCTGCCATCCTTTGAAGGGGAATGGTAATGCCGAGTGAAAAAGCCAAGCCACTTCAAAAAATAGATTGGTTGCTGATAGTGGTGTCCCTATCCCAGGGTCTGTGTAGCACATGGCCAAGTGTAATTCTTCCAGGTCACCTCTTTAATCTCTAATCTACATACTCCTTTCCTACACACCATCTCAGCACGTAGAAATGACTTTTCTAAGCACACATTTTCCAAAATTTCAGACCTGTGAATGACACAGTCCTCGCTCTGCAACTTCATAGGTAGCTGCCAGCCCTTCACATAATTTCAGGGAATATTAGTCCCTTGATTGTCAGTAGCTCAGAGAAACAATTCACAGTATTTCTATGTCCTTGCAGTTCCATCCTGTCTCTTCTAAAAAGTATTGCCTTGCACCTGAAATGTTCTGTTCCTGTTCAATGACTGCATAATACTTCCTTTTTAACAACGGACAGTAATGGAATACATAATCAAAATAACATTGCTTATTCACTAAACTCTCCAGCCATCTTTATAACATTGCTTTAATTGCATGAGCGTGCTGCATGTCTATCATTTAGGGATACTACAGTTGTTAATCCAGTGAGATGAGGATGAACAAGCGAATATCTCTCCTTTGTTAAATTGAAGTGAGCATTCTCCTTAACTCCTTCACATGAGTTAAATCCGAGTTTATGTGGGTCTCTTGTGTTTCATTACAGGCAGCTTTCAACAGGGCTCACAACAGAACAAAGCAGAATGGAACTGAGTAAACAATTGGATTTTACCATGCCCTGCTGTTGCTGTTATTTTAGATATTGCTCATGCAACTGCTCTAGGGGTGCTGGGCTCAATCCATTTCTAGGAAACATTAATTACTTATCAGAGTATTTTCCTCAGAACCTGCACGGGTGTTAGCTACTCTTTAGTGATGCAGTAGAACTAAGTAAACCCACATCACTCTACAAAGTATTGAACTGTTCAATTTGCTTTAGTACATTCCTTTGCTATCTTTTCCCCTCCCCACTTCCAGTTTTTAAATGCAATTATAGGAGATGCTTATATGCCTGAACCCAGTTCTTCCTCTTTTTTGTAGCATGGTATCACTTTCATGCCTCTTCTTTCATGCTAAATTGTTAGTACTGTGATTTGAAATCACCAAATACACCAAGTGATGCATGGCATAAAGGAATAAAGGCAACTTTTTGTTGCAAGCCAGACCGCAAGCAAAGAGCCCATGGCAAACTCTGAGCTGATACCCCTACCTCAGAGACGGTGAAGAAAATCCAACTGCAGTAACTAGTGTTGCAGTTGATAAAAGGCTTAAAGGAACTTTTTCTAAGGATTTACAGCAAGGTTTCCTGTTTGTAAAAATCAAAGATGTTGGGAAACTCAAGATCCACACATCTGAAAATGTCAGCTGTGCACCAGGGCACTACTTCATTATGTTTCCACCAACAAGGCTCAAGAGAAGTTACAAACTTTCCAATCACTGATAGTCAGGGCTTTAAAAGTGCTTAAGGCTTTTGTAATCATTTTTGTGGCCAATGGCCAAGGCTGCTAAGTGCATATATATGGAGACAAAGGCTTAATAACCTTTTTTAGAAGTGACTTATTGCTTTAAATGCCTCAAAATACTGGTATTCAATTTAATGCACACTAAAGAGCCTGACTTTCAGAAACCACTGAGCACCTATTCTCTGAAAGCTAGACTTTCAAAATAAAGACTTAAAAATAAAGGACCCTAAGGGGTATTTTCAGTGCTGACAACACTGAAAGTGACATAGCAGCTTCCCACGATTTCTGTAGCTCTCTATGCCTCTTCTTTCAAGGGGAAGTCTGAATTACAGCCCCTTCTTGATACACATTCCCAGTGCTCTGTACCCTTCATCCTCCCAGTGCTGGGAGCTCTGTGGGTAGAGAGGGGTGTTGGCCAGGTATGCCATCCCTGGGCTTTCCTGCCAGTGCCATTAAGACAAAGAGAAAGGTCAGTAAATCCTTCTTTGCAGCACAGATACATTCCTCTGCTTAATTCTCTAATCCATAGAGACTGCGTGTTTTCCATCTGGTACCGTAACCTGGAGTGTTCCTACCTCCCGAGCTGGGGGTGGACATGCACCCACACTGAGCTTTTGTGATATTCATTGACTCACTTTGTGCTGATGGTGTTCTTGTTCAAATAGATTTATTCCCCGGTACCATATTACAGATGGTCCTTATGCCCATAGGCACTTCTCTGTATGTAGTCTTACAGATTTCTTTTTATCGTTAAAACACTGATATCTGCTTGCTTGTATCTACACTATCTTGTCTATTTGGTCCAGTAGGCACTCATGCCACATCTGCTATGCAAAGTTGCTTTTGTGTACCTTTTTAAACTTGAGCTGCTGCAGATGGTACTAAAGGTACAAACATGGATAAAGAGAATCCTCCTGCATCCTTTCAGGAGGTATGAAATCCTACCACCATAATCTTGCACTATTCTTTAAAAGTTAGAAAAATATTTGAGATTACATAATCTAATAGCATGCTACCCACTTTCTTACTTATTTTAACACAGATTGCTCAGTGAAGTTCCACAGATTTTTTTTGTGTTCAAACAGATACCTTGTAGGTCCCTGTGTTCTTCTGATCACTCCCTTCGTTTTCTTTATGACAGCAGTTTACTGTGTCATTAAATGTACCTCTGAACACCAGTTCTCCTGCTGTCTTTGATCCTTGACTTGTTGCTGTGGTGATGCTCAGCATAGTTGCTATTGGGGGAGTGATAGGAAACACTAGAGCTCTCAAGGATGAGAATCATAAACTAATGTAATGGGTCAAACTGGTTATCCGCTGTTCTTCTACAATAATTGAGATTGTTTTAAAAGGTTTGTGCCATTATCAGTAATGGGTTTGTTCTATATTCAAGGTCTGTTCTCAGTTAATAGACTACTTGACTGTCACTACTCCATGGAGCATGGAGTAGGTTAGAAAGCCTCCTCCACATTATAAATTTTCTTTGTGTTTGAAATACTGAGGGCATTTTCTGCATTTATGTGAAAGACTTCACGCTGATAAAGTCTGAAGACAACACTTACTATAATAAAGCTTCCAGTCCTATTAAGAACAATTTTTGGATGTCATGAAGCATGGAAGAACTCGTGCAAACATTTGGTACGGGTAAAGGATGAGCATATTGGAAAATGGAAATCGTGGTACCTAGCTAAGATGGAAAACAAATATAAGACGTCGTGAACTGAAAGTAGGGGAGTAGCTGGAAGTTAAATTTTCACTCAAAATAATCAAGAGCAACTCATCAAAAGGTCAGTAGATTTTCTCCATCATGGATAAAGTAAGCTCAGGCCATGAATAGGAAGCATGGGAGAGACCATCATGCAGAACTGGAAAGAGGGAAGAAGAGAGAAATCTGTGGCCACAAATATTCTGAATGCTCTTCCAGAATTATTTAATTATATTGTGGTTTTGTACCTACATTATTGATTTGGATTTGACAAAAGATGGTAAATTTGTGATGGTAAATATCTTTTTTACCATGAAACATCTTAAAAATGAAAGCTTAGAGCTGTATAATCCCTCCCAGTTTCAAATACAAGGAAATATGTCTCCCATCAGTTCTAGTGGGGTAGGAAGCATTAAAATAAGAGATCTGAGAATGGAAAGAATAAGTGTGAGGGTAAGAACGGCTACTTTTCCTTACACAGCAACATAAATCAGTGCTTATCTCTGTGAAGAGCAGTGCAATTGCAGCAAGAATGGTATCCCTTTCAATATACTGTTACCAAACTACTTCACAGAATATGCATCCCTGGACCTTAATAGTCAGAAAAACTGAGGCTTAACTTGTTCAAAGTCATTCAGGTATTGCAAACTTTTCTTAAGATATGAAAAGGCCTATGTAAATTTTCTGTGGCACAGCTTTTATATAGGCTCTTGGTAACTAATATTTTTGTAATTCAGGCATGCTAGTTTAAAACTACAGAACTGTAGCATACTTTTTTTTTGCTGGAGGAATCTTACGTTCCCACATTTTGTAACGTTCTACCTAGTTCACAATCTGTATGATTCATGCAGGAAATTATTTAAGTATGCAGGAAAAACAAAAGAATTATGGAGCAAAGTTGAGACTGTAAAACAAAGGAAAAAAAACAAACCACAGGGATGAAAAGAAGGATGTACATGAGCTTTCCGTAAAAATGGGAATGGATTCAAAAACACTAAGGGAAGAAAGTAGCCTGAAGAGGACTGTGAGACTTAAAAGAGTAACAAAAATAAATTACTTACCAAGGAAGCATATTAATTATGTAATTATTTGCCTTAGTATTTCCAAACAGGAAAGAAGAACAGATGCCAAAACCCATTATTAACCCATTAGATAAAGAAGTTGTAAGGAAAATGTAAATACCTTGCCAAGACTTGGGAGGACAGACAGAAATATCCAACAATGAACAAAACTCTTCCCAAAAAGCACCTGAACGTTCAAGAAATAGAACACATTTTAAGATAGTTCTAATACATTTTCTGATTGCATCTACCCTGTTCACCTACCTTGAGAAGAGGTCTAAGGACAAACCCAGATGCTGTTCTCTGCTTCTGCCTCCATGCCCCAGCTGAAAAGGGGTAACTACATGCGGTATCACTGTGATCCTCCCTGCTGTGCCGCTGGCGTGAGAGTCTGAAGGCAACACCCACACTGTACTTCGTGCCATAAGAGGAGCAGCAAGGCAGAGAGGATGCGTGGGGGGGGGGCATACATTCAGGGCTTGGGCAGAAGTTATGGGAAGAAGGTCTGGAAGGGAACAAGTGGTGCAAAATGTCTGACAAGCAGAAGCAGGTTGCTTCCTGCCAGATCTTGCTGGAGACTCCTTGGCTATATCTGTTCAGTCTTTGGTGAGCAGAACCTGCTTCACGTGGGGCCCAAAGCCCTGGATCATAGAGGTGTGAGCTGGTGGTGCCGTTCTGCATGCCCTCTTCATTACAACATTGTTTTTCTCTCCTCTTGCTGAAGTTTCCCATTCCAAACAGCCAGGAAGCTTGCACCAGACTTGAGCCAGGACATATGTAGCCAGGTGGATGATGAGGGGATTTAAGCCTGTGTATTAAGTCAGATTGACACGATACTACAGATATACTAATTGTCCCACAGTGTTGTGCCCAGGGTATTAGTAGCAGAGAAGTAAAGTCATTTCTGCTGCTATTATAAACAGAAGGTTTTGTTCTTCTTTAACAAAAAAACCCTTCTATCGTATTTCATTGCCTTAGCCTTTATTTTTGGGACTATTTTGTTGGAATATTAAAAAAACCCAGACAAAAATTTGGGAAATAAAATACTAAATTATCAATTTTTAAAAAATATATTTATCATAAAACATAGCATATTTTCATTTGATCTCTTTAGTGTAGTTATCAGCACCTCTGACTAACTCTGTTTCTAGGACCTCCTGCCCCTCTACCCAGCATTTGCAGTGTCCAGAAATTTGTGGGTACCAGGAGATTCTTAGCTTTATATTTGATCAGAAAAAACAAATAAGCAGTTGCTTTATGTTTACTCCTGCGTCTTGTCAACCTTATCTCAAGAACTGAAACCTGAAAGAGGCACAGCTATCTCTAGACACTGATGAAGGCAGCTGTTGAGCTTGGGGGAAGACAAAGAAAAGGACTAGACTGCAGAGTTAAAAGAAAAAAGAAAACTCCGATGTGTTATGCTTTGCTCCTGCTGCTGAAGCCCTTGTATTTCAACATTAATTGCACGCAGCAGCATAAAGCACCTTTTCATCTCTTCTCTTCCTATTTACCTTTCCAGGTTCTCTTTATTTACTTACTACTGTTGTGCTTCATCAGGACCCAGTGTCTTTAAAGCAAGCACCGCTAAAAGCAAGAGAAGCTTTGTTAAGCTTACTAATGAGTTCAGAATTGAGCCTTGGATAGGCGAGATCAAGTCTCATATCTGCAAAAAGCATCAGCCTTGGGGTTGAAGAACACTAAAATCTTCCCCAGCCAATGAGCTGCTTTTCCTAAATTACTTCTGTCACCAACTTTTTATCTTTAAGCTGTATTTTGCCCATGTACTAGCAGAGCAAAATTACCATTCTATGAGGTATTTATAAAGCATCTGTGATTAAAAAAGCTTTTGCCTTTTCTTGTCTAGAGGGCAAGAAGCGTTAGCATAATTATGACATTTGCATAGTTCTGATAGATACTTTGCAGTAATAATAGTATTTTGTAAGAGTTAACGTAATAGTTTTCCTGCTTAGAATTTATGTTATGCCACAGGAACACGGTAAACTCTTAAAAGAATAGGAAATGTATTCCCCAAACAAATAGCGTATTTATTATTTGCATTGGCCCAAGTGATAGAGTGGTAGGTGGTTGAGGAAAAATTATCTGATCTCTCTGCTTTTTCACCAAAAGTTCCAGTGAAAATCTGCCATTCCCCTAAGAAGCAGTAATGTCTTAAGAGCCCAGAGGTCAGACACTTGATATCTGCCCCAGGATATTCTCTGCTTCCTTGAGCCATTTCTAGACAGAAAGTTATTTCACATCGGGTGCTGGAACTGAGTCCCTTATTATGGGAGAGTGAGTTAATTGAAAAGGGATTTAATTAAATCCTAAAGAGATTTGATAGAAATGACAGCTGTCTTCAAGATCTACCCCCTGCTCTATGTAAAATATTAGTGATTTGGGCTTGTAAGCATTGTGGTTCCCTAAACAAAAAATAGTAAGAACGCTGAGCGTGTTGAAGCGAAGTATTGGGTTTAATATTATTGCTCCAGTGTCCTACAGGAAGGTTTGAGGTGATCAAATAGAAGATATCTCAGTGTCCATCTCTTCCATAGATTTCAGAGCCATTTCTGTGACAGCCTTTCAGTTTAGGGGACATCTCACACTTTGCTGTAAGAGCAGGAATCCTTCAAACCCTAGAGCAAGGGAGCGCGTTTGGGTTTTAATGGCCATTGTGGGGCCCACTGCTGTCAACATGGTCCTGTATGTCTGACTTCTGCTTAGAAATTTGAAATATAAAGATACTTTTTTTCATAGTCATAGATTTTAGATCAAAAGAGGTGCTAAAATTTCCCTCTGTGACTTGATGACTCTTACACTGCTCTTTATCTTTTTTTCCCATTCTTATCTTGTATTTTTTTATTAGTTTCACAGGGAAAATCTGGTGACAGACAGACAACCACTTTGTTCGTTTCAACTTATATTTTTACATAATTTAAAAAAAAATAAAATTGGTTCATTAATCTATATTAATTGTTCATTAGATCCCCAAGGAAAATGAACCATTCCGCTGATTAAGCACTCATTGAATCATTTAGTGGCCTTGTGAATTGTGCATGACTGTGTAACATTATTAATTACTCTGAGTTGTTCTCCTGCCCTTTATTACTGATATGCAGAAGGCTATCAACATATTTAGAAATTCCAACATGCGTACACAGAGGAGTTGGGAAAATACAGCCAACACTATCCTTGCTTTAAACCTACTAGAGGTGTTCGCCTGGCCAGAGTTTTGGCAGATGTTATAAATAATGCCTGGTTCATTTTTCATTTCTGAAAAATAAACAGATTCTTTGTTCTTTTTAAAAAAATTGAAAAACAAAACAGGTATTATTTCTTAACAAAGTACTTGGCGGCAGAGAGTGTAGTTCTACATCAGAAATAAAAGCAATTTCACTCTGCCTTAGCATGTGTTTGGCAAGTAAATATAGGGTCATGTAAAGGTCAGAAACTTGCCAAAAAATTGTGATTTGCTTTTCATTTAGGAAAAGAAAAGGGTGGAAGGGGAGTGAGAGCAGTGTTATTATAGACAAATAAACTGTCACTCATATACTGTAGAATCATCTTCAGTTTAATAGATGTTGACAGGAAAATAAAATTGAAACTGCTTTTTTAATGAGAAATAAATAGCCTCGTTGTTGCGTATGTCATATTTAACCTGCACTGCCTGGCCATTTTTACATTTTCAACCCTCTAGCTAACTCTGTGTCTGTTCATAGACTTCAGTGGGTCTCTGCCGCTCCTCAAACATAATGAAAGTACCCCAAAAGAGACAGGGGCATATTATACCCCGTGTTATCTCAATTTCCCAAGAGCAGCAGAGGCATGAGTTAGGCTTGTGGCCTTGAGGTGCCCAAGGCTAATTGCCTACTGGGCTGCACCAGCAGGAGTGCAGTCAGCAGGTCAAGGGACATTACTACTTATAGGTACATAGGATAAGTCAAGATGGGAGCAGGATGCTGGCTGTGAGGTCAGACCAAGTTGCTCAGGGCCTTACCCAGTCCGAGCTTGTAAACCTCCAAGGATGGAGACAGTGCAGGTCCCCTCCTCCGCCCTTGTGAGGGCTAGAATACAGCCTAATATCCAAGATATAGTGCCCAATTTTTCCCCCTCTCTGTAACAAAAGTGACATCGACAAACAGGTGAGAGGCCAGTGGAGGGTCACTAAGATGGTTGAAGGGCCTCGAACCTGTGACCTGTGGTGCAGCTGGGGTGGACTAGCCAGGATAAGAAAGGGCTTAGAGGATGCTGAATCACAATTACGCGCTACTTAGAGAAGTTTTAGGGAAGATGGATCCAGACGCCTCTCTGAGGTGCACAGTGAAATGACAAGAGGCAGCAAACACAGATTGCTACAAGGAAAATTCCAGTTAGATACAAGGGGGAAAAAAAAAAAATACCATTAGAGCTGGGGGAAGTGAAGTCTCCATCCTGGAGGCTTTCAAACCTCAGCTGGACGTGGCTCTGAGTGACCTCTTCTAGCTGAAGTTATCTTTGCTCTGAACAGGGGAGTTGGATTAGGTCCCTTCCTACCTAAATTATTCTACAATTTTATAATTTAGAGGTTTGATCAAATGAATGGTAAATGGAAGGCAGACTTGACAGTTGAATCAAAATTATTTTTATCCCACAGACATTGCTTTCTTCTAAAATAGTTGCTTGGTAGGCATTTTCCATGATATTTGACAGACATAGGAAAAAATCCGTGGCCTTTTTTGGGTATACTGTAAAGATTCCTTTTTCTGGCTTTGTGAAGTTAAGTGGTAGATAAAATAACTGTGATGTTTATCTTTTTTGAACTCAGATGATATTTCAATTCCCAGAAGTTCCTAATCAGGTAGTTTAACAGGAACAAATCTCATAATGACCCCCTTTGGCTGTTGCAACCTAAGCAGACAAAATTCAAAAGCTTCTCATTGCTGAATGTTACTTTAGCGAATGACTGGAATTTTAAAACATAATCATTCATTGTTTTATTGTTAAATGGTTCAGTTAATTAGTCCTTTGAGCAGCTAGTCACACAAGTCATTTGCACGAATAACAAACTATCGTAAATAAAACAGTTACCTCAAAACTCAAAACGACTCAGATTTGTGATGGTGATACAACAATCACTCCTACTGAGGTCTTGGTCTATGCTGTGTCAAATCTTTCAGGCACTCATTGGAAATTATTTTCCTTAAACAACATTTAGACAGGGCAAATTATTTCTTTGAAGAAAAGAAGATGATGGGTAGATACCAGATCTTTGGGACAGCTAAAATGAAGGAACACCTCTTCCCATAGAACTTTTAAGATAGAGGACACATTCATAGAATCATAGAATCATAGAATTAGTTGGGTTGGAAGGGACCTCTAAAGGTCATCTACTCCAAGCCCCCTGCAGTAAGCAGGGACATCTTCAACTAGATCAGGTTGCTCAGAACCTCATCAAGCCTGCCCTTGAATGTCTCCAAGGATGGGGCCTCCACCACCTCTCTGGGCAACCTGTTCCAGTGCCTCACCACCTTCATTGCAAAGAAGTTCGTCCTAATGTCTAATCTAAACCTACTCTGCTCTAGTTTAAAACCATTGCCCCTTGTCCTATCGCTACATGCCTTTGCCAACAACCCCTCCCCAGCTTTCCTGTAGGGCCCCTTTAGGTACTGGAAGGCCGCTATAAGGTCTCCTTGGAGCCTTCTCTTCTCCAGGCTGAACAAACCCAGCTCTCTCAGCCTGTCTTCATAGGAGAGGTGCTCCAGCCCTCTGATTCTCTTCATGGCCCTCCTCTGAACCTGCTCCAAGAGGTTCATGTTTCTTTCATGTTTCTTTCCCAAACTGTTTGAAATGTAATGAAATAAATTACGCATTTGTGACAATTTCTACACAGAAGACTTCCAGGAAGCCTGTCAAACTACACAAGACTACAGAAACTGCTCTTACCTTCTTAAGGTACGCCCTTGTCTGGCAAAAACAGGACATGCCTAAAGGCTTGTTCTGGTGGAGGTTTTAGGGCAATTTTTAAGGGCAAGGCTGAGTAAACATTTTAAACAAACTACATGTAGACATCCGAAAAATGGACAATGCTTACCATTGGTACTGATAAACTCAGTATCTATGTGCCTGAACAGTGAGGTTTTGGTCCTGCTCTGACTCTGGTCAGCTGAGTGACGATGTATTTTTATTTTTTATGAGCTCCCCTTCCATGTTGCAACCCTTCCTTGCGTGAAAGGGAAGAGTTCACTGCTTGTGACCTGCTTACAGTCTGAAGCTTGTCCCCTGCTCACCACAGCAGGAACCAACAAAGGCGACAAGGGCAGAGGAGATCACAGCAAGAACATAAGGCAATCACGAAATCTCATACTGCATATAGTCTCATACCTGCCCCACATGCTCTGTATCTGTCACTTGCAGGACTGTTTCTTGTACAAAAAAGGAACTTACATCAGTTTAAGCAGTGATTCTATATTGTCTGACTGACAAAGAATTAGTGAGCTTGAGCATTACTATGCTACCACGATAGCATTATTTAAAAGTGCAATGACAAGGTAAAAAAACCTTCTATTAGAATATGGATCTTTTTCTGTGTTGCAACAACTCCAATTGCTATAAATGAAGGGATCTTTGAAGCCCAATTATCTCTCACCGTTAATGGTTATTTGTTTATCTTCGATTTCTCTCATAAGGGACAAATAAAACTCACTCCTGGGTTATCTGCAGAAGGGTGGCACAAGGCTCTCCACCCACAGTGGCACAGCACTGCAGTAGTTAGTTAGGCTCCAAACATGGCAGGAATATTTTTAAATCCTAAACCAGAAGTGGTTTAACTGGAAGTAAACATAAAAATTTTAGAAACACTTATCAGTGACCTTATCCCTGGTAAACGCATGTCTTCTTACAAAAATAAAAGCACAACATGACAGCATCCATTTATGCATGAAGGTGAGGATTTACATAAAATTTGAACAAGTCAGAGCTATAGGTGACAAAAGCTACATTATAGGATTCCATTAATCTAGACCCCAGCACAATAATTAACAGACAGATAATTATACTCGTTTAGATAAGAAAGACACTTTTATTGGCTAAATTGTGTTGCCCCAGCAGTCCGGTACACTGCGGGTCCTTTTGTCTCTCTGGTAATGTCATAGCCTTTAACCACTGGTTCTTTGATGCTTCGTGCTCAACTCCAGCCCAGCCACTCTAATGTTGCAAAGTGGATCAGACAGTCCAGCTTCAGAGGTCCACTTTCTCACTGTCAGTCAGCGATGACTGAGATTATTCATGACTTAGAAATGATTCGAAGATCTAGCTTTATAAAATTACCTGTCACCTTTCCGTATACTGTCTGAAGCCACACAATTCATAGAATTACACAAATGGAAACTGGCGAACAGTCTCAAATCCTGTATAATGTAGTCAAATGCATTTCTCATTTAAAGCAATGTCACATACAATCTGTCAGTGTGTACCCAATACAGTGCGTCTTCTGCACAGAAAAGTGCCTGGTGTCCTTCTATGTATGCATGTGCCGTATTACTTATGAAAGAAGGACTACGCAATGAGATTTCCTTCATATGAGGACCACACATAAAAAAATGCATATACATGTTTGTGTTCATCCCTTGTTTTACATATATTTGCTTTATGCACAGGATGGATTTTCCATTGATTTCATACCTAATTCTGATTGCTATTGTCCACTCCACCTGTACACCATAACTGTTTACATTTTTTTTTTGCCAAAAGCAGAAGCGAGAGGAAAGGATGTAGAGACAAAACCTCTCCTCACAGTGTCATCACTCTCTTTCAGTGTTTGTTGTATTAAACTACTTATTGTTGACAAGTCAACCGATTTCCTCAGGCTAGAAGTAAACAGGAGAGGTGTCACTCATTTCCGGTCTTTTTTCCTCAGAAAGTTACTGCCACAGGCAGTTTTTCCAGAAAACAGCTCAAAACTACATGAAAACACTAAGACGTTCTTGACTGAGTAGAGAAATAAGGGAGTTCTTCAGACATGCTTTAAAGCTTCACTAGAAATCATAAAAGCTCTAAGTACGTGGAGGAGTAAACTGATACATGAGTAATACTGCCTCAGGAGAAATGGAGCCCTGTGGAGTAAAGACCTCAGTTCTTCTAAAGTATTTGATGGCAAATCCAGACTTAACAACTAGAATAAGGGTTTCACAACACTTTGGGTAGCACTCCATAACCTAAACGTGGGCATCTAGCACTATTTTAGATTTCCTAAGGCATCCAAGCCATAGCATATGGTTGGTTGATATAGCATAAAATCTGTGCTGCACTGTAACGGCAGACAGAGGCCATTACTTACCTTAAGGTAAGCAGTGTTCTGGGCATTTTGGGTTTGGATGCTTACATGCTTTACTTCCATAATTGTTTCTCCAAATATTTGTAACTAAGGTCTAACTCTTTCTGGTTTTAGGTTGTTGTATTTATTTTAGGCTCATCGAATGTTTAATGCACTTCCACGCAACAGTGATAAACCACGTGAATTTCTCTTTTTCTAATGAACCCAAGTACACGTAGGTTTCAGACCAGCCCCAAGGCCTTCTCTAATCCAGCACAGCAATAAAGACCTGAAAGGTCAAGTGCATTTTCAAAGAAGGTTTCAAGATACTTCTGGGACTCGTATCCTCATGTGTTGGGTAAACAGGGAGGCTGTTTAATCTGATGCCTTTCTGGTAGAGGACAGATTGCGTAAGGCAGGAAGAAACCCTGCAGTGTCAGAGGGGTATCTGGCAAGTAGCGTCTCCAGATTAGGCATTACAGCTCCACTCTCTACATGGCTTGGAGGAATCAGGGGGAGGAAACCACAGAAAGATGGATAGTAAAAAGTCTGAGCTCTTCCTGGGGCCTCCGAAGTAGCACTATTGCAGTTGCAATGGCTAAGAAAAGACATGTTATAAGCAGTTTGAAAACAGCTTTTTGTGCTCAGCTTCTGATTGCCCGCCTCTACCCTTCCTCAAGTTATACCTTTTTACAGTTTCTGTGTGTCAGTTACAGCAGTTTACGTTTAGGTATTGCAAACACAAAGTGCCAAGAACTTTCAGTGCAGAGCGGTTTGGGGTACTCCTCTGTATTCAGTCCTGATTGATGCTTTTATCTATCTACCACCTCTGTTCCTTATCCGCTTTTTGAAATAGCAGTGAGTGAGATACTCCCAAAAGATATGTGATAAACTGACAAAGCTTCAGCATTTTCAGACTAGCTCCTCAGTTTGGAAGTGAAAGAAATGGGACTTAGTCATCCTGTACAAGGTGGTGGCCCTCAGTCACATAAAGCAGTGCTTCCCATCAGCTTTAAGTTGAGGTTGAGGTAACTAGTGGAGCTAACTAAAATTTCTCAGGCAGTTCTAAAATTCTTAGCCAGTAATTCCTACCACTACATTTTGTCCTCTAGCCTAATAAAAGACGTTTTTAAAAATACACATATAAATATATACACAATATAATAATTCATATACTATAATAGCACATAACAGATAGAACAGACAGTATAAAATATATTCTATATGACACATAATACATAATATAAAATATAAAATGCATACTACATTATATATAGTCTTACATCATTCTGTAGAACAACATATTATAGGTTATTTCATACTATTTTATGTATGTTATATATTACACATCCTATATACTATATATTGTGCATATAATCTCTATAATATAGGAATTTATGTATTTTTATGCATATAACTTATATACATTGTATATCTATACCAAATATTACATTCTTATATCGCACACATTTATAACATATAAAAGCATATATATAGTCAATACACATATTTATATTTACCAGTCTTGTATTACAAAACCTTCATGCCTGTGCTAATTAGCACATTCCAAATAGCACAGTACTTTTTTCGCATGAAACTGAAAAAAAGACAGGACTTAATTTGGGAACTGATGAAGTGAGAACTGCTAAGTGACTTCTGCCAGCCATTACAAAAAGGAGTCACTTGCTTATCAAGAAAGACTCAGAATGTGCTCACAATGTCCTATGAACTCAGAAATCCTGAATTTCTGAAGTGAACGCACACCTTCTTAATGGGTATGGACCACATCTCTACCAATAAATTCTATCTCTTATTTTTTGGGAAGTAAAAAGATAAATGGTGTGAAGTGTGATTGCAGCTTATACCTTTTATTTATGTTCTGCCAGTAGCACGGCAACACAGGCAGATAAGGTTTATACCATGCCCTGAGCTCCATACTTGCTACCAGGTTTACAACTGTTTATACTCATGGGTTGCAATCCAAAAATACTACAACAATTTTCACCTGCTTCTTTGAAACTTAATCCAGAATAAACATTTAACTAAAACAGTTTTCTTTTTTTTTTTTTTAACCCTGACGTGATATCTATTCCTCTGTTAAATGATGCTCGTTTAATATTTTCCTAATAGTCAATATAATTTTTCAAATGTGGTGATTTCAGAAGCATATTTTTGGTTTTATTTGATTAGAACTAGTCCGAACACAATTAAAAGCACTCTTGGATTTGCTAGCACTGAGTACATCCCCAAAACAGCAGTACTGTTTTTACTATTTGATAAGGTATACAGAAATATATAATATACATTATAATGTACACTATGCTTATTTCATATTATATGCAATGGTTTTGACACTAACAGAGTCACTGGCTGGGATATACTATCAAATAATGTTGGTAGGGAAAGATAGAATGCTTATTCAATAAAAAAAGCTAAAACCACAAAAAACAGACTGTAAAAAGCAGCAGGTCAGTCCCATAAACAACTCTAATTGTGACTGTTCTCACGGAAGGGAAAGGAAGGGAAACAGCACCCTTACAACTAAAATGTATGATGTCAGGCAAGATCCATGGTGTTGTGAAGGAACAAATGCGAAGCCTCATATAGGAAGGAAGCAACAATTGTGAGGTGATTTACGTAGACCTGGACTTGGGGTTTGCAATTTTGGGAGGTCATTGAATTCTCTGCTGTATGCAATTTGCAAAAATGACAATATGCCCAACTATAAACTTGTTAATTTGCCAATGATATGCAATTCCTGTCGTCTCGAACTTGGGTCACATTACAAGGGGAAAAAAAAAAAAAAAATTACAATTGGGAACACTCTGAGCACTCAAAATTAAAGTTACATTGATAAATGAAAGTCATTACTAATTTTTCTAAGTATACACAGAAGTGATTTACAGAAATATGATCCTGTTATGGCAGGCAGATGGGCAACATTTTGAAATAGTATCACCAGTACCCAACCGCTTGTAACTCAGCATGGAGTGCAAGCCACTGATGCTGGGAGGCTGCAGAACAAACAGCAATGAGACAGTAGCTAGTTAGGTGCCTGTGCCTTATTTTGTCTGCACAGTGAGTGCAGAAAGAATAAGAAATCACTTATTTTGTCTGAGCGATTTCACAGAGATTCGCAGAGGATGAGTACCTGAGTGTGCCTCACAACTGTGGTCTTGAGCAAAAGCCACGATACTCCTTTCCACGAGTGGTGCTGCTGCGTTCAGACTGAGTCAGTCTGTAAGATCGTTTGGGTAAAATATACCAAACCTCATAATGGAGAAGTCCAGCGTCCAGCTCCATTGTGGTCACGTACAATGGTCAGGTTTAAACTCCATATCCTCGGGCACATTCACACTTTGCCAAATAAGCAATCCTTTGAATTCAATTCCACCTGCTGATCCAGCCTCAGAACAAGACAATGCACTTACATCAATATTATTTCAGAGAATCAAGCAATGACCAGTAACATTAGCCGAGTTCTTTACAGCTGTGATATCGTATTTTCGAAAGTTTTGGCATTTGCCAAAATCAGTGGTGGGAATATAGAAAGAAAGTTTTTACTGCCACTTCTGCACTAGTTTGTGTATCTATCAAGTCAATACTTAACGTGTTTTTGCTACAGTCAGATCTTTTAGAAGTTGAAATAATTTTTTTTTTTTTAAAGAAAAACCAGTACTTTCCCATCTTTTCTCTTTCTATTAGGGAAAGCTAAGGATGGAAAAGGTGGATGAGTATGTTTATAAAATAAAGCCTTTTCTTTACCTGCATTCTAAATGAAGCTGGCCTCTGCTAGAAAACAGACCCCTGAGGAAGAAGCAGGAAGCAGAAGAGCTGGGTATACTGACCTGTTTTGGAAATGAAGGCCTGAAATGTTAGCTGTTCTGCAGTTAGAAGGTGTGGTGTGCAACGGACCTTGAAGCCCATTGTTTTCGAAGCCTGGTAGTTGTCAGAGGTGCTATCACAGTGATGCATGTTTTGAAGCAAGTATTCCTCCTGGCTGCCTGTGCAAAAAGAATTCCTGTTTGTTGATAATTATAGTTAAGGGTCAGAGGAAAGGTTATTATTGGATTATTTAACATGTATTTTCACAAAATTAGTAATTTTTTAATAACCCAGGGACAGAATAATATTAACATATATGACTAAGGGAAATAATATTTTAAACAAGTGGCGGTTAACATGTTGATAGTAGACGTCAGTGGCATTTTTCTGTGGTAATCTTTCTGCAAAACATATGTCATCTAATATAGTTAAGGTCCTTCTGCTTCTTTGGCATGATCTGCCTGATATATATCATATTCCTTTAAAAGTAATTTGTCTTATGGACAATCAGAGGCAATGGGTACAAAATGAAACACAGGAGGATCCCTCTGAACAACAGGAAACACTTTCTCACTGTGAGGGTGACCAAACAGTGGCACAGGTTGCCTGGAAAAGTTGCATAGTCTCCGTCTTGGAGACATTCAAAAGCCATCTGGACACAGTCCTGGGGAACTGGCTCTAGGTGGCCCTGCTTGAGCAGCGGATTTGGACCAGAGCCCTCCAGAGGTCCCTTCCAGCCTCAGCCATCCTGTGACTGAAAATACTTGTGCCACCAAATTTGCGTGCAAATCTAATGTTAACCTCTCTAATCTTTTGCAAATCAACAGTGTGAATTTGTTAGTACTAGATATTAGAAATCTAAGACGAAGCTTTGTAATATAATTTGTCAGAATTTCATTTTTAATTTAGAGAACAGTAACCTTACACTAACTTCTAGAATTGACTAGCTCCATTCTCTGGAACCCTGAAATAAAAGATGAAATTGCATCAGATGAAGAAGATTGCATCTTAGACAGTTGCTTCTGAACTAATATCTGAGTGTCATGTTTTTTTCCTAAGATGTACCAGCATTGCTGCCGCTGTCATGCTTTGCAAACCATTCTGTTCCCAAAATATATGCAAATTGTGGGTTTTTTTTAATCAACAAGTTTTGGAAATTGTAGTCAAAATGAATTGCCCAAGCTGCAGCTTCAGCATTTTTAGCATGTCTATGACCGATCTTTGTTAAAACCTAGCAAACCTATTCCCTTTCAAACTTTCTTCTCATTTTCTGTGAGAGTAAAAATTATGTAGCAACTGCAGTTACTATCACCGCAGTTTGGCCAGTTCTACTACAGCAGTATTAACATCTGATTTGAAGTTTGGTTTGATTTTTTTTTACAGAAGATTAAAAGGTTCTAGCTAAATAGCAAACTCAGAACATATTTATATCCTGACCACTGCTATTCTGGGGTCCTTTCCAATGAGAAAAAATGATCTACACTAATCTGGTAACAGATGCACACTGGTGAGAATCACATCTTAATTTGAAGCATATGCACAACTATGATATAATATAGCTTTTCTAAATACTTAATTATCTGGAATCTTCTGCTTAGGCAACTATTTTGACAAATATTTATTGAAAATGTATAACTCATTAAATAAAGAATGCTTAAACAAATGCTTCCCCTCCTCCCCCCAAAAAGGCAAAGCCATGAAAGACAAGGAAAAATATCAGGTCAGTCCTGCATACCTTCTTTCTGTGGGGCAAATCACACCAGACACAGTGGCTTTGGTGTGATCTAGATGTCATAGCTGTCTTTTTATTACTAGATTTCATGGGAATAATAATAATACCTCATAACTGACACTTAAATACAAAATACCTAACCTTTGTTATTCTTTGGGCATTCTCAAGTGCTGCAAAGGGAGGACATTTCATATAAATGGTGTGTTAATTATAATGCAAGTGCCTTACTTCGAGTCTTAGAAACAATGACAAGAGATGTGAAGGGCGGGTAACACAGCTATGACTTATGGCCACAGGTATGGCATGAGCACACTGGACTACTGAGACGGATACTCGATGTATTTGTTAGTTTGATTCAATAACAGAGCTTCTAAGGAAGTGAAAGGCAGGTAACACAGTGGTGCCTCTAAGTAAACAGGTAAGAGTTCATTAAGAGATAATGGCCTGACCTGCCTGGTGGGAGACTGCCATTTTCAAATATTGACTAAATTACAAGACTTATTTAGCTAAGGATGGGAATCAGAGGATCACTCTTGAACATGCTAAACAAAGAAGAGAGATATATTTTTCAGGGAGGTGTTTGCAAAAAACAGCTGACAAAGAGGCTGTATCTATACTGTTGAAGAGAGCAGGATGGGGACACAGACCATGATCTGCTAAACTGTTACCACACTCCAGACTCCGCTTGTGTCAGCCACTGCCAGGCCACAGGAAGGCACAACTTGAGGAGAGTATATCACAGGTGAACTCACCACAAGGATTTCGGATGCAACCGCACAGTTCTGGGAGAGAAGAGGATTTAGCTGTATACACATAACTACTGTGGCACTTGGATTGAGGGTCAGGGAAGTCTGGTTGCCTGACGCAGGTATAACCACACAGATTCTTCTGAAGAGTTTGAAGATTTCATTAGAGGTAATATAACCTTTGACCAGTTGTCTGTGCCTGCAAGTTGAGAAGGACTGTAATAGATTAATTCCTCAACAAGATCTAAATGAGGTGACACCACGCCCATCACCATCCCTGCTCCAGTTTGTCCTGACACTCTCCGTGTATTTTTTCCAATGTTAGTATAAATTACGCAGCTTGTTTCAGGTAGGACATACCTTTGGATTATGGTATGATGAAGATGATGAACAATCCAAAGAAAGATGGAAAGAAGGCCTGTAAATAGTATGGTCAGAGTGTTGGGAGCTCATTCAGAAGGTTCATCAGGCAGTCACCCAGGTCTTGGTGCTCTTATGCAAAACTATAACAACAGGTATTTGTCTCAGAACTTATTTCTCTTTACCATTTCACAAGGATCACTTGTCCTGAAGCAAATACTCAATTTATACTCACTGTTTTTAATATTTCACTGTGTATTTTATCCCATGTTGTCACAAGAGTTGTTATAGATAATGGAAGAAAGATATAGCAATAACTCCTACACTTTTTATCAAACTTTTGAGGCTAAGATAGGTTGTATTTTATTCTTATGAAATACCTGCCCAAGTTAGAAGTCAAAGGACACTGTTAGTCTAGAGCACCTGCATGTGGATTAGGAGTTTTTCAAGCATTCAGAGCCCCTTCTATAAGGTTTTTTTGTAGGACGTTCCAGAAAAAAAAAGTGCTTTTCAGTTGGAAAATATTCACATGAGGAAGTCTGTTCAGCAAAGAAGCCTACTTACGCCCAAGAAATGTACACACAGACACATAAATCTGGAGGGATCCTAATTAAAAGTGAAGGGACCTGACAATAAAAATATGTTGAAACAAAAAGTGTCCTTTGGCATTAGCCAATTTTCTTCCTTTACCTTCCTTTACATCATATATTACTTTCCAGGTATTGGGATAAACAATTTTATGAGAAAATTTAAAAGAGGAGCTTGAGGAAATAAAACAACCTGCCAATCTGAAAGAAAAGTATAAAAGATATATGCAAAGGCAGTCATGCTTATATTGGTAATCTATTTTCAGTACGGGACATTTACATGAGGACAATGTACTGCTCATATGACCTTACGCAATGCAAATAGTTGTACATGTCCCACAGAATTTGCTTGCTAGTTTTAGTGAACTCTTGATGCATTTCATCCCCTGTGGTTCTTTTCCACCAGGATACCTATGGGAATTTATGATCCTTTGTTTGGAATTTTAATTCACTAAGGTCAGTGAGGTCAGGGTTATGCAACTAACCAAACATTTAAAGACCACAAAACATTGTTTTCTGGTGATTTTTTTTCTCTTTCTTTTTTTTTCACTCAGAAATTTTGCTGCAAGTGGTCCAGAATGCCCCCAAAATTTCTGACTCAGAAAACAAATTCTGTCATTTAATGTCTCGTGACTTGTGTTTGCAGGGAAGTTTCTCTCTTTCTTTGAAGTAAGTCAACATGTGCATTACAGCATGCACAGTAACTTCCTAGGTAACTATTCAGCGTGCTATAGTATATGGATGGGATTAATATGTAATACCTGGCATGCAGTAAATTCATAGTCTCACTTATTGTGTGCTGTGTGTGGATCCAGAATGTTATCTATTTGAAAGTGTCACTTTAGAAATATTAACAAAATGAGTGGTGTGCATGCTTAATAGAGTGCTTACTGAAAGTGATATTGATCATTATGTGTCAGATACCATATAATGTTTGAAATTGCAGTGGAAATACATATTGTAATGACACCGACATCGATAAATGCCATGGGAACTTGTTTAACGATCACAAGCAACAACACCCAGACAGAACAGTTCACTTAAACTTAGAAGAGTAGAAAATAATGAAACTCAATAAAATAAGAGGTCATTTTCTTCTCCAGTGTTCAACACACAGGACTAGTTCATGATAGAGAAGTATTTTCCCAAAGACTAGCATTTCTTTTATCTATGTTTCCTTGAGATTTATTTTACATATACCCACATAGAGACAAATAAGAGACAAATAAATAGGTTGGAAACACTAGAGATAAATAGATCAGTCTTTCTATGTGTAGAAAGACTGATCCTTCATAGCATATGAATGATCTGATCTGTATCAGGGAACTAATGGGTTGTGGTAAACCCCAGTTCATGCTCATAAACCGATAGAAATGTGACGCATAAATGTTTTCTTGAATAATCTCTGACATGAATTGGGTTCTTATGCTTTCAATATAAATGCTCTGAATTGTGAAACTGCTAGCTAAGATATTTTCTAAATCAGAAAATGTCTGCTGGACTTGCTGATAGATTCTTTGAAATTCTGTTTTTCATTAATTGGTGTTTTCACATGCAAACCAATTTTCAATACTACTTAGAAATATACATAGCGATTGTCATATGGATGTTTTATGACAGCCATATCAGGAGATAAATGGGGGGGGGGGGATAACTTGCTTACATTTATTGCATATTTGCTAACTGTAGTGTGTAGTGTGTGTAAATCTGAGGGACATTTTAGATAATCTAGGCACCAATATATGATAAAACATCATGACAAACACTCAAATTGGTTTCTGGCACAGTTTATATAGATAATTAGTTATTCTTTGTCTTCCAACTCTTGCAGCATAGTGGATTTTGTATTAAAAGAAAAGAAAATATCAGTGGACCAAAGTCTTTTAGTTTTCTGGCATTATATCTGTTTTTATTAAGTATTACTCATACACTAACACATCGTTGGAGAGAATGAATTTCTGAGGGGCGGGAAAAGGTGAAGATACATACATACTCTATAGGGAAGAAGGGACCTATATTCCTTCAACATGTTCCATGAATCAGAGCATGAAAAAATGATTTGCCTTGATTTTTTCCTTTCCCCTGCTGAAATGGATATTTCTTTCAATACATAGCTAAAGCTAATGGGACAATGATATTCTCTCTTATATCTGTCATGGGTGGTCAAGGAGTACAGACTTATTTTCACCATGGGCTGAAGTCAAGTCATATTAGATAATTTACCACTGATTTAGAAAGGGAGCCAGCAGACGGGTATCTAGATATTCCTCCTGTGCCAGCTTTCCTTTCAGGGAGTTGTTTCCAGCTACGCTGGACTTTACTGTGGGCCCCGACTGTGACAGTCATAGTGGAAACAGATACCAAATCCAGGAGCAGACAGTGTGAAGTAGACTTTAGTACACTCAGATCTCATTTCCCACAAGCTTTTGAGAGTGTTCAGAGATTCCTGGATTGCTTCAATGATGCCTTATCAGTGTTCAGTTCACTCTTCAGCAAGCTGTCTTAATTGCTGATAGTAGTAACAAAAAACATCAGAAAACCAAGACATCTCTAACTTTAGTTTAACGACTAGAAAACTGATATAGAAATTATTCTTTTCAAAACACAGACAATTATTTCTTTCACTCTTTTATTAATTTTCTCATTACCAGAGTTGTCCATAGATGATTTTTCATACTTATTCTCGAAATAATGAGAGAAAAAAAGGTTTGGTAAGGAAAGGCTTCTACAAATAATTCTAAACCTGTAGAATGGTCCTGAGAAATTTTCTATAAGTAGCTATTTAAAAGTAAGCGGTCTTGATTATGCACAACGGTCTACATGGATCATTTGTTTCTCCTTACTGTCAGCTAACTGGATGGCTATACGATTCAGTAAATTGAACGTTCAGACTTGCGAGATAAGATTAGATTTCTGTGAATATTCCTTAAAATGTATTTGAAATTAACGTTTTGCTAACAGTCCTGCCAGGAAGCTTATTTTCTAGAATACTGAAAGAAAGTAAAAAATATTAATAAAAGAAAACATGTGTATGCCTGAAGAAGCAATCTTATTTCCTATGAGCAATTGATTAATTCAGTTCGTTTAGTTACATGGACTGATTTGGCCACTATCCTAAATTATGGGTGCTTGATGGTGTGCTTCAGATGGGTTATCAGTAACGAGCCATATTTTAATATCTATTTGCATAAACCTTGCATCCGTTTTAACTCTGTAAAGAATCCCTCATGAAACAGTTAAGGAAGTCCAGAGTCCTTTCATTTTAGATAAAACTTCAGGACAAAGAAGTAAAGAAAATTCAGTTTTCCACATCATACTGTACATCTGTATGTGGCAGTCAACCACAGCGTGCTAAAGTAATAACAAGAATGGATTTTCTGGAAACCCAGTTGCTATCAAGTATGCAGCCATCTCCAGTACTATGTATTTGTTTTAAATTAATACCTAGTTTCTCATTTCAGATTAGGATCCCACTCAAACAGTAACAGCAATAAAGTATTTTTTCATTTTAAACTGTGAAAGAGATACATTTCATTTCCTGATANGAAAAGGTACTTCCTTTATATATTAATTATTACAAGGCTTGTGTATAGTCAATTCTTTCAGCTGGTTAGAGGGATTCAGATCTATAAATCCCTACTTCCTCAAACTACTCCCTATGAATTGTCATGCTGTACTATTTCCTATGAATAATTCCCATTTTTGTTTTTCTCGTCAATGTTTTTTTTAGAATTTTCACTGTTCAAAATCTCCCAAGTCATATATCTTCAAAGGTTTGATTTATGTACCAGACTTAGTGAAACCACAGGGCACTGAAATTTTGAACATCCTGAACATTTCATTAGGAATACTTTTTTCTAGGGAGAATGAATAACCACAGCTCTTTTCTGGGTTTGAGAATAGTCTCAGATATTTCCATGCAGATTTGATGCACATTCGCTAGTGTGCAAAAATATCCTTGTTTGTACATAAGGCTCTCCGGAATAAGCATCTACATTTATGTGTTGCATTTGCAAATACTCATTTAACTAAAGAACTGATGGTCTTTACAGCTTAAAAACTGTGCTTTTGAACGCCATTGGGCCTCATTACACTTTGTACTTATTTGAGCTTTGTGCATCAAACTGAAGAACTGCTGACAGAATCAGCTACCATCGGACTAAGACTAAGAAGGAATATGAAAAGCATACATGAATGTGTGGATAAAGATGTAAAGAAAATGAAATAAATAGTAAAGAAGGAAGAGTCTAAAAAAATATACCTGATTATAATTTAGGAGTTATATTAATTGAATAAAGATTATTTTGGCCTTAAAGGTAGGGCAGACCTTGGAGAAATGGCTGCACATTCTATATCTTGTCCTTGTGACCCTTCTTTTGCTAGCAGAATATGAAGCTGTTAATTAAATAGCCAGAGACTGTACAGCATAAGTTGATTTACAACATTAGGAGGTACATGAATTCCTTACTTTGCTCAGCTCAGCCAATTTCAAAGTGGTTTCCTTTAATCTTCATTTACTGGAATTTCACTCTAGCTCTTGCTAATATTTATGGCAAGCTGCCTACTGCAGTGATGGGTTGCTGCACCTTTTGAAAGATGTAATATGGACTTGGCATTCTTGATTTCTAGAGCAGAGATGTCAGCTCAGAGAATTCAGGCAATATAAGAAATGGCGAAATGAATAGCTGTCCTATATTAAAATACAGGTAGGATATTCATTAGAATGTAGGTAGGATGTTAGTACTTTATTCACCAATTCAACAATAGTTTATATAAACCACTAATATTTTATTTTAAAAATGATGCCTCTAAAAAGATAAGACACCCACATACCCTAGAAAAAAACAGTACAACTCATTCTTCTGTTTTCAGCCTGTTAGGTGTTTACTGAAATAATTTATTAAAACTTTTAATGGCTCTCCTATTGCCACCGATTACTTAGAATTATGCGTCTCCAAAGTCCATGCTTAGTTTTGCAGGGAAAAGTCATTATCTGTTGTATTGAACATATTTCCCCCTTAAAATAATAATAATAAAAAGGCTGTCTTACTATTTGCCAGTGATGTTGAAGTAAATCTATCTACCTCTATAAAAATACTTGTGTGTAGGCAAATTAAATTAATTACATTAAGTTTCATGTTTGAATTTTTTTGAATGCCTCTACAGAGGTACTCTGAGTCAGCATATTTAGGAGAATCAGCTTTACATAATTAGTCAAACACCGCTGTACTTGGAAGCCAAAGGGATGCTTCCTTTCCTGATTAGAGTGTCTGATAAGTCCTCCACCAAACTCCTGTATTACATTCACATTGAATTATTTTTTCAACTAATTTCCAACAGGCGTATGATTACCTATTCATTATAAACATTCAAGACTATTTAAAAGTACAGGAGGCAATACATTTCAACATTCCTTTGTTCCTTAAAGAGTTGCAATAGTCAGAATCTCTCTCTCTCTGTATGTTTTGGTTTATAACCACAGCAAGGTCATTTAGTTCCTTCAGTGTTTATTGCACCTGTACTTAATACTGCAATTGTCTCTGAATGGCCAAGCAACACAATAGTTTGTGAAGGTTAATTGTGATAATCGGTAGAATTTGCTACAGTGATTTTTAACATCAAAGCTCAGTTTAAAGAAACAACAGTCCTAGCTCGTTACCTACAATTGTGCATTCATTCCATTTCCACCCATATTTATTGTGATAAGACACAGAAATAAAGAAAAGGAAAAGAAAGCTTAATGGCTCGGGATGGAGGAAAGGAGCTACTATATTTCAGACTAGGCTAAATTCAGTGAGCTGATGCAGTGCCACATTGCTGTGTCATATAACTGACCAAGGTCACCTCGCCAATAGCAGTTCACAAATGGAAATGTTAATTGGTGTGCACATTTATAAAAGAAACTAGATGTGACTAGAATTTGCACTGAATGTGGATTGATATCTACTGTGCAGACATCTAAAGTATAGATGCTTCATATGTGTTTAAATCACAGAATCACAGAATGGTAGGGTTGGAAGGGACTTCTGCAGATCATCTAGTCCAACCCCTCTGCCAGAGCAGGGTCACCTAGAGCAGGTTGCACAGGAACGCGTCCAGGCGGCTTTGGAATGTCTCCAGAGTTGGAGACTCCACCACTTCTCTGGGCAGCCTGTTCCAGTGCTCTGCCACCCTCAAAGTAAAGAAGTTCCTCCTCATGTTGAGGTGGAACTTCATGTGTTAAAGTTTGTGCCTGTTACCCCTTGTCCTGTCACTGGGCACCACTGAAAAAAGACTGGCCCCATCCTCCTGACACCCACCCTTTAAATATTTCTAAGCATAGTTAGGCTATTAGTTCAATATTTTGAAAAGAAAAAAAAAAATATTAGAATTTAGGCAGCATCTCCAAAACAGTTCAAACTGACATGTGTCATTAATGTTAAAATTCAGTATGGAGAACATCAAGCTTGCACTGATCGTGTAAACTCCAGAATTGAAAACAACGTAGCCATACCAATACAACTAAATAGCACAGATGTGGGTGCACAGTGTCCTGGGTACGTCACTTAGAAGCCCTGAGCTCCTACCTGTGCACAAAGATTCAATGGACTATGGTAATGGCAGCAGCTAGCTTCGGCTTTCTTCCCTGTGCTACATGGGAAATGGGATTGGGCTCTTAAGATTCAAAATTAATACGATACAGAGGCCGGTGAGATTGTGGAGCCATGGAGACATGGGGTATTGTCAGGAAACACAGTTACCTCAGTGGGAAACAATAGCATAAGGTCACGGTCCCTTTGGAGTCTTGCAGCTGTGTGTCTGTGCTTCTTTAAATCATCTGGTGTTTCGGGTGTTGATGGCAATTTGCCAGAATTTCTAAAACCATATCAGACTCAGTAAAATCCAAATCAAATTAAAGCAAAAAATTCACAATGTGTCTGTATATTTAGCACATTTGCAAAAAAGTCCAAGTTCTTTCCTAAGCCACTACATCAGAAATAAACCTGGTTGTTAATTTCTCAAAATAATCCCCTCATCTTTTATTCAAAAGTTGTTCATGGGCTTAAGATGTTAGTGTTAACATAATTTCCTACGAGGCTAATAAGAATTCAGAGCTCAGTCTTTCATGATCAAATTTTGCAAAGCTCTGTGTTTGTAATTGGGACCAGATTGTCAAAAGAGCCGGGCAACTTGATCTCAACCAAAGGGCAATGAGTTGTTTCAAAACCATGAACACCCTATAAGTTTCAGATGTTAATTTTTTTTTTTTTTTTTTTTTTTTTTACAAAATGTTTATTTTAGACTAAATTATATAAGACTGTATGAGCCACCTGACACAGGAGTTAGGAAACCTGGAGGTTGACCTCACTGGTCTGAGCTGACCTTGATGTTTCTTTGAGTTACCTGCTTCCTTCCTTTCTTCTCTTCCTTCCATTTGTTCCTTCTTTCCTTCCATATTGTGAGAATCAGGAATAAGACAGAATATTTATGAGTGACCTTCGTGCTCATCTTTGTCAACTATAGTCTTGGGCTTGAAGGCTATGGAGTGGTGAATGGAGGGTGATTGTGAAGTAAGCCATGTTACAGAACAGGGATTCTTTGATCCAACAATTAGGCTAAAAAAAATCCATTCCATTTTTTGAAAAAACAAAACAAAACAAAACAAAAAGAAACAGTATGTGAGATATTAAAACACAATGATGCTTCACATAGACAGATAGTAGAGCAAATTTCTAGTATTTTAATAAGTTTTCATCAGAACAGGAATGAATTATTTTGCCAAAACATGGGAAGCTGGAAAAAAAGGGATACTTGCCCAACACAAAGATAAATGATACAGAAAATCACTTTCAAAACAGACACTTTAGAGTTGAAACTCTCTGCTAAATTTAAAGGAGCTGTGTTAGAATGACACATTAGAAAAAAACTTGTAAGATATTTTAGGTGTGACAATGAAAAGAATTCATAGTATCTAGGAAATTATTCAAAATCACCAGGAAAAATCAGTATCTGATGCTTCATTATGTTTTCTTTAGAATGAATGGAAATAGAAACACTGTCATGTTAACTGTTTTCTAAGAGCTATAATTTAATATGGATTTTTCTGATTTTCTGATGGTTTTGTGTTCATAGTGACATTGTTTTAATAGTAAATTTGGACTTTTTCTAGTTTCACCATCATGTTGGATGTATCAATGGATAGTAAAAACTGACAACTAAAAATAATGGAAAATATGTTTTAAAGCTGTGTGTGATGTATCTTCCCAAATAATAAAAAAAATATTTTTCTGAAAATTTTAAAATAAATAGATAAAATGGGAGTATATTTACAAAAATAGATTGAAAGGAAAATACACCGATTTTGAGTGTATTTTCCAAAGGATGCATCTCCTGTCCTCATTCCCCTTTCATATAGTTCTTCTCTTAAGTAAAGTCTAAAAAGCTTACTCCCACAAGAATCCCTAAATTTCTATGATAAAAGTACCTTAGATGACAGAATAAAATCAGCCATAGAACTTGTTCATTCCAATGAGTATAATATTTTCCTATATGCTTATTGCATATATATTTATTTTTGACCAGCAGCAAGTAATCATTTCAGACACACATAATGTGGCTTTGTTCTGGCAAAGATATTACATAAAGCATTCACAATGAAAGCATTTGGTTTTCCATTAAAAAGCTCAATTTTTTATTTTTGCAAACCTTAGTTCTGTGAGGTGCTGACTACACTCAGCTCTGACATAAGGGTCTGATTCTAAGTCCATTGCAGGCAATTAAAAGACTGTCAATTATTTGAATAATTTTTTTGATGCAGCCCCAAATCAATAGGAATTGACAGATTTCAGTGTTACAAGTTCATACCTGGGATGGCTGGTTAAGGGAT